>JARBWK010000070.1:0-107621 GCA_030556195.1 Anolis apletophallus
GGCCCAGCTTATTTAAAGACCGCTTGTTCAACCCAGTCCATTTAAGGTCGCGCGTTCAGTGAACAGGGACCTTCTCCGCATTCCAGGTGTGAGTGAGGCCCACCTCAACATCACAAGACGGAGAGCCTTTTCCATGCGGCCCCTGTTCTTTGGAACTTGATGCCGGCGACAGAGAGCTATCCTGGACAATGCCCCAGTTCCTGACGCGTTGAAGACCTGGCTCTTCCGAAGGCTTACGGCTAAGGACACCTTCCAGACTTAGCCTGAGCTACTGGAACTATTTTAATTAATTTCCTATTCTTTTAGCTTTAACTATTGAACTGTTTTATGTGTTTTATGTGCAAGTCGCCCGGAGCACTGACGTGGAGGGCGACTCATAAATAATAAAATCAATCAATCAATCAATCAAAGGAGCCGGCCAACAAGAAATTGCGCCTAAATTCAAAATAGGCCAATCAAATTGGGGCTGCATGAGGCAGGAAAGGACACAAAGGGAAACGGCTGGGTGAGGAGGAAGTAACCTGTGGCTGATACCTTGCGGCTGGCGAGCCCCAGTGGGAGCTCAAGCCTTCCTGTCTATTGTTTGGTTTGAATACCTTAATGGGAGTCTTTTGTCCTGGCCGAAACTCCTTTGTCTGGGAGTTACTGGCTGAGCGGGAAGCATGGTTTCTCAGTTCAAAATGGTAAAAAAATGTCTATTTGGGCTGGCTGTGGAGTTCCGAATTCCACAATGAAACAGCCGTGTTCTGAGTTATGATTGCATGACCGTACATATTCCCTATCATTGGCCAAGCTCCGAAAATGATGGGGACATATGTGGGGAGTCCTGGGCATAAAGAGTGTGGGCCTCGCCCCACGAAAAAACCCAACGTCCCTCCCCAAGTTATTATTTGTGCAAGGCAAAATGGATGGGAAAAGTGGGTTATTGTGCTCTGTTAACCTCTGGAACCCTCTGCTGAGGGCATTATCTTAGTGTTACAGGGACACAAAAGGGGGGCACACAGGGGTACAATGTAGACAAGACAACCCAGATTTCCCCCTGCAATCATCCCAATTACATTCCCATGCAGCTCCTGCTCCAAGAGGAAATGATCTTTAAAACAACCAACAAAATGCTGCTTTCCTTCTGGGAGTTATAGTTTCCTTAGATGTCCTTGGAAACTATAGAGTCCTGAGGGGGCAGAATTGCTTCTGGAGTGCAATAGAGTGGCAGAGAGTCACAAAGTCCATGTGGCAAGAGGGGGAAAGGCTGGGAATATTCAACTGGGAAGTGTCCTTGGCGAACTGCTTCTCCCAAAGCCCAAAAGACCTGGGTTCCCTTTCAGTCCCCTTGCAATCTGGGCAAAACCCCTCCGGAAAAGCATCGGACACGGTTTGTCCAGAAAGAGAGTCCCTTTGGGTCCATAATCTGTAAGATGTAGCAAGGGCACATGCTGGAATCAGCTGATAAAGAGCAGTCCAGGAATAGTCCAGGAGGAAAAAAACAATCAGAAAGGGGCAAATGGGGTCACAGTACTTGAGAGAACCAGATCTTCCGTAGCATCAGTCTGAGGCCCTCACCCACCCCCCTGAAGAGATCTCTTCGGGCCAAAACTGCCCCAAAAGCTGCCGCTTTTGAGCTAGGATATGCTTCCCCCAGGCCGGAGAAAGGATAGAGAGGAAGGAGGAAGAGGAAACGATGGGAGAAATGGCAGAGTGTTTGTTTATTGTTTTGTAAGGTGTTTTGATTTGTTTGGGTTAACTTTTGGAAAGTCTTCCTTGCGGTGGGGAGTGGGGAAGGCGTTTCGGGACCTAGTGATGGGTAGTGGTACTGCAGCGGCCTAGCATAGCCTGGGTGGGATGTGGCCTGGCTGTTGTTGCTTGGAGGCACAGAGGAGGGGGAAATGTGCATGCTCATAGTTCTAATGTGATCTGCTTATGGGGTTAGAAATGTTATTGCATGTGCTGAGGAGGGCTGGGGAAAGGTGCCCTTTTCTATTGCTTTGTGATGTATTGCTGAAATGTCTTTTATGTGCTATTTGCTGTGTAAAGGTTGTACAGATGGGAAAGTAATGAAGGAAGATCTTGAGAAAGTTAAGCAAGATAACCAAAGGATGATCAAAACGCAGGCGAAACTGGAATACAAGACGGAGCAATTAGAGACAACAAGCCAGAAGATCCAATTGCAGATGGAGATGCTGGAAAATAAGGCCCTGGAACATCAACTTAGAATCCGGAACCTAGCGGAGATGGATAATGAAAATTTGAAAGCAATAATCACGGATATTCTAGCAGAGTTATTAGAGATGGAGGCGGAGACGGTAGGAAATGAGGTAGACAGAACATACAGGGTCTCGACCAGCTTCTCAAAAAAGAACAAAACCCCCAGAGATACCATTGTGACCTTTGCAAAAAAATGTCTCAGAGATGAGATACTTCAAAAACAGGCCAAAACATCACTATATTATAAAGACAAGAAGATCATCATCCTCAAGGAAGTCTCCCAACAAACCCGAGCAAAGAGAAGGAATTACAGATTCCTAACAGAGGAGCTACAAAAGCGAAAAGTAAAATACAGATGGGAAAAAGGGGAAGGCATAACCGTCACGTGGAGAGAAACCAGATATTGGTTAAACACTGGAGAAAAGGCCAAGGCCTTCTACCAACAACACATAAAAGACGGCAAACAAGACCACCCGCAGCACAGCACTAGAAATCGGAAAGGAGAACCAAGAAAACAGAAGGAGGAAAGCCAAGGAGGTAACAATAACGAGGATGGGGAAATGGAGGAGGAGGAGGAAGACGAGGAAGTGCCGGATTTTGAAGAAATCGACTCCCCAGGCGTCACAATGAAAAGAAATCTGAAGAGACTACGAAAGTTCTCACCAGATAATTACCAGCTAGCGGTGCGACAAGAGATGCTTGAGGAGGACTTAGAGAATACGGATAACCTACCAAAGAATGGACCTTAGAATATATTCAAACAATATAAATGGCCTGAACTCCCCTGCGAAAAGATGACTTGCTTTTGAACATCTAAGAAAGAAAAACTATGAGGTCATACTACTGCAAGAAACCCACGTCGCTAGTCGACATTCTAAATATTTGGAAGCACCAAAACTGGGGAAATTATACTACGCGTCAAATGAAGAAAAAAAAAAGGAGTAGCCACCTATATTAAATCAAACATACCGTCAAAGTTAGCCTTCAAAGATATGCAGGGAAGATTTGTAGGGACGCTTGTAGAAATAAACAACTTAAAGCTCTTGATTTGTAACATTTACTGCCCCAACGGTCCGAAGACGAAATTCTTGAGAGAGCTTAAAGCTCAAATAGAAAAACAGGACCACGGCGAACTCATTGTGGCTGGAGATTTTAATGGGGTAGCGGACCCAGAGATAGATAGATCAGGAAGGGGGGGGGGGTAAGCCAGGGAGACAAGTCAGAAAAGGAGGACAACTCCCCAAACAATTCCTACTATTCTTGGAAAAAGCAAATCTAATTGATATATGGAGACACCACAAAGGGGCAGAAAGGGACTATACCTTTCTCTCTGGAAGGCACGGAACCTGGTCCCGCATCGACATGATGTGGGCCTCGGGCACCTTGTCAACAAGAGTGAAAAAGGTAGATATACTACCAAGTTTACATTCCGACCACTGCCCCATAGAAATCCATATTAAGGGAAAGAGGAGGCAGTATAGGTGGAGATTACAGGACAGTTTAGTCAAAAAGGAAGAGGATATTGAAGCAATCAGAACACTGTTAAAAGAATATCTGGATCTAAATGCAGGGGAGGAAACCAGTAAGAACACGCAATGGAAAGCCATGAAGGCAGTAATACGGGGACATTATATACAGCTTAACTGCAAAAAAAAAACAGACTACGCCAACAAAAAACTAAAGAACTAACAGAAAATATAAAAAAACAGAAAATATCCTTAAAAACAAACCAAGAGACACAAAGGCCCTGAAAAACCTCAAAGCCCTCAAAAAACAATTACAGCTATTAGAAACAGAAAACTTAGAGAGACAGATGAGGAACACCAAAGCAAAGTACTTTCAAAATGCGAATAAAATAGGAAAATGGCTGGCCTCTAAGCTAAAAGAAAAAAAAGGAAGAACGTATATAACAAAGATAGAAAATGAAGGAGATATACTAACTGAAGAGGGAAAGATAGCGGAGGCCTTCCAGAGATTTTATAAAGAACTATCCACAAGAGATAAAATATCTAAGGACTCAATTACAGAGTACATCAGTAGCCTGAAACTTGTAAAAGCCACAGAGGAGCAGAGAAGCATACTCAATGGGCCGATTACCACGGCAGAAATTGATACAGGTATAAGCAAACTCAAAAACAATAAATCCCCTGGGCCGGATGGGCTCACAGCCATTTTTTACAAAACATACAGAGATGAGTTAACACCCCTCCTGAAAACAATCCTCAACAACATTAGAGACAAAGGAGAAATACCCAAATCATGGGAAGAAGCAAATATTACCCTGATACACAAAGAAAATACACCGAATACAGCAACCAAAAATTACAGACCCATTTCACTCTTAAATACAGATTACAAAATATTTACAACCATAATAGCGGAAAGAATTAAAAAATTTCTAAGAAATTGGATATCCCCCAAACAATCTGGCTTTTTACCCCAGAGACACATCAAAGACAACACCAGAGTTGTAATAGATATATTAGAATACTATGAAAAGCACACGGAAAAAAACATAGGCCTTCTCTTCGTTGACGCGGAGAAGGCCTTCGATAAGGTCAGTTGGGAATTTTTAAAACTATTAATTAGAGAGACAGATATGGGCTACTACTTCCAGAACATAATAGAAGCATTGTATAACAAACAAAGGGCGAAACTAATAATAAACGGAAGAGAACACACAAAACATATTAATATCAGTAGAGGAGTGAGGCAAGGATGCCCACTCTCACCACTATTATTTATTATGATCATGGAGGTACTAGTACAGGATATAAATAAAGATACACAGCTTGTGGGCACCCGAATCCCACCGCAACAGCAATACAAACTCCGGGTATATGCTGATGATGTAGTATGCTTTATTGAAAACCCAGTGGAAAACACAAACAAATGGCTGAATAAGCTGGAGGGATTTGGAAATCTAGCAGGCTTCAAAATAAATAAACAAAAAACAAAATTACTAACAAAAAACCTAAAAAACACTGATAAACAGACCCTAACAAAAAAAACAGGCATTGAAACCACTAACAAGGTAAAGTACCTTGGGGTAAACATTGCCTCAAACAACTCATCATTACTTAGAAATAACTATGAAGAATTGTGGGTAAAAATACGGAAAGATCTAGAGAGATGGAAATATCAAAATATATCCCTGCTAGGCAGGATAGCGACGGTAAAAATGAACATCTTACCCAAATTGCTCTACTTGTTTCAAATGCTACCAATTATTAGAACAGATCACCTTTTCAAAAAGTGGAATTCGGATATTAGTACATTTTTGTGGAGAAATAAAAGAGCAAGAATAAGAATGAAGCTATTAACTGACAACACAAATAGAGGGGGAATGGGACTCCCTGATCTCAAACTGTACTATGAAGCCGCCAACCTGGTCGCAATAAAAGAGTGGATGACACTAAAGAACCAGAGTCTGCTACAATTGGAAGGACACGACTTACGGTATGGCTGGCATGGTTATCTATGGTACAGCAAGAAATCTGTGGAAAGAAATTTTAGTCACCACATAATCAGGGCCTCCCTAATAAAAACTTGGGAGAAGTACAAGCAAAGGATCTACGGAAAGACCCCCCTGTGGATATCGCCAGTGGAGGCTTTCCATAGGAAAGGACTGACAAGTGGACCATGGCTTACATATAAACAAATACTAACAAGGACGGCGAAAACGGTATGGGACATTAAAAAAATAGAGGACCTAAGACAAATAAACACAAACATGACATGGCTCAACTATCATCAAATACACCAAATATTTAAAAAGACAGAGGCTTAGGCTTCATGGAAGAGAAAGACCACTGGGACCGAATAATAGAAAGGCAGGAAAAGAATATTAGCTTAATATATAAGCACCTACTGAACTGGGCAACAGAAGAGGAGTCAGTGAAAGAATGCCATATAAAATGGGCCAAAGACTTGAAACACTCCATTCAGCTATCTCAGTGGGAGGAAGTGTGGGGAAAAAAATTAAAGTATACAGGGGCAACGGATGTTAAGGAAAACTGGTTGAAACTACAATACAGATGGCACCTAAGCCCAGATAAGATATCCAGATTCAACAAAAGCATCTCTAACAAGTGTTGGAAATGCAATAAGGAATCTGGAACATTCATACACCAATGGTGGGAATGTAAAAAAATTCAAAAGTTTTGGCAAGAAATACATAAGGAGACACAAAAGATTATAAAAATAAAATACAAATTGGACCCCCAAATATACTTACTGGGTTTCACTGCACCAAATACAAATAAAAACCAGGATATAATGCTTTTTTTTTACTAAATACAGGAGCCCGACTGCTGCTGGGGAAAAAATGGAAGCAGAAGGAAGTTCCAGGTCTGGAAGACTGGCTATGGAAATCCATGGACATGATACAAATGGACTTACTATCTCAGAAGCTGAATGAGAGGAAGGAGAAAACTGACTGGTCCGGCTTCAGGGAATATATGCAGAATAAAGGGATACCCTTTTTAATTAATATAAGGGAGGTATAACCGTAACTATAAACACCTTAACTTATTGCTTGACATAGCTTAATTCTTCTTCTTTCTTTTTTTGTGGAGAACTGTATAATCTATAGGGGAACCTATAGCAAACAGTACGTAAACAAACCTCTTGAGGAACTTGGGAAGTCGACTTTTATATGTATTGTCTCCCCCCTCCCCGCTCCCCCCCCGACGTGTAAACCCCACTGCCCCCCAACCCCATCCCTACCCCCCCCCCTCCCTCACCTGCATTGTGGACGGATATACGTTCTTCCGTCATTGCACAAAAACTCAATAAAGATATTTTTTAAAAAAGGTTGTACAGATGGGGTAATGGGAGGCAATGGTGGCTGGGCTTGTTGGGAGGGGCGAGGTTGATGTAGTGGGATATGGCACAGAGGTGGGGCAAAAAAAAAAAAAAGAAGGTTTGGCACTGGTGCAACTTGGGCCATGGGCCAAGAGGAATACTGGGGACTCTATGCGGCTTGACCTTTTGGATTTGGAGCTTCCTGATTCGGCCTCACCAGATTCAAGTTCCCCCCGCCCTTCATGCTTCCTGCGCTTCGCCCTGATTGGTTGGAACTTTGGCAAGCAGCTGGGGCTAGGCGCCAGTTGGTTCCTCCCAGCCAATCACAAAACAGTGCCATCTGTCTTTTGGCCAATAAGGGAATTTCTTCGCCTAGCCAGTGAGCCAATGGAGAGCGAGAGGCAGGAGCATGCTCAGGGCAATGGGGAGGAAATCTGGGATAAATGGGTTTAAGACATGCTAATTTGGTTTTCATTGATGAGAGGAAAATCTAAATCTGGTGACATCGGTTATCTCTTGTGTGGTGGCAAAAATTAATGACATTTCCTGGCGGTAGCATGCACTTCTGACGGGTTTTCTTTGTTTAGTAAATGTGTGAGAGATTGTGGGATTTTCCATGTGAGGCTAAACAGACAGGGCTCTTCCTGGGTCACAGAGGAATCCCTGATCAATTAATAGATGTTGCCTAATAGCCTTTCCTGTCTCTTGAAATAATCATTGACACCTGGGAGAGGCTAATTAGCACTCTTTAGTCTTGCAAAGGCTTATGCTAGATCTTCCTAAATGTTTGGGGGCTTCCTTACAGCCAGTATAATTTACCTCTCTAAAAATACATTTCATGGGGGTTAGGGCATGCAAAGGGAGAACTTACACAGAAATATAGGGAAATATAGGAAAATATCATGCTTGACTTTCATACAGCTTTGGTACTTCATACAGTTACATAAAGTAATACGTTCAGAGAATTCAAACTAGATGTGTCCTTTTGAAATGGGGATGGGGCAAGATGAGCTTCTTGTGGGGCAATGTCCATATGTAAGAAACAGAGTATAGTTGCAGGAAGAAGTTCTGTTGCCTCAGGAGAGTCCTGGTATTTGGAAAACTACAGACCTCAAACAGTCCTTGGAAAACTGTAAGTCCCTGCCGCAGTGGGTTCTTGGCAATCCTGGTCTGCTGGCCTCATGGAAAAGTTGCAAATGGAGGTTTATTTTATTGGAGGATTAGCCACAATGTTAGGAGAGAGGAAAGGAAAGCAAAACAGGAACATATCTTTGGAGACTGCTGCTGTCACCACACTACCCAGCCATGCTGGTCCAATGGGCATCTTTTGAACTGTGGAACTCCCTGCTGCAGGCCATTGAAACAGGGGCTCTGGGGCTCGACTTCAGAAGGTCTCCTTCTCTGGAAGCTTTTTCGCAGAGGCTCTCTATCAGGAGTGCTTTGGTTGTGGCAGAAGGGAGTTGGACTGGATGGCCCTTGGGAGTCTCTTCCAGCTCTAGGATTCTATATCAGGAGTTAGCAATACAAGGCCTAATGGATGTACTTTTTCTCTCCCATCCACCACCTCATCCTGACCAAGGCCAACCCTTTTGGGATCCAAACGTTTCCTGTCTTTCCTTCGCTTTCTGCCTCCAAAAGAGAAGAGGAAGGAAGGTGAAGGGAGGGCAGGGAGGGGGGCTTGGGGAGAACCCCTCACCCACTCCAGCCCGCCATGTGGCCCCCAAGTTGCATAGTTTGCCCACGCCTGGGCTAAAGTCATCTGGCAAGACCTTTAGAAGAGTTTTGTTTTTGACTGGGCAGCTACTTTTTTTAGCCAATGGAAATGCTGGAATCTGGCTGAGAACCAATCATTCTTGATTGTTTGACTCCTTACCAGGTCATTTCAGGAATGGGAAAGTGTAGTCGAGCCAGGAAGCCCCAAACCCAAGAAGAACGAACAGGAGAGGGTCCCCGGTATCCCTCTGCCACACACATTGCAATAACACTTACAACCCCATAAGCAGACCACCTCAAGACAGTAGCAAATGCATTCCCCCTCCCTCCAAGCAACAACAGCCAGGCCACTTCCCACCCAGGCCTATGCTAGGCCGCTGCAGTCCCCGAAACGCCTTCCCCTCTCCCCACAGGAAAACTTTCCAAAAGTTAACCCAAACAAATCAAAACACCTTACAAAACAATAAATAAACACTCTGCCATTTCTCCCATCGAGCCAGGAAGCCATGTAGTCGAGCCAGGAAGCCCCAAATCCAGGAGATCTAACCGCAGAGAGTCCCCAGTATTCCTCTTGGCCCATGGCCCAAGTTGCACCAGTACCAAGCCTTTTTTTCCTTTTCTGCCTCACCTGGTCCCATACACCACTACATCAACCTTGTCCCTCCCAGGAAACCCAGCCACCATTACCTCCCATCTCCACATTTACAACACTTCATACAGCACATAGTATGGAAGACATTTTGGCCACACGTTACAAAACAATAAATAAACACTCTGCCATTTCTCCCATCGTTTCCTCTTCCTCCTTCCTCTCTCCCTATCTTTTCTCCGGCCTGGGGGAAGCACATCCCAGCTCAAAAACGGCAGCTTTTGGGGCAGTTTGGCCCAAAGAGATCTCTTCAGGGGGGTGGGTGAAAGGCAAGCATTGATGCCAAAGGAAGATCTAGTTCTCTCCAGTACTGCAGCCTCATTTGCCCCTTTCTGATTGTTTTTCTTCTCCTGGACTGTTCCTGATGTTTCTTCCTGGCTGATTTAGCCAAGAAGCCTTGTTTCCTCATCATGGACCCTCTCTGCCTTGGAAAAGGTAGTTCATCAAGGACCCCACATAACCCGGATTGTCTGTTGTTTCTCTGGCCTGGGTCTTCGCCTCGTACAAGTGGACTCGCCCAGAATGTTGCCCCCAGACCTTTCCCCTGTCACGGACTTTATAGCACACAAGGACATTTCTCCAGATGGACATTCCATTATCATACAAGTGCACCCTGTCTATTGCCTCCATTGCTCTAGCTATAAAAATATTACCTTATGAATCTTCCCTCAACCCCATGTAACCCTTTCCTCCACCTTTGTTCGTTAAGAAAGGATTGCTTTGGAAATGTTTACTGTATTTGCCGAGAGGAAATGCTGCTGAGCCCTGTTCCACACCTTTATGGATCACCATATTCATATTGCATGCGTTTCCTGGTGAGGATCTTGTTATGGTAAAGTCAAGCCCTTTGTCTTGACCCCACGCTTCACCAGTCCTGAGGCGGTTTAACGGTCGGATTTCTAGTCTAACTAAACTAGCCTTTGGAGCCTGGACAATAAATGTTTGTTTTTCACAGCGGGTGACACATCTGGCCTCGGAAACCAAGGTGTGCCCCAGAATAAGTGCCTTTGTCACCAAAAGGGTCTGAGTGAATCACCTTCATCAGGCTTTTTCCTTTTCTCCTTCATTCACATGTATGGATGGGACACATCAACTCAATGATTTCATCACCTCCAGCTGTTGCCCCAGGTCGTTACCTGGGCCGGACTCTTTTGTTTTCATTCATATGCCATCCTGACAGTAATCTCCGCCTAAGCTCTCCTTCCCGGACGTTCCTTGTATGGCCACGGACCTCTGATTGGCCAAGCCGGCAAATGGGAGTAAGCGCCGATAGGCTCTCCGGAGCTGGCCGACGTCCCGCCCATCAGCTGGTCTCAGCGTTCCAACCAATCACCAACGGAGCCGGCCCAGAAGAGGGCGGGCGGGAAAATCAATTGTTTTTGACAGTTCTGTAGCCTTTAAAACCAATGTTTTAAATGTATATGCATGCGTTCTTTGCGGGGAATCAGGAATTGCGGTTCGCATCCTCTCAGCTGAGCAGAATAAACAATTTTGTGGCATCTACCTTGCAGTATTGGTGAGCATAATTGGATCAAAGGGAGGCGGGTAGGCTTCGGGGACCTAGACGCTCCGGGCTCGCCAGGTTAACTGAACCCTCGCGGTCTCTGTTCCGCAGTCGGTCTGCGGGACTTGCCCGGTTGTTCAACAACAAAAGGAGGGTGAATCCAGCTGAAGTGGGCTTCCTTCTTTTACCCCCTTTCCTCTGCAGAAGGGAAACAGTTGGCCTCCAGTCCGGAGCTGAGACCGAAAGCCAGAGCAAGAAGGAGCAGCACCAGGAGCACCACAGAGAAGGTACCATTGGCTTCCCTTTCCTGATACTTCAGGGCAAGGGCTCCTGGCTTTTGAAACATGTGTGACTGTCTATGGCAGGGGTGCTCACACTTTTCCATTCGAGCTACTTATAAAACAACCAAGTCCCAAAGATCTACCTACCCACTACTCAGAGAGCCATAAAAGCAAAATATTAGGAAATTTATTTCAGTGAGAGCCATATAATACATTTTAAGACTGAATTCAACTAAATGTGAGTATAATAAGCCCCTGAGCATTCCTCACAAATGGCATGGGAGCCATACACACTGTGCTTGTGATCTGTCTGGGATGTACCAGGACACCCTTTGAGATCTACCAGGACACCCTTTGGGATTTACCAGTAGATCACGATCTACCTAATGAGCACCGCTGATCTATGGGGTGCCCTAAGGATTTCACAACTGGAGTCACCCTGAAGCAAAATGAGTCCATGCTTAGAGCATCAAGGGGAGGGATGCACTGCAGAAATTTCCCATTGCCAGTGTGCAGAAGTGTTTATTTTTTATTATAGGATTGAGGATTGAATATGTATTGAAATGTTTAGATGTTTAGGGAAGGTGCACTTCTTCAGTGAAGGCCCACCTTGGGGAAGAGTTGCCATAGCAACATGGCTGTGAGGCAGAGGTGGGAGGAGTCAACAGCTTTCTGCCACAGCCAAGAATAGAATTCTGGGGAAGTTTGAATTTTGACAGTTTAACTGTCAGACCAGCTCTAGGAAAGAGCAGGTTCTGAGGGCAGTCTGGTTTTGGAGCTGTAGAGAGACAGTTCTAGTAGGCTGAGCTTGCGAGCCAGTCTGTTTGTATAGAGCCTGAGGGCTAGAGATAGGCAAGGTGCCTATAGGAGGACAGAGGGTCTGTGTGTGAGATAGTTACATACTGATCTAACTGAGTAATAGTAACAGTCAAACATTTTAAACTTTGTATCTTCTACAATACCAATGTAACCATGATGAGTTGAGCCTCTAAGAAGTTATAACGTATCCATCACGCTTTTGTGCCAAGCTATAAATAAACTGTTATTGTTCTTTTCATCAACAACCTCTCTCTGT
This sequence comes from Anolis apletophallus, assembly GCA_030556195.1. Classification (NCBI taxonomy): domain Eukaryota; kingdom Metazoa; phylum Chordata; class Lepidosauria; order Squamata; family Anolidae; genus Anolis; species Anolis apletophallus. The sequence continues at coordinate 12,231 of JARBWK010000070.1, forward strand.
TCCGTATTTTAAAAGTCCAGCCTCAGAGTAAAGCAAGACAGGAAAGTGTTTTTAACCTGTCTTGTTACACAGTTTGAAGTCCCACAATAATTGGTGACAGACCCTCCTAGATAACTGATAACAACAACAGTCCTCACAATCTGGTGGCTAATCTCTTCATATTTAAGGGATCCTTAAATTAAAGTTATACAACACCCTTTTACATTAGGTCAGATACGTAGTGACTGTTGAGTTTCTGTATTGACCTGAGTACTGTTTTGGTCAATTAAGCTGGCTCTCTGTAGTTAAAAGATTCCAAAAGTCATTTGTTTCAAAAAATAAAACTCTTTAAACAAAATATGTTCAGGCACAACAATAGACAGTATTAGCAATATGTAAAACAAACAGTCTTACAGTTTAGTTCCATAAGAACAACATAAATCTTCCTTCCGTCTTCTTTTTGACGTCTTCTGCAAAGTTGCTGGCTTCTTCAAAACAAAATTCCTCACCCAAGGTCAGTCTCTCAGCTGCCTTATTTTATACAGGAATAGCTGCAAAACACCTACAGCTGTGTCACGATGCACGGACTTGACCGGCCCCTTAATCACACACACAGAGACAATATGAAGGCTAACTACTTTATTGAGTATAAAAACAGTTCAAAAGGTAAATTGTCCATAAAAATAGCAAAAGCAAATCCAAAGGCAAAAGGTGATCAAATGTCCAAAACAGCTTGGTAAAGTTTCCAGAAAGCTTGGCAAGGCTCCGCTCAACAATGCGAATCAAGGAACAAGGCAGGGTTACAAGATGCAAGGCAAGACTTGGTAGGCCACTAGCCAAACTTAGCTCCGTGGTCGAGCTTCGCTACACGTCTACTCAGAAGAGACGTGGCCGAAGTACTGAGGATCCGTTCCCACGGATCCTATACTTAATCTCCCTGCCGAGGCCCCCAACGCTCTAGGCTTCTCCGTCTCCAATCTCTGCTCTGAGACCTCGGCCTGTCTAGGCTATGATACCAGCCCCTACTGCTAGTCTCAATGCTCCGTCTCCTATCGAAAGTTCGACCTTGTCTCCCAGCAACTGGTTCTCTATCTCCGTGAGAGCTGGCTTCCATATCTTCTTCCCAGCCACCCTCCTCCAGGTCTTCATACATTCTTTCTTGAGAACCTCTCCCTCCCGGCCGTTCATACGCTTCGCTATCAGTGCTTTCACTTTGCACCTGGCTTTCCATATCCTCGTAAGGATCAGGCCAGCCATCATCCCAGGCCAAACTATCTGTGGGGGAAGGAGGCCCAGCAATGGCAAAATCTCCTTCTTCCAGCCCTTCCAAATCCTCTTCCGAATCTATCTCAGCTGCTGCTGGCTCTAATGCAAGTGGGACCCCTGGTGCAGCCCCCTGCCCCCCAGGCACAAACGAGAACTGGGTTGCTACAAGCTGTGACTTTTTCCAGCACCTTCTGGAGGCTTCTGGCTTCAAGTAAGTTTGTAACAAACTTACTCCAAGTAGTCCCATTTAAACTTAATACATATTTTACATTATTCTTACATTTTACAATATAATTTGCCCACTTACATTTTTAATCTCAACAGTGACCTCATAGTTACAAATTGGTGGCAGCGGTGGGATCAGTAAAAGAGGGTCCATCCTGTCCAGCTGGTTCATTTGAATAGCCTCTTTACAAATTGGTGGCAGCGGTGGGATAGCCTGCCCTGCCACGTTAAAAGGAAAAGTTGAATGGTGAAGAGAAATCTTTACAGCCAGGTTATTATTATTATTATTTTACCGTGGACCCTATGGTACACTTCTTCCCAACAATGAGTATCTCTGGCAGAGATACTATTGTAAAGCCCTAGTGTTAGCACACTAGGGCTTTAAAGCAGGAAGCCCTTTCAGTGTCCTTCAGAGCAAGACCCTTCAGAGACTTCCATGTTGGATTTTAATGTAGATTCTCAGGAGTTTGTGAATGAAGAAGAGGGCATAGACAGCAGGCCAAAGTGAGTTGGAGGACTCTGGGATGGTTAGTTCCCAAGATAGAATTATTTTGAGACAGTCCGATGTGAACCAGCTTGAGCCTGCAGATAGGAAAAATGAAAGGAATGTGCTAACGAGCAAACCGGAGGAGGCTACCTTTGATAGGAGAGGGCAAATCTGTCAGGATCGCCACCTGGATAGGGGAGTCAAACGGTCTGCCAAGATAAGAGAAAAAAGGAATTTGAAGGATAGTTCTCATGGGAATCAGAATGCATTTTGTGTAGGTCTTTCTGAATAAATATAGGGCCTTTGCAACCCTGTTCTTTAGTGAGCGCAACGTCTAGCTTCAGGCCTGATTTTGTGTGTATTTCATGCTGAGATTCATGTATTTTCCTGCTCAAGACTTCTATTCAAGTTGATTGTGAATGTTATTCCAGTTTTATTACCAGTGGATTTTGGATTTGCTCAAGCTTGCTTTTGGCCTTCCTTGGGTTTTAAGGACTATATTTTTGTGGAAATCAACTTGGTTCTCCTTGCTGGATTTTGGTTGGCTAATTTTACCTGCTCTGGGATTGCTGTATGAACTTTTTTATATTCTACTAGCTGTACCCGGCACGCGTTGCTGTGCCCTTTTTAGGAGATGCGATAAAGTCCAATCATCCACGGTGTGCCCTCCTCTAAACTGCAGTTGGATGGAGTGTGGGTCATGGGGGGCATGGTGTGCCAAGTTGGGTCTTTATTGGTCTTGGTTCTGGGCCACAGTGGTCTGTGGGGAATGATGGGTTTTGAAGTACTACAAATCCCATTGTCCATGGTGGTACTTCAAGTCCCATCATGCATGGTCGGGGCTCTGTGTGCCAAGGTAGGTTACTGTAAATTCAGGCCATACACAATGTCCCATGAGCTGAGGCCTAGTTAGGAACAGCAAGTTAATGAAGCCTTACTGTCAATTCAGGCCATACACAATGTCCAATGAGCTGAGGCCTAGTCGGGAGAATCAAGTTAATGAAGTCTTACTGTCAATTCAGAGCGTAAACAGCTTCCCAGTAAGTGAGGGCTAATTAGGAAATCAAGTTAATGAAGTCTTACTGTCAATTTAGAGCGTAAACAGCTTCCCAGTAAGTGAGGGCTAGTTAGGGAAATCAAGTTAATGAAGCCTTACTGTCAATTTTGGGCGTGGTCTGTTATTTTTTGGGGTGTAAATTTTCGGTTGGAAGTGATTTGGGTGTTTGTGTTGGGGATTGGCTCAGGCCTTTTCCTTATTCTGTTTTGGCAGTTTATTATGGATCGGAATTTTCATGTTGGCTGGCCAGTGCAGCAGTTATGCAAATCCGCCCTTATTGGCAGCCAATCATGTTGTTCAGAATGTAGAGGCTGGGTGAGTCTTTGGCTGCCCTGGAGGATGCTGGTAAATGTAGTTATATTTTTACTTGTTGTTTTGGGGGCCTTTTAGGTTTTGGGGGGGAAAGTTTCTTTGCTACAAACGTACCTTGCTTGAGGCCTATTTCTGTTGGCAAGTATTGTGTTTCTGCGTTGTATGGTTTCTTTGTTTGAGGTATACATCACATGACGTGAACCCATTTATATAATAGATTGATTACTTTTTTTACCCTTTTGGCAACTGCTTTTGAAATTATCAATAAACTGCTTACTTATTAAAGAACTTTGGCATGTTTGTGGGTTCAAAGGTGTGCATCCCAGCCCTGGTGTGCGACACTAGGACACTTCTGGGACAGAGCTAGGACAGAGACCGCCGGAGTCCTTCACTCGACACAGGGCTACTTCTGGCTGGGCTCAGTCCTGGCTCCGTCCTGGAAGCGCCCTACGATGGAGTCCAGAGAACACGGGAAGCACCCTGTGTTTTCATTACTTAGAATTTAGACAGTATGGGGGGAGCTGGTGGCGACGCTGTCCCCCATGTGATGCAAAAAGTGGCAATACTGGGCATGGGACAATGGTTTCCCATACTGCCAGAAGGATTTGCCCCACTGCCCGGTGAATCACCCTGCTGTTTACTCCATTTGGGACCTCAATGCCAATGTCTGCTGTGCCACGGGTTGCCCTGTGATAGGTCTCACCATGACAGAAGCCAATACCCCTGGTCCCTAAGAAGCAAAGGGACCTTGGAGCGCCTTTGAAACTACGGGTGCATCTGCACTGTAGAATCAATGTAGTTTGATAGTGAAGTTGTTTCGCTTTCATGGTTAAAGAGCATTGGTACCTTGGCAAACTACAAATCCCATGATTTTATGGCATAGAAGTATTCATAGCTAGCTAGGGTGGTTGTTCTGAAATGCGTTGGCTAGTCTTTACAATGTGGAAAGACCATTTTATTCTCCTTTCTGACCACTATTTGAACGCATGCTCAGATGCTCACACGAGAGAATGCTTCCTGAAACTCTGGTTTCTGGGATTTCAATGCCATGCAGATCGTACTTCAGCCTGGGCCACATGAATATGTTTAAGACCGCTTCCCAATGCAACTTGCGTGACTTTCAAGAACCGTTCTGTTACTTCTTTTCCAGGCAGTTAGGAGGAACAAACATGAGGGGCCATCAGAATTTGTGCGCATTCGTGCTCAACCCCAGCCCTTTAAGTAGGGGGCTGTGCATGATGGAATTGCCCCAGAGAAGGCTACGCTTAAGCGGGATTTAGTCTGGTCCAATGCAAAAGGCACAATAACTTTGCACAAAGGCAGGAGGAACAAGAAGAGAAAACTACTCTTGTTAGCAGAGTCCAAACATAAACTTGCAGTGTTGCCTACAAAATAATGCAGTTATACCTCACTGGATGTGGCTCAAACTTACTGGCTGACCTAGACTAGAAGCTGCACATAATAATTCACAGCATAAGGTTTTCTTTAACACACACTTGGTGTTGATCCTTTTATAACTTACTGTAACAGAACTCGGACTATGTGTACCTTTTAACTATTTGTATTTAATTGGTTTTTTAATCTGTTTAATGTATTATTTTTGATGTAATTGTTGTTTTATTGATTTTACAAGTGGCATTGAATCACTGCCTTTTGTTAGCCGCCCTGAGTCCCCCTTCAGGGGTAGAGAAGGGCGGGTTATAAATAAGTGAAATAATAATAATAACAACAACAACAAAGAAGGCATCCCAGGCAGGTAGGCAGGCAGAGACTCACCCCAGAGAAGGCTACACTTAGGGGGGGTTTAGTCTGGTCCAATGCAAAAAGCACAATCACTTTGCACAAAGGCAAGAGGAACAAGAACAGAAAACCCTCCTCTTGTCAGCAGACTCCAAACATCAACTTGCAGTGCTGCATGCAAAATAAACAGGGCAACAAACATACATAGTCTTACATAGAAATACAGAATGCACAGATCACGGCTTCTTCATCTTTCTTCAAATGGTTGAGCAAAATGCTGTGAGCAAAAGCTCCTCCTCCGAGCAAAGCTGGAGCAAGAGCTGAGCTGTATTCTAAACCACATTCAGTTATACCTCACCCGATGTGGCTCAAACTTACTAGCTGACCTAGACTAGCAGCTGCACGCAATCATTCACAGCACAAGGTTTTCTTTAACACACACACACACTTGGTGTAACCAAGAAGGCATCCCAGGCAGGCAGGCAGAGACTCACCTGGGCCCTCTGCTGCAAGAAGCGCCTTCTGCTTCTCTGGGCTCAGAACACCTTAGTCTGCAGTGGAAGGCTTCTCTGCCTAAAGGCATCTGAACCTGCCAGTCTTAAGTATAAGACCTTTAGAAGACTTTCGTTTTTGGACTTGCAGCTCCTTTTTAGACAACAGATATGCCAGAGCCTGGATGAGAGCCAGTCATTCTTGGGTGTCTGACTATTTCAGGAAGGAGGAGGGAGGGAGAATTCTGCTTTGCTCTGTTTCCTCTGCAAAAGGGAAGCAGGCGGCCTCCAGACCGGAGGTGAGAACAAAACCCAGAGCAAGAAGGAGCAGCACCACCAGCAGAACATAAAGATGTTATTTATGTATTTCGTCTATTTCTCTCCCGCCCTCCTCCCCACAAGGGGGGCTCAGAGCGGCCTCACATGAGCATCAGAAGATGCAACAACATAAATACCACAAAAACTACAAATCATAATAAAAACATTTAAAACATTGTCCAACATCAGTAAATTTAACAATAAATTAACGTGCCAGTAAAACCAACCAAGCTGGGAGAATCCATGTCATAAAACCCAATTTCCATTTCCTATTGCCGCTGGCCTCTAATCAAACGCCTGGCCCCAGAGCCAGGTCTTCAGTTGCCTCCTAAAGGACAGGAGGGAGGTGGCCAACCAGATGTCCTTGGGGAGAAAGTTCCACCGACTGGGGGCCACTGCCAAGAAGGCCCTGTCTCCCGTCGCCACCAGCCACGTTTGTGAGAGTGGTGGGATCGAGAGCAGGGCCTAGGGTTGCCATTTTTTGATATAAGAAATAAGGGACATTTACGGGATTTTTCACAAAAATAAGGGACACTTCATTAAAAACTTGAAACTCAAACATTAGGTAGAAATAGTTTTATTAACAGAATAAGGTAATGATTGAAACTCACAAAAGAAACCGACTTACACCCTCTTAACAGGACATGGTATGTTTCTGCATGCTTTGTCATGCAGAAAAAACATTATTAGAACTACCTAATTTTCTCCATCTGTATTTAGTACTTGACTTTGCTGACTTTAAAAGTGCACTGTCTAAACATTAAAATAAAATAAATTATATAAGACAGTACATCTTCATGATTATTATGTCAATAGTTAATGGTATAGTATAGTATGGGATACACAGCATTGTATAGTATTGGGATGCACAGCTAGGCCTATTTTAAGAGTAACTCTCAAGCAAGCAGAAACTATCTTTATCCAACATTCCCCTTGAGTAACGGTTGAGTCTACTGTACTTTGAAAAAGTCCTGTATCGCCTCTTCCTTCCAACGGGGACACAGGCTGCCCTGCGAATTGGAATCCCCGGGCAAGCATTGCCGTGGAAACTGCAGCGCGCACCTTCCTCTGGTCAACCCCACCCAGTCCTGTCCTGCTAGTCAAAAATAAGGGACAGGGCCTGAAAATAAGGGACACAAATTTTAGGGCCAAAATAAGGGACGCCCCTTAGAATAAGGGACATATGGGAACCCTAGCAGGGCCGCACCTGACTATCTTAAACTTCATGATAGTTCATAGCAGGAGATATGTTCGGACAAATAAGCTGGGCCAGAACCATTCAGGACTTCAAAGGTTAAAACCATCGGTCCTGCTTCTTGACAGAATGGGGTTGGACTGGATGGCCCACAAGGTCTCTTCCAACTCTAGGATTCTCTGATTCTCGTATGACAGTGGGAGCACGGAGGCCCTAAACAGTCCTTTCCCCCAGTCTACCTCATGGCTAACCCTCCGGCTCCATAGGGCAGGCTGATGGAGTCGCTGGGCTGGAGTGCATATGACCTCTCTAGAAAAACCCCTGAATTGGGGAGGACAGAGGATATGATGTTATTGGGAGGTGACAGTCGGGGGACTGGGCTTTGATAACAGTAATGGTAGATTGGAAATGCCAGCTACCTATGCAGAGACCAGTCCGAGAGAGGGAGAGCCACTTAGAATCATTGAACCATAGAGTTAGAAGAGACCTTCCGGGCCATCCAGTCCAACCCCATTCTGACAAGGAGCAGAAAAATCACCTTCAAATCACCCCGAGGGTGTTAGGAAAAAAGGCCATCAGATCCTTCCTGCAGCCCATGAAGTGTGGGGTGGGGGGAAGAGCACTAACCCACCAGTTCCTCATCATGCTGGAGTGCCCCATCCCCTTGCTCACGAGGGACATTCTGTGCAAGATCCAGGCACAGGTCACCTTTGGCCCAGTCAAGATCACCCTGGCAGTGCCGGAAGAGGAGGGGTGGCGGACAGAGGCTCTCCTTCTCTTCCAGCAGCAGACCTCATCCCATTGGCCATCCTCAGAGCTGTGGACACCCAGGTGTGGGCAGAGGGCATCCCAGGCAGGGCCAAGAATGTTCTCCCATCATCATCGAACTCAAGCCCGGGTACCAACCACCAAGGGTCCCACAGTACCAGATTCGCGTGGAGGCACGGCGGGGACTTCAGCCCCTCGTAACCACTTTTCTCCAGCATTCCTTTTTCTGGGAATGCTGCTCTCCTTTCAACACGCCTGTTCTCCCTGTTAAGAAACCTCTGACAGGCGAGTACCATTTCTTGCAGGACCCGAGAGCCCTCAATGCCATTGCGAGAGACATCCACCCAGTGGTGCCTGATCCATACGCTCCTCCTTCCACTATCCCCCCTTGTGCCTACTTCACTTTCCTTGATCTTAAATATACTTTCTTTTGCATTTCCCTTCAGACGTTTCTATTCCAGCAGGTTTTCTGGGTCTGATTTGGTTAATAGTTTTGTAAATAGTTTTATAGTTTTTAGCTAAGAGTTTAAATTTTTTGGTTGTTTTAAAGTGTGTTTTTATACTCTGTGTAAGCTGTCCTGAGCCCTCGGGGAAAGACGGCATACAAAACTGAATAAATACATTTATTTATTTATTGTTCGAACTTATATACTGCCACTCCCTGAGCACTCGGAGCAGTTTACAAAGAACAGTAAAATAACAAATAACGGTTTAAAGCCAAATTTAAATCAATATTAAGACCAAGTTATAAATCAAAGGCCTTCCGAAACAGATATGTTTTGCACGCCCTACGGAAGGCAGGCAATTCCCGCAGAGCTCGGACTTCGGCAGGCAAACCATTCCACAATGTGGGAGCCACGATCGAAAAGGCTCTCCGCCTAGTGGCAGTCAGACAAAAGGTCTTGGGGTTGGGAACTTCCAACGGATTTTAATAATAAATTTTAAATAATAAATAAATGTTCAGGAGAACATTGCCTTTGAGTGAGAGTGTGCAGAGATGGCTCAGCATGTTCTGTACTGCTGGCAGGTTTTGCTTCAAGCTGTCAAGGCCAGCCCCACACTCTTGGGATTGGCTTTGGCATTGGAGCTGGAAAAGTGGCCAGATCGTGACCAGAGCATCCTTCTCCAGTATGGCAACGACCTTCCCATTGAATCCGACCACCTGGTAGTTGGACCATACCAGTCTTGGGTGGCCCGCCTGCTTGAGAGCGGTGGCAGCAATAGCCCTGATTGCAGAAGAGCACAGAAGGTGACCTTGGGACAGCCCACCACCATCTACAGTACATCCCCCAAAGCATCCTAATTGTCTTGGACACAAATGGGACCAACTGGCTGTCACAGGTCAGCTCACCAAGTACTATGCCATCCTCCTGGACCAGGGAGACTTCACCTTCACCATCACCACTTGCCTCAACCCAGCCACCTGATGCCAACTGAACATACCAAAGAAGAGGAAGAGGAGCCCCGTGACTGTGTGGCAACATTTGAAGAGGTCTAATCAAGCTGCTCCGATCTCAAGGATCATTCTCTGCAGGATGCGGACCTGGAGTACCTGATTGATGGCAGCAGCAGCTTCCATGAGGGACAAAGACAGGCAGGCGTTGCGGTAGTGACTCTGTAGGACACTCTTGAGGTGGAGCCACTGCCTCCCGGGACAGCCAACACCACTCCAACCTTCTTCAACGGCTGCCGCTGTCCATTTCAGCACCACACACCTCCCGCTCCTCAGGATGGTTTGCACTGCTGCCTATTTTCTTTTCTTCTCCCCTGTCAGCTGGGGCATAGGGAGACCCCTGTTCTGTCAGGATGGCTCTCCACCAAGGCACACATAATGAGAAGACAGGAAAGCTTGGAGAAGATAATGATGCTGTGGAAAATGGAAGGAAAGGGGAAGAGGGGCGACCAAGGACAATTAGGATTAGGATGAATGGAAACCCTGAAGTGAAAGAACGGGGGTGGCCACGGCCGACAGGGGGCTCTGGCATGGTCCACGAGGTCACGAAGAGTCCGAAGCGACTGAACAAATAAATAACAACAAAAACATGCCAATAGCACACACACCAAGGGATGCACCCGGAAGGTGTTGTTTACGATAGCACTTGTCCTAAAATGGTGGTGCTTTCTCTTTCTCTACAGTCACGGCATTTCCCAGAAAAGAGAAGAGAAACTCCCTTATCTGTGGGTAGACAAGAGTCAGGGCCATATCTTCCGATGCAGCCAAGCCCTCTTCTTTCAGATAGTGGGGCCACATCCCAGCCAGGTCTTATCGATCCTGAACAGAAGAAGCCAGTCATTCCCAACACAGAAACACAACCAGATGCCCCAGCCCCAGTTATATTCTATTCTGTTATATTATTTTCCATGCAGAAATACTGTTGAGCAGAAGTCTTTCCTCCAAGAACGTTTCTGCAAAATGTGTCCTCCATCCACATGAATAATATTTCCTTTTATGCTGTGAGGGAAGCAAGGTGGCAAAACCTAAGGCAAACCTATTTCCTTTTCCGCCTACGCACCTGTTCAGGAGATTCTACCTCACTAAATGGTAGTAGTACCGTGGCAGGAGGGACCGGCCAATCCTGGGCAGAGAAGGGCCAGTTTCCACTGTTCAGGCCGTTGCCCTCTTGGTTGGGGCTAACAATAGGACTCAGGCCATTGTCTCCATTGGGTGGTTCCAGTTGATTGATCTGTTGACAGGAAATGTTGGGCGGCAGAACGGAGGAATCCGGAAACCCCTAAACATCGTGCGAGACAACTCGGGTATTCTGTGAGAGGTGAAAGATCAAAATATTGCAGGCGGCAATGCCAATCCACTGACTGCAATCTATATGCTAACTGGAATCATGGGCTACCAGGGTTGGCAAAGGCTACCTAGATGGGCATTTTGGTCCTAGATTTCGTTTTACTTTGCTATCGGCCCATAAAGCCTCAACTTCCAAACTCACCTTCAGTGAGAACTCATCAATGGAAAAGGAAAGCTCTAAAGAAATGAAGAGGCCGTTCATATAGTACCTGTTTGTTTGTTTAGGAGTAAACAATGGCAACACCTCTTCTCCAGACGTGCCGGGTGCTCTGTCTGATGGGACTTTTCATAGGAGGGAAAAACCAGACCTGAAGAGATTTGGAAGAGGAAGGGAAGCAATGGTGGGTTTGAGGGGAACTGAGCCCACTCAGTCTCCGTTTAAAAGCCTCCAAAGAAGGAGCTTCGACTGGACTCTGAGCCAGGGAGTTCCACTGTTGAACAGCTGTTCTTACGGGCAGGATTTTCTTCCCATACAGAAGAAAGTTATAATAAGATTGTTAAAAGGCAGGAAGCCAACTTCATTCTCTTAGATATAGTGCTCTTAATCTGTCCAACATTTGTGTGGCTTTAACAATGCCTAGGCTTGGATACAGGGCAAAGGAAAGGTTGGGAGGAGACAGGAGAGCCATGGATAAATAACATGTGAAAGGCTGTCATAAGGAAGATACAGAATGCAAAGATACAGAATGGGGGATGGTGCCTGGCTCGGGAGCAGTACCTGTGAAAAGGATCTTGGAGTCCTTGTGGACAACAACTTAAACATGAGCCAATAATGTGATGCTGTAGCTAAAAAGCCAATGGGATGTTGGCCTGCATCAAGAGGAGCCTAGTGCCTAGATCCAGGGAAGTCATGCTCCCCATGCTCTCTTCTGCCTTGGTCAGACCACACCTGGAATCACACTGTATCCAATTCTGGGCACCACAATTGGAGATGTTGACTCTAAGCTGGAATACTGTCTCCAGAGGAGGGCGACTGAAATGATCCAGGGTCTGGAGACGAAGCCCTATGAGGAGCAGCTTCAAGAGCTGGGCGTGTTTAGTGTGAAGAAAAGAAGGCTGAGAGGAGACATGATGAGGGCCATGGGTCAAGATAGGAGGGGAAGTCATAGGGAGGAGGGAGAAAGCTTGTTTTCTCCATCAGGAGTGACAATCGATTTATTTATATCATGTATTCCCTCATAAGAGCTCAGAGTAGCTAATACAGTAGTATATCTACTGTACATCTTCAAAATGCACATGTCAGCCTTCAACTAATCTTAGAGCAGGCAAAAAAACAAAAAAAACCCCACTATTTATTTCCAGAAAGAACATACACATAACACCATGTGTCACAAGAAATACAATGTGCAGGTTTGATAAATGTGGATTTGAAATGTGTGGGTATGAATGGAGTTGAATGAAAGAATGAATGAATAAATCAATGAGAGCTAATAACTGCCAGAGCACGGTGATAAAAGGATTGATGGATTGCAGCCATAAAGCAATTAGGTTTATTTGCATTATATACAGCAGCACATAGCACACAGCACATCCCATCGCTTTGGTAACATCTTCTCAGAATAATGCCGAATTGCAGTTTCCGTTATCAGTTGAGGCACGCCTCCGACATTCCGTAAAGATAACTAAAGTCTGTTCTGTGAACTTCTGTGATCCTTTAACTCCATACATGCTGGATTACTTTCTAAACACACATCGCCAGTTTTAAAACACACACACACACACACACACACACACTATTAAATCTCTTACTTAAACAAACACAGCACCAACAATAATTTTGGAGACACCATTCCAAAAGATTAAGGCCTGTAATGACTAAAACTACCTGCTTGCTGGAATTGTAATAAATTGTAATAAAAAGTTGCTAATGAGAACTGAAAAGGTAAACTAGAATGAGAACTGTGTCAATGATAAGATAAATGTTTACAATGTTAAGAAGGAAGTCAACACAAAGCTAACACCAATCAAGATGTATTGTCGAAGGCTTTCATGTCCGGAAGCACTGGGATGTTGCAGGTTTTTCGGGCTGTATGGCCATGTTCTAGAAGTATTCTTTCCTGACATTTTGCCTGCATCTGTGGCAAGCATCCTCAGAGGTTGTGAGGTTTAGAACATGGCCATATAGCCCAAAAAACCTGCAACAACCAATCAAGAGGAGTCCACATCTGGCCAGGAAACTGAGATGGAGCCAGGATGGAAGACGTCTATCATTCATTTACATCTTTGGGATGACATCAAAAGAAATATTGCTACAAAAGGCTCAATGTAATAACCCTCAAATTGTGACAGACAGAAACACTGTTTACCCGCCACGCTCTGCTCCCTTGGGAAGGAGGAGGATAGTGTACATATGGAGAGTGGCAGATCTGCTATGAGAAAGCAGGATTCGGGATACTTTGGGGCTTCTTTCTCAAGGGAAGAGGAAGGAGTGGATTTTGGAGTCATGATACATTCATGTTTGTAGGCACAGGAGTATTATCAAAAATCTTCTAGGCTGTTCTGCCCTGCTTTGGGTGGGCTCGAGAGGAGGCTCCTTTCCAATGGATCTTTCTGCTACTTTTGGATGTAGATGGAAAGATGTATGTAGATAGATAGCCCTCTGGAATATTCCAGATACTGTGGATGCTCGGTATGACGGCTGCTGATTATAAATCTACAGGTAAGCAAATGTTACATCCTATCACTCCCCCCCCCCACCTGCTTAAGCAAATAGGTTATTTATACAATCATATCTCCATGTGGACATCTATCTATATGTAAAATGGCTTCTGTTCGTACATATATTGCAGAATGTTGTTCTAAAATTTAAAATAAAACATAGGCACTGCCATGTTATTCCGCATGTCACTCATTCACATCCTCAGGCCACATCTACACTGCCATATCATCCAGTTTCTGAAAATGGATTATCTGCTTTGAACTGGATTATATAGCAGTGCAGACTCATACAAGCTAGCTCAAAGCAGATGATCTGTATTCATGAACTGGATTATATACCAGCCTCGCATGGATATCAAATTTGTTAATACTCCACTGAAAATTGATTATCTCTTGGATTTTTTGAGGCGCTTTGATTCATGAAATTACAGTACCACCTCGCATGGAATCAAATTTGTGCTTGGTTTTTGAGGGCTTTGGTACAGTACCACCAATCTGTGCTTTGGATTTGGTCTAAAGGGCAGGCCGGCTGCATCTGTTAAACGATCTTGCAACAATTGAGCAGGTTTAAAGAAATTAGGAACTTATTCAAGATGCCTTGGTCCCTGGCTAGCATCTCTTCAGTGTAGTGAGGGGCCTTGCTGTTGTTCTCCACCAAGGCATCTATCATGCCAAGCAGCTTGTTCACCTGCTCTTCCCTCTCCTGACCTTTGGCCTGGTTGCTGAAGGCCAGGCTCCCACCCACACATTTGGCAACATGCTCCCGAAGAGATTCATCTCTTTCCGCTAAGAACTTTTCCAAAGGCTTTCCTTCCAAATCTTCTTTACGGGTGAACACAACGATTGCGTAATCCTTTGCGTTAAAGCTAAGAACACCTTGGATTAATTTAGCCACTTTTTTTTCCTCCTGAGTGAAAACACCCAATTGCATGACATGGATAATCACGTGTGGACCTGGGCGGCACAGGCTTATACACCTTTCCACTTCTTCGGAAATTTTTTTTGGTTTTGCATTGGTGTCGAAAAATGCAGGAGTATCAACAACCACAATTTTTCTACCATCAATGACAGTTTCCCCTCTTTCACATGTTTTTGTCACTGAGCTAGATGATATAAAAGATCTAAAGTGCTCCTCTCCCAGGATGGTGTTTCCTGTGGCGCTTTTCCCAGCTCCGGTTGTTCCGACGAGGACAATCCTCAGTTCAGGGGCTAAAACAAGGAAATGCAACAACAACAGAAGAAGCTGTTTAATTTTTTTGTAATTAAAGTTTTATTGTGTTATGTGAAAAAAGCATATGCTCTATGAAAGTCCATAATCACAACACAAGTATAATGTCCCGAGTCCCACCACCCCTTCAATCCCACTGTGAACCACCACTCATGACTTCCAACACCACGCCATAAGGAACTAGTATCTAAGCAAAAAACCCTGTCCTTATCATGACACTAATACATTCCCTGTGTGGCTTTACAAGGAGAACTTTTACTATTCTGACTCATCGGTGTTTGCACAAACCCATGAAGTGAAATGGCAAAGCAGGCCATTTGATCCAGGCTAGGAGCAATTTTGCGGGAGTAAAAGTATCATGGGGACTCCATCGGAGAGGAGGGTGACTCCTTCCTTAAAGGCCTGGTGCCCTCACCCCAACCCATAACCCCCCTCCCAGGCTGAAGGTCAGCTCTCCTCCTCTTTACTGATGCTCTTGGGCAGCAAAGGGGAAAGAGAAGTGGAAACTGGGTTCCTGGGGCAGACAGGGCTCTGCAAGAAGTCTGCCTCAAGGCTCCTACTGGCCCATGTTTTTTGGAGATTAAGATCATCTGGGGAGGCCTTGCTCTTGGTCCCATCTTCTTTGCAAGTGCAGCTGGTTGGGACGAGAGACAGGGCCTTCTCAGTGGTGGCCCCTCAGTTGTGGAACTCCTTCCCTTGTGATACCAGATTAGCCCCCTACCTCCTGGCATTCAGAAGGAGAGTAAAAACCTGCTTCTGGGAACAGGTGTTTGGAAAATAGTGCAGTGCAGTCATTTTAATGTGGAAAATGTGCAATTTGACAATTTGCAATTTGGGTGGCAGGATTACTTTGGAATGCACTTTAATTATTTATTTTATTTATTTGTTTGTTTGGATTTGTCTGTCGCCACTCCCATACGGCTCGGGGCGACTCACAACACTAAAAACACAATTTAAAAATAACGTATGTAGAGTGCAACATATACACGTAATAACACAGTTAAAATAGCATATAAAAACACAGCATATACACATAATAATACTTATTACATTTACAGCCTCTACACAAAAAGCAGGTTACACAGACCTGCATTGTCAGCGATGCAATGCCTGCAGTTTAACAACTAAACGCCTGTTTAAATAGCAGGGTCTTGCAGGCTTTCCTAAATTATGTTTACTGTGTATTAATTTTAACTCAAGTTATTTTAAGTTAACACTAGCCATACCCTGTCATGCATTGCGGTGGCCCAGTCTGTGTATATGTGCTTTTTGTGTGTATATGTGTGTATATTGTATATTTGTGTATATTTTTTATTTTTTTATTTATTAAATTCGATTTACTATACCGCTCTCTCTGGTGCCCAGAGCGGTTTACAGAAGAGGGTAAACAAACCCATAAAATACATTAAAAATACAATTAAAACATTAAAACAATTTAAAACCCCCCAATAGACACACAGCAGGCCAACGTATATATATGTGTATATACGTATGTTTGCGTATACATACATATAATTTTGTGCATGTGTTATATCGTATTGTTAATTTTTTGGCTTTTCAAGTCCCTTCCACTGTGTTTTCCAGTGTTTTTATGAGTGATGGTCACTCATTGGCCTGATCGGTGTCTTGTGTCCAAATTTGTTGTCAATTCGTCCAGTGTTTTTTGAGTTATGGTAATACCACAAACAAACATTACATTTTTATTTATATAGACTAGCTCGATGGTTCTCAACCTGGGGGTCACAACCCCCATGGGGGTTCGGCTGGCAATTTTTGAGGGGTCGCGAAAGCGCCTCCTTAGGTCCCGCCTCCTCAAAATGGCTGCCGGCCCCCTTGGCCAGCCTGCATCCGCAACCATGCCACTCTGCCTCCAGGTTGGCGCAGTGGGGTTCCTCCTCCTCCTTCTCTTTGGCAGCGAGGAGTCAAGGGGAAGCACTTGGAGGCAGCGGGAAAAGATCTCCGCATATGTGGCCTCAGCGCCACTGCCATGGACTTCCCCACCATCCCTTGGCCCTGTTGGCCGCTCTCTCCCTCCATTCAGATTTAGCCCCACCTCCTCATCCTCTCCCTCCGCGCCGGCCACATATCTCCTGGCCAAACTTGGGCCCTCCAGAGGCTTTGGATTCCCAACTCCCACAATTCCTAACAACCGGAATTGTGGGAGTTGAAGTCCAAAATACCTGGAGGGCCCAAGTTTGCCCAGGCCTGATATCTAACCATGTTGCAATACAGCAAAAGGGGGAGAAAGGGAGGAAAAAACACCCCTCTTCCTTTCAGACCAGGACAGGAGCTTGGGGAAGTGTCACCAGCCTGTGAGGGAGCAAAGGGCCTGGCCCGCCTCCCGCCCCTGCTCGCCCACCTTGTCGGCAACTTGGCCCAGCTGCACGATGCACAGCTTGGAAGAGGAGGTTGGAGGAGGCGGCAATGGCGGAGGCCTCTCCTCTCCCCTGAGCGCCGCCGAACTGACGTGGGCGCATCTATGCCGCTCCCCACTCTGGCGAGCTCAGGGGCGAGGCCGGCTGCGCAGCAAGGTGTCCCGACATGCCCCCTTGCGCGGGGGAGGTAAACAGGAAAGAGGGGACGGAGGCGGAGCAACAGCACCATGCAGCAGCACAGCTGAGAGCCGGCAGGGATAGCTTTGCGCTGGTCCCGCCTACAGCTGAGCTGCGCATGCAGAATTTGGGGTGAAGTAGGGCGAAGGCGGCGCGCACAGCTCTGCTGGAGGCGGGGCCAGCGTAAAGCTCTCCCTGCTGGCTCTCAGCTGTGCCCACCACCTTCGTCCTCCTTCGCCTCAAATTCCGTGCATACAGCTGAAAGTAAGCATGGAGAGCTTGGCGCTGGCCTCGCCTCCAGCTGAGCTGCACACACGGAATTTGGGGCGAAGGAGGGTGAAGGCAGTGCGCAGGTGAGCCAGATGGAATCACCGAAAGAGCCAGATATGGCTCGCGAGCCAGAGGTTCCTGACCCCTGCAGTAAAGGCTGGCACCCTGTGAATGTCATATAAGCCTTGGTGTGTGTTTTTGAGGTCACCGCCAAGTCTGGGATTCCTGTCCTCACGGGGAGCAGTAACTAGCTTAAATGTACATAGGACACAATAGAGATGCAACATTCTTTTGGCTCGAAAATAAAGAAGAGCTTGATTTGGTAGAATTTAGTCAGCTCACGAAGCTCTTACCTGTACTGGATGCAGCCATATTCTCAAAAGCCAAAGAAACAGCAGTACCAACACTCGGGATTTCTAGATCTAAAACAAGAAGAAAGGAAAAAATCAGCAAAAGCAAGGAATGCCCACATAACAGGAGAAATGCCAATCAGAAAATGTTGCTAAACAGATTTTATATACACTGGGGATGGGGGAGAGCTGAAGCAGCTTGGCTTCACATTCAGCTATGAGGTCCCATCTAGAAAAAAATCACATGTGCTTCCCGACCGAAAAATACGACCCTGCTTCTTCTAAAAGCCACTTAACCTCAGGCTTTGAGAGGATCCAAAGGAAGGATGTGGCATGTTCGGGGTGCAGGCGCTGCTGCTCACACTTCTCACTCACTTAGGCGATCCCTCGTAGCTCAAGGATGATTGTCTTCCGGATGTGGTGTCTTAGTGGTGGGTCCGTAGGTGACTGTGGAGCCCTATTCTTGATCCGCATGTTCTCCCGCAGTGAGGACACTGGTTTCCAGACGGGAGGCGGTCCCGGTCAGGGTTGGCTTGACGTGCCTTCTTGGCACGTTTCTCCCTTTCACCTTCAATTTGTGCCTCTTCGAAATCTACAGCATGGCTGGACACAACTTACCTCCAGTGAGAGTGCTCAAGGGCCAGGGCTTCCCAGTTCTCGGTGTTTTAAAGGTTGGCTTCAAGTCCATCTTTCAATCTCTTTTCCTGTCCTCCAACATTCAGTTTTCTGTTCTTGAGCAACTGCTTTGGGAGTGAGATGGTGGTTGGGCATTCGGACAACGTGGCCTGTCCAGCGGAGTTGATGGCGGAGGAGCATTGCTTCAGTGATGGTCATCTTTGATTCTTCTTCCAGCACACTGACATTTGTCTGTCTGTCTTTCCAAGAAATTTGCAGGATTTTTTGGAGGCAGCGCTGATGGAATTGTTCCAGGAGTTGCGTGTGACGTCTGTAGACAGTCCATGTTTTGCATGTGTATAACAGGGTTGAGAGGACAATAGCTTTATAAACAAGCTTCTTGGTCTCCCTGCGGATGTCCCAGTCCGCAAACACTCTCGGCTTCATTCGGAAGAATGCTGCACTCGTAGAGCTCAGGGGGTGTTGTATTTCGGTGTCAATGTTGACTTTTGTGGAGAGGCGGCTGCCAAGGGAGTGGAAATGGTCCACATTTTCTAATGTTACACCATGAAGCTGAATTTCTGGCATCTGCTCACATTTCTGGGCAGCATCCGAATCGAGGCTGCAGAGGAAGAACTCCTTCCCATGTGTCCCAGGTGCAGAATTTCTCTTTAAGAGCAGCTGTGCTCAATCTTATTTATTTATTTATTTATTTACCACATTTGTATACTACCTTTCTCAGCCCGAGGGTGACTCAAGGCGGTTAGTGAAATGATAGATCGAGCCAGAGGGTGGAATCATTTTGTGGCAGATGTTCTTCCTGCCATGGTTCAGTTGCTCTGGAGGCAACCAAAGACCGATCATAAGAGCGCACATCCTGTGGCCACCACAGGAAAGCAACTTCCCTCGAGGCCCAGGTTATCCGTGTTGTGTGCAAGGCTACCAGTTCCTTCCTAAGGCAGAGAACGCTGGTTCCTCAAGGTGGGTGACGTGGGGGTCTCTCCTTTCAAGAGTCCCCAGAAGACCACATCCATGGGCATGTGAGAATAGAAAAGAATGCTTTGAGTGGGAAGAAGGGGAATCTCCATACCACTTGCTTTTAGCGAGTCTGCCAATCAAGGGCCAGGTTCTGTTTATATAGATCTGAGACTCTTGTTGCAGCTTCCGGGCAACTTCCCCAAGAGACCCTCCAAGTGCCCCGTTTCCCGTTTCTCAGGTTTGGGCCGCAGGGAGCTCCAACTGTGGCTCGGTCTCTCTCCATCCAATTTCCACTGCTCCCACCTTTGAATCTATATATTTATTGATCTCTCCAGCAATATAGGTATCATTATGCAATTTGTAAAGTCAGTAAATTTTCAATCCACTCTCTATAAACCCGCTGAAACTAATTCAAACTAACTTTTCTAGCCTTCCCCCTAAAAGCCACAGTCCTAAAAGAAATACCCCCAGAACATTAAAACGGACGTTCCACCTCCCACCTTAAAGACATCTTATGAACGTATTATTGTCATCCTGCTAACTTCTTATCTTTGAGAGAATGAATCCACTTGAAAACACCTTCGACCTTACTATTATAATATTTTACTTGCTCTTCAAACCCTGCCATTGTTTTTCCATGTTCTTTTTCCCCATTTCTGCCGGTTCTCAAACTCCCTTTTCTTCTTTGAGCAGATATTCCAACTGTCCACATTTCTCCACAGAGCAAGAAGCCAAACGAGCAAATTACTCAACGTCCAAGAGTGTCTTGCTCTGGATCCATAGGAATGCCCACACAGATCAGCAGTGCTTCCCTCCTGTCCCACTGAAACACATTGAAGACTCTGCCTTTCTTCATCACAGGACAGGATCAATGGCTGTGGAAGTCCCTGCATCAAAGCTCAGCAGCACAAACGGGTTCTCCTTTGAAACTGACCTGTTCCTGATTTCACCAAGACGCCATGAAACACCAGAAAGAAACCCCATAACTTCTTAATTCAGTGGCCATGTCCAAGCCCTTCATAGATCAATACTTCTCCATATCTATTGTGCTGAGAGTGGCTCTACCAAAGCCCATAGGGATCATCACAATAGATACAGAAAGTCCATGGTCCCCAAGAAGCAAAGGGGCCTTGGAGCACCTTGGAAACAATGGGCGCACTTACACTTTAGTATTAATGCAGTCGGACACTAGGCTTGTCCAATATGGGTAAACCGTGACCCATTTCAGTGTCCTGGCTTGGGGTGGGGACACTCCTTCATTTTTGGGGGCCTCCCAAATTTGGGAGGGTAACATATCTGTTTTCACTCTGGGGTGCCAAAGGATCCATTTTCTATCAGCCCATGATGGGTGAGGGGCTTCCCAGGCTCCCCTTCCCATCATTTTAGGCATTTAAGATGTCCTACCCTAGAGGAGAGGCGCTTTCCCTCCCGGGCCTGCATGCCACTTGCACTCTTTCCAAGGCATTATAAGGAGACAAGAAAGCTCTTTCTTACTCTAGAGGAGACACTCGCGTGCCAGCAGCCATGCACTCTTTACAAGGCATTTTAAGGAAGGAGGCTTCCCACTTCCCACTAAGGAAGAGACATGACCTCCTGGTAGAGGAGAGGTAACTGGTAGTAGTTTTCAGGGAGTTAGGGGTTTCCCCTCCCCTTTGCTGGGGGATTAATAAAAAGATTAAACTGTGGTGCCGAAAGGCAGAGGAGAAACCGGATCAACTCCCGCTTGCTTTTGTTGCGGGCGGGTTTGTGTCTGGGGAGGGCTCTTACTGTTCTGAGTTCCCAAAGTACAGAAGGTGCGGAAGGAAAGAGAAGAAACGGATTCCGTGCACAAGCCTATTTGATCCCACTTGAACTGCCACGGCCCTCGTGGTCGTTCCCCATGATGTCATGGCATAGAATAATTATTCATAGCTATGACGGTTATTCCAAAATACTTCAGCTAGTCTTTAAAATGTGGAAATACAGTTTTTGAGACTTCAATGCAATGCAGATCGTACTTTGGCCTTTGCCACACGTATTTTAAGCTTGCTTTGCAACGCAACGCGCATGACTTTCAGGAGCTGTCCCCTGCTTCTTTGCCAGGCAGTTATGAGGACCGTAACAGAGAATCGGGGTGGTTGCAAAAATCACGTGCTCAAAAGAGGATACACACGTAAAGTAGATAAGCAATATTTGCCCACCTTGTGGATTACAAATACACCCATTGGGGTGTCTCATCTTGAACTTTCATTCTTCCACACTGTAGGCTACTATCCGTCTTTGGCACTCCACTGGGAGCTTTATGTTTTTGGACATGGACTAACCTGGGGGTACTTACCCTACCGGACACGCAATTACCAGCACATTTGTGCGCCTTTTTGTTGGTGTATACACACCCCTTGTTATAGCCTATTGAGGCATTTTGAAGTCATTTATTTCTGTTTATAAACTTTATTGGTTATCTACTTTACGTGTGTATCCTCTTTTGAGCAAGTTATGAGGACCGAACATAAGATGCTGTGGATGTCAGACCATCAAAGGCTGGGCACCCTCATGCTAAGCCCCAGCCCTCTAAACAGGGTGGCTGTGCATGATGGTATGGCCGAACCAGGAAGCCCCAAATCCAGGAGATCAAACAGCAGAGAGTCCCCAGTATTCCTCTTGGCCCATGGCCTAAGTCGCACCAGTACCAGACCTTTTTTTTCCCCTTCTGCCCCACTCAGTCCCATGCACACTGCACCAACTTCGTCCCTCCCAGTACGCCCAGCCACCATTGCCTCCCCTCACCCCAATCTGCACAACCTTTACACAGCAAATAGCACATAAAAGACATTTTAGCAAACATCAAACAGCACAACAATAAAACCAGGACATTTCCCCCAGCACCACCAAAACCCCACACATGGCAACAACACATTGAACCCCATAAACAGACCACAGCAAAACAAAAGCCAAATACATTTTCCCTCCCATTCAGTCCCCAGAGCACCAATGCATACATTAGAAATACTTCACATAACATTGCAACACAATAGTAAAAGAACATTTTTCCCAGCGCCCACACAGCCCCACACATTGCCATAACCCTCACAACCCCATAAGCAAACCCCTGCTTGATAATAACAAACTCTCCTCCATACCTCCAAGCCACAACAGTCTGGCCAATCTCCACCCAGGCCTGTGCAAGGCCGCTGCAATACCACCACCCACCACTAGGGCCGAAACGCCCGTTCCTAAAGAGAAACTTCCCCCAAACAAATAAAACACCTTACAAAACAAACAAAACAATAAACAAAACCCATCCCCCAACTTTCCTACCTTATCTTCCATCCTTCTCCGACTGGTCCGATTCTTCTGGCCGCTAAGGGGGTGCCGCGCGGGCGAGACGCACCTCTGCAGACTCGCCCGCCCCGACGCCATCTTGGAAAAGTGGGGGCCCTTGCCAAGGGTGGGGGCAAGGAGAGGAGCGATCCTCGGATAAGCGAGATCTCCATAGGAACCAATGCACTCAGTATCCACACATTTGAAAGTTTCCCCGATTTGCCCCGTTGTTGTCCCAAAGCACTCTGCCCCTTCCTCCTATCTTGTCTCCGCTCTTTTCTTCTCCCCGTTCTCCCTCCTCGGCCTGGGGGAAGCCCGGGAAAGCAGCCGCTCGCAATCAGCAGCTTGGCTCTACCGCTGGCGCACTCAGTTCATCTGAGGACAATCGGCCCCCACCTTTTTCGCATTAAGTTCCATCAACTCTGCAGCAATGGCGAGTCCAAAACCGGCAGCAAGTCAACGGTTTTGGACTATAGGGATCCTGAAGGGGGGAACGGGACCCCAAGCCTTCTGCCAACAAGGGGGGCTTGGGGCTCAAGTACCAGAACTCACTTTTCTCTGTTTTTGACCACTTCTTTCCTGAACGAACTCAAGGTCCCTTTCCCTGGCTGGAAACTGTCAGAGGGGCCCAAAAGAACATCCATGGACTTTGGGGGGAGGGAAGATGCCTTTGCCTCGGTAGATCGCCTCCAGGAGGTTTAGGGGAAGGGATCTATGCGAGTAGGGAGGCCTCGAAATCATAACCCAGGTCTGTGCAAGCTGGGATCTGAAGTTCGCCCAAGGACACTGATCATGGACTCTTCTTGCTGCTATTCTCACTGCTTTGAGCTCAGCCCCATACAAGCGAGCACACCCAGGATCCCTACCCTCAGACTCTCTCCCCTGATCACAGACCTTGTAGTTTCCCCAAGGACGTTTCTTCAGCTGGACATTTCCTGTTTCTCTCCTTCACACCATGGACCCTCAATGACTTTGCTACTCCTTTGCACCCCAAGCCCCAAAGGCTCTGCAGTTCCCAAGGACAGTGGAGGACTACAACTCCCAGGAAGAAAGCGGCATTGTGTTGCCTGTTTTAAAGATCATACCTCTGGGAGCAAGAGCTGTATGGGGAATGTATTTGGGATGATTGCTGGGGATCTCTGTATTGTCTTGTCTACTTTGTACCCCTTATGTGTTCCCTTTTGTGTCAATGTAACCTTTAAGATAACGCCCTCAGCAGAGAGTTCCAGGGTTTAACAGAGCACAATAACCCACTTTTTCCCATCCATTTTGCCTTGCACAAATAATAACCTTGGGGGAGGGACGTTGGGTTTCTTCGTGGGGTGACCCCACACTCTTTATGCCCAAGACTCCCCCACATATGTCTCTGTCATTTTCGGAGCTTGGCCAATGATAAGGAAAATATGTATGGTCATATAATCCAAACCCAAAACACGGTTGTTTCCTGCGAGCTTCGGACCCTCGCAGCCAGCCCCAATAGCTATCTCTCAGGACCATTTTAACTAAGCAACCATGCTTCCAAGCTCAGCCAGGGCTCCCTTTGTGGAGAGTTCCCCTGGTAAACAAATAATACATTTTCTGGCCATATGATGCTTTGCACCAATAATGGGGTGGAGGTCAGGTGTTCTGTGGAACATAGATTCTGCCATAATGGGCCTGGATCCCCCCGCTCGTGTCTTCCCTTGGCTTCGGAGCTAGACCCCCAAGGGACACATGGGCTCTGGCAACCCCAAGTCACTCAACCACACCATAGCTGGACCAGAGTGGGCTTCGGACCCCCGCTTACCGGCTGCAATAACTTATGATTTTTGCCATTTTGAACTGAGAAAACATATCTTCCCGCTAGACTGAAACTCTCAACATAAAGGAGTTTCAGCCAGGACAAAAGACTGCCATTAAGGTATTCAAGGACAAACAATAGACGGGAAGGCTTGAGCTCCCACATCGGGGGCTCGCCAACCGCAGGGTATTCAGCCACAAGTTACTTCCTCCACCCAACCGTTTTCCTTTGTGTCCTTTCCCACCTTGCATAGCCGGCCAGGATAGGCTCGTTCAAATCTTGGCGCGCCTTTTCCCATTGGTTAGAGCGCGCCGGCCACCTCCTGGCCCAGCTGACTTTGACAGCTCGGCCAATCAGCTGGAGCTACACGTGGGAGGGGAGGGCGCCCGATTCAAATGTAAATGACTGCTTTTCTATATATTTGCTTGCATTTCCATTAAAGACTATGTTTTGCCCTTGGAACCTTGGCGTGGCATTTCATCCTATTCAGCTGAATTAGACTCTTCTCTCGGTAGTGGCGTTCTTCCGTCTGGGTGAGCATTGATCTGGGTTACTGTGGGATTTGTAGTTTTGGGAAGATCACCCAGATTTGGGCCTCGATCCTCACCTTTTAGGGGTGGCCTGGGCCCGGTCCCCTTAAGGGAAGGGCCCCTAGTCATATTTCGGTAACAATAGGACTCCCAATGGAGAATGGTCACAGTAAAGAGGTAGTTCCACACAAATTGGGCCGATGAGGGGGCAGATGCCCAGGCCAAATCTCGTTTCGACCTCCCAGGTCTTTCTCAAGGCCAGGTGGAGATCCAAATGGTACAGTGTAACATACACATCAAAAGCGGCTGTTATACATAATCTGAAAGTGTACCTCTTCAGCTCCACATTTACCTCTCTAATGCTTGATTACTCCCGTGTATTTTGAATTGTATGTTTCGTTTGTTCATTTTGTATCTTTCAGATTATGTATAACAGCCGCTTTTGATCCCCGATTGTGGAGAAAAGAGGACAACCATTTAAGGGCCGTCCCCCTGACTCCAACCACAGCTAAGCGAGGGGTCAAAAGATTGTGATCGACCATATCAAATGCTGCCGTGAGGTCCAATAACACGAGCAGCGCTAATCCGCCTTGACCCATCTGGCAGCAAAATATGACACCAAGATGGTGGCGATCCGTTGACCCGTGGGCCTCTGTATCTACAGTTCAAGGGAACGCAATTTCGGCCTCCCCGGGATGCCGGAAAAGCATCCTGGGCGAGCCCGTAGTTGGCTGCAGCTCAGAAAAGGAAAGGTTCATGCTTTGAGAGATTGGAGACAGTAAAGGACACAAAGTATCACTATGAAGTGGGAAAAGTTACAATTAAATGGTACTTTATTGGGGGATTTGTTACAATGTTAAGATCAGGGGGGAGAAAGCAAAGTAAAGAAAGATTGCTTGTTGAAGTTGCTGCTGTAGCCACACTCCCAGCAATACTGGCCCAACAGGGCATCCAGGAACTGTGGAACTCCCTGCTGCAGGTCAGATTAACTTGAACGCAGAGGGCCCTTGGTTGTTCCCCCTCACATGCATGAAGGAAGCAGAATTGGAAAAGAAAGAGAGCAGGCATGCACTCAGGTTTCCATCTCTCCCTCGAAGCCTGCCTCTCCTTTTGCGGCAGGGAGTTCCGCAGGCTCGGCCTTGGCCAGCCTTTTTCCAAGGAATGCTCAGGCCAATAATGCTCCGGGCAGCCTGCCTACTTCCTCTCTCTGATCCTAAAGCATCTTTGCGACCCACAGCCAGCTGCTGGGAGGGCTAGGGCTTGCACTCTCCTCTGCAAAGGAAGAGGGAACTGAATTGAGCAAGAGTTTCATTCTTGCCGCAGAGAGGAAGCTGGCCTTGTGCCACATGTCTGAACATGCATAGAGCAAAAGAAGTACATTTTAAGTATCTGCAGCCTTTGGAACTCTCTGCTGCAGGCACGAAAGGAACAAATAATAATTTTCCTCTAGAGAGTTTCATGCAGCAATGGGAGCCATGAGACAGGAGTAGAAAGGCTGGAAGGATGGAGAGGAGGCATTGTTGCAGGAGGGACAGAAGACTCTTCGGACTTGGAAAAGGGTAAACACAGCAGGAGAAAACATGTAAGGAATGTCACAGCAGGAAACATTTCTAGGAGCAGCAGTTGGAGAACTGCATGCACGCTGTCACCATCCAGTGGTTCCCTGTATTATGGTTTTGGTTTTATATAGAGCTCCAAAATAACAATGTTAGAGCCCTTGCCTTTGGCGTTCGCTATCCTGTGAAGGAAAGCCGCACTGTAGCGTCCACCCAGGACCCGAAAAGGGAGCTTTAAAAGGATGGACGAATTCTATAGGGCCCTGGGGGTCACATTACAGCCTTCCCTTAAAAGAAAACCTGGAGATCCTCTAAGCAATGAGTTCCAGACTGAAAATAGTGAACTCAAAACAGGTTTATTTATTACAACCAGTAGAAAAACAACTGGTGGCCTAAAAAGCTTGAAGTGGGTTGCAAAAGTGTCCTTAAACAAAGGGGTTGCTTTCACTTGCCTTAAGCAGCGTGAAGGTCTCTCTTAAGTTCCAGATTTTCTGTAGCTTCTCAAATGGTCCTCTGGCACACGAAGTCCTTGGTCCCCAACGAAATACAGTCTCTATTGAAGGGCTGGCCCTTCCTATTACTGAATTTCTTGGTTTGAGAGCGTTGAAAGTCCGTAGGTAAACCGAAGTGCTTTGTCTGAGCCTAGCTCCAGACTTCAGCCTGCTTCGTCCACATGCTCTGCTGGAAGTGAGGTCAGAAGGGACGTCCTGCCCTCAGGTAAACTCTGGTAAAGGGTGGAGTTGAGAGCGGGTCACCAGGTTTGGAGCCAGAATGCAGCTCCTCCCCCAGGTGAGCACATGGCAGAACAAAGAAGCACATGGCCATGCAGGTACCTGGCAAACCAAATGCAGATATAAACAGCCCCCTAGGGCTCCTTCTATAGTAACAACGAGGTTTTTATTAGGTGGGTCAAGGCTGAATCAAAATGGGAAGGGTGTACAGGCCATGCAGGTACCTGGCAAACCAAATGCAGATATAAACAGCACTCTTTCAGCCCCTTCCACACAGATGAATAAAATCCCAGATTATTATCTGCTTTGAACCGGGATATATGGCAGTGTGGACTCAGGTAACCCAGTTCAAAGCAGATATTGTGGGATTTTCTGCTTTGATGTTCTGGGTTATATGGCTGTGTGGAAGGAGGGCTATGCTCTTCCAAACCTGCTCAGAGGAAAACCATTGGAGGGGCAACATTGTATAGCGGATTGAGTGTTGGATCCACTCAATCCTGGGGTTGAATCCCTGGAAATTTCAATTCTTTGGGCAAATCAAGGTCCCTCGGGCTTATAGGAAGACTATGGTGGCAAACCTCTGGAGAAAATCCTAGTAGGGACTTGCCATAAGTTGTTATGGCCAGGAAGGTAAATAACAGCAACTGACTGCAGGTCAGTCCCACTCATGGCTGAGCTAGTCCACCCCACAAATATTGCCCTGTACAGAGAATATGGGGTGGGATGAGGATTGCTATTCATACAGCAACATATCTGGAGTCCTATTTATTTATTTACAGTATTTATATTCTGCCCTTCTCACCCCAAAGGGGACTCAGGGTGGATCACAATGCACACATAAACCGCAAATATTCAATGCCGTTTTTAGACATACAAGACATACAGACAGAGAGAGAGTTAATTCAGCATTTTTTCCAACTTTGGCTCCTGGAGTTTGCTCGATTCCGGCCACAGGGGGGAGCTGTTTCTTCGTCCACTATGACGCCGAGCCTTTGATCATAGTATTTCCTCCTTGCTCTTTGATCTCCAGCATTTTTATGGTATCATGAATTAACCTTCCCGCCTTACGTGGTCCCGCTTTATTTATTTACATAATTTATATTCCACCCTTCCCACCCCGCATGGGACTCAGGGCAGATCACAATGCACATATTCAGGCAAACATTCAATGCCCTTGACATACAAACATGTAAAACAAGACACTCAGAGGCAATTTAGCATTTCAGCTTCTGGCCATCAGGGGGAGCTGTTGCACTCCTTCTACACACTTCCTGGAGATCTATGGCCTCGTAAATTAGTTAAATTAGCCTCCCCACAACGTGGTACCTAAATTTCCTACTTGACAGATGCAACTCAAATTGTTTAATTGTTTAAATTGTTTAATTTGTCTCCTGTATTAGTACTGTATGTTCTCTGTTTTTATATGTTATGCTTGTAAACCGCTCCAAGCTTGTGGAGAGTGGTGGTATAAAAGTTGAAATAATAAATAAATAAATAAACTGTCTTTTGGGTTGCAAAGGTTGACAAGGAGCTGCACAAATGATTGAGCGCTCACCCCGACCCGGGCAGGCCTTGAATTCATGACCTTCTGGTCAATAGAGATCTTATGCAGCTGATTCCCAGCCAGCTGCACTGCATTCCCAGTGCCCTAATTTCTCTACTCACAGCTCAGCTGTTTTTGAACTGCTTAGGTGAACAGTGAGCTGGGCTATTAACAGTCAAGAGCTCAAATCCAACTTGGGCTTCGAATTTGCCACCTTCCGGTCGGCAGTGATTTAATGTTGTTGTCAGGAATGGAATCTCTATGCCTTGGGCCAGAGTAGATTCCACTCTGCCATGAGTGGGATGAGGTTCAGCTGAGTCAGAAGGATAGAACTGCAGCCATGAACTTTGCTCCACTTCTCTGCTAAGGATCACAATGGGGTTGTGAACTTTGCTCCAGTTACCAGGAGGATATGAAGTAATATCCAAGAGGACTACTGGGTAGGCTGAGTCAGGGTGGCTGATGCAATCTTTACAGGATGTTACATAGGGAGGGGGTTGGTATTTAAGGATTGTGGTGGAAGGGTTCGGGTGTCTTAGCTTTACAAGTTTGCTGTACTTCAATAAATCACCACTGGAAGACAAAGGACTTTTGGCGTGTCTTTTCTGGTTGAATTGGAGTTCCTGACAGAAGCTAAGACCCCTGAAACTTTCCCGGGGCGGCTCCGTTCCGGAAAGAGATACTCTCCGTTTTGGTGCTGGAGATGGAAGTTGGATGTTCCCATCCCAGCGTGTCGGGGGAGCGGGGCTCTCGGCTGCGGCGGCGGCGGGGCGCAGTAAGTCTAAAGATGCGGCGTATGGGAGTGAGACCACGGAGCCATGCTCTCCCACGGAGGTGGCAGTGTTGAAGGCTCGAATGGAGGCTATGGAGAAGACGCTCCGGAGGGTGTCACAGCAGTTGGCAAAGAACCCTAGCCAAGACTCCATGTGGGGCCCGGTCGGCGGAGGTGATTTTACCCGCTATTCCTGGATGGATGAGGAGAGGGTTGAAACCCGCCCTAGATCTCTGGCAGGAGTGTGGGGGGTGGATGCCCTGACTAGAGGCCCGAAGGAAGGGGTTGGAGGAACCCGGCCTAAAGCGACGAGTGAGGGGATTCCAGTTCAGCCCAAGGCTGCAGGGCTGGGCCGAGGTATTCAGTTGCTGAGGAAGGATGGTGGAAGTGGCCATGCCTCTGTCTCGGCCCCAGCTGGTGGAGAAAGAAGACCCTGGTATGGTGAGAGAGAGCGACCCCGGAAGGAACCACTTCGGGTGGAATTTGATGGCGAGGCTTGCAAGGTGGCCTTCTTTGTGGCGGCTGTGGGGGACCATATGGAGGACTACGGCCACCTGTACCCCAGTGAAGGCAGCAGGGTGCGAGCTGTCGGTGCAGTGTTGAAGGGAAGAGCGGCGGATTGGTACGTCCAGTGTCACGACCGGCGAGATCCGTGTTTGGGTGATCTACGAGAATTCCTTCACGCGGTGAAAACTCGTTTCCGTGATCCGTTGGAAAGAGTAAAGGCGAAGGAAGCGTTGAGGTGCTTGAAGCAAGGTAGCAGGTCGGTGACGGAGTATGCGGAGGAGTTCATGAGCCTGGCGGGGAAGGTGGTGGAGTGGTCCCAGGCAACTCTTTTGGAACTGTTCAAAGAGGGATTGCGGCATGAACTACTGGAATGATGTTTGCATCATGGAGACCCAGTTAACGTTGATGGGTGGATTCAGTTGGCTGGTGCTGTCGAGGGAATCCTGGCTCAGGTCCAGCGACGGAAGTCTACTTCTGGACCTTTGCGGAAACCGCGGCCTATGCTGAAGCGGCCGGCTGGGAATGAGAGCCAACTGAGAGGAACGGGAACTGGTGGCAAGTTAAAGGGAAAAGGCTTATGCTACATTTGTTCTCAGTCTGGACATTTCGCAATTCAGTGTCCACAAAGAAGAGGCCCTGATGGCAGACCTGTGGCGGTGGCTAGAGGGGCTTTAGGAGAGAAAGTCGAAGAAGGGGAAGGGGTGAGTGAGAAAGCCCCAAGCATTATGTGTGACATCGAGTTAAAGAAGAAGGGACAATATCAATCACATCAAGCATTAATTGACTGTGGGTGTTCTGAAAATATTATATGTCCCACATTAGTTAAGAATCTAGAATGTGAAACTCAAGAGTTACCGATTCCAGTGCACTTTGCTCAATTAGATGGTACCTTTGTGGAAGGGGCCCTTTTCCTTTAGGGACCAAGTGGTTAAAGGGTAAAGTTGACAATTGGGAGGAACACTGGATTGTGTAGTGGCCCCAATTAAGGAACATGATATAATTTTGGGATTGCCATGGTTACAGCAGGCTGACCCGGTTATTGACTGGAAAGCGGGTACCCTAAGGTGTCGGCCGGAATTGGATGTGAATGTGAGCATGACTGAGGGGAAGGGGAAAAGGAAGAGCCAATGATTCCAGAAGAGTATGCTGATCTAAAGGATGTATTTAATCCAGTATTAGCAGATGGTCTTCCCCAGTCAGGAGGGTACAATGTAAGGTGGAATTAAAGGAAGGAGCTGTATTGCCCAAGCCCAAAATATATCCTATGACGGAGAAAGAAAAGCTAGCGTTAAGAGAACAAATCGATGACTATTTGAGGAAGGGGTTTATCCAAAGGTCTGAGTCTCCTATAGCTGCTCCAGTCCTGTTTAGGGAGAAGAAGGATGGCAAATTAAGACTGTGTATTGATTACCGAGGGTTAAATGCTATCAGCACGATCAATTGTTATCCCTTGCCTCTGATTAAGGACCTATTAGGACAGATGGGAAAGGGGAAGTACTTTACTAAATTGGACATTATAAATGCCTTCCATATGGTTCGGGTGAAGGAAACGGATAGGTGGAAGACAGCTTTCTCGTGCCCACTCGGATTATTCGAGTGGTTAGTCATGCCCTTCGGATTGTCCGCCCCCCGGCATTTTCATGCAGCTGATAAATGAGGTGCTGCACCCCCTGTTGTATAGGGGGGTATATGTATATTTAGATGATATAGTTGTGATTTCGCAAACCAAGGAGGAGCATGTGCGGTTGGTCCGAGAAGTGTTAGAGAGATTGAAGGAGGCAAGGCTGTATGTGAAACTGAGCAAATGCGAATTTATGAGAAATGAGATTGACTTCCTGGGATATAGGATTAATAGAGAGGGGGTGAGTATGGACCCGGCCAAGGTGGCAGATGTATTAGCTTGGGAAGCTCCTCGAACCAGGAGGCAATTGCAGGCGTTTTGGGTCTGGCTAATTTTTATAGATCTTTCATTTCGGGTTCGCAACGATCGTATTGCCCCTTACCAAGTTGTTAAAGACAAAAGGTATGGGAGAGGGTAGGAAGGTGAGGGCACCTAGGGCTAAGTTGAGTTGGACGCCAGGGTGCCAGAAGGCTTTTGAGTTACTGAAGAAGGCGTTTACTGGAGGGCCTTTATTGAGACACCCGGATCCCGCCAAACCTTTTGTAGTGCAGAGTGACGCCCTGCTTGGGCATACGGAGGGGCTCTATTGCAGAAAGATGAAGGGGGGTGCTAAAGCCCTGTGCATTTTTCTCCAAAAGTTTAATGAACAGCAGCGGAGTTGGCCCATATGGGGAAAAAAGAGGCGTTTGCCATTAGATATGCTTTGCAAACGTGGCGACAGTTTTTGGAGGGTGCTGTTCATCCCTTCGAAGTGTTGACGGACCACCGGAACTTGCAGTTCTTGAGGGAGCCCCAGAAGTTGTCACCCAAGTTGTTGAGATGGGCTCAGTACTTGGCTCGATTTAATTTTGTGTTGAGGCATATTAGAGGGAAAGACAATGTGGTGGCGGATGCGTTGTCACGTTATCCAGTGATGGGGGGAGAACCTCCTGCTGGGGTAGGGAGGCTGTTTACTAAGGATCAATGGGGTTTGAAAGTGCAGACCCGAGCCCAATGTAAACTGGAAGCGAAGCAGGACAAAGAGGAGTTGGAAGACTGGATGAAGGAGTTCCAGCGATGTTATGAAGGGGATGAGTGGTTAAAATCCCATGAGACTGAGTGCAAAAGGACCAAGGGGTTGTGGCTAGTACGAGATAGGTTGTATGTACCGGCGGTACTGAGGAATAGGATAATGGAGTTGTTTCATGATCATAAATCTGCAGGGCATTGGGGATTCACCAAGACCTTCTTGGCAATTAGGAGTAGATATTGGTGGCCGGGAATGAGGTTGTTGGTGAAAGATTATATCAACCGATGTGAGGCTTGTGCTAGGGGGAAGTTGTCTACTGCTAAGCCTCCAGGATTAATTCAAGTGGTAGCCTCTCCTGTTAGACCCTGGACCCATGTAAGCACTGATTTTGTGGGGGAGTTGCCCTCCAGTAGGGGATACAAGTATATTTGGACGATCCTGGACCTGTTTTCTAAGCAGGCTCATTTTGTTCCTCTAACAGGATTGCCGTCGGCGAGGAAAAGTTAGCCAAGCTATATGTGCAACATGTGTATCGTTTACATGGATGTCCCGAGCAGGTGCTCAGTGATAGAGGGGTGCAGTTTACTGCCAAAGTTTTGGGAGAAGTTTTTAGAGACGCTAGGGGCAGACCGTAAATTGACCACCTCTTATCATCCATGTTGTAACGGAGGCGTTGAGAGAACGCAAAAATCATTAGCTAGCTACTTGCGGATCTTTGTGAATGAGCAGCAGAGCGACTGGGCGGATCTGTTGCCATATGCGGAGGTAGCGTATAATGGCTCTGTGCATTCCACCACGGGAAAACTCCTCCGTGGTGTATGGGCAGGAGGTAGTCCCGTTGCCGGTTGGACTAGGTGCTTTCGTAGAAGATTCAGGAGAATGGAGGAACAGGGCTCAGGAGGAGTGGATAAGAGTGACGGAATCTTTACGGAAGGCTCAAAGTACATATAAGCGTTTTGGGGATAGGAACCGACAAGAGGGGGAGGCGTATAAGGTGGGTGATCTAGTATGGTTGTCCACCCAAAATTTAAAGCTGGGATTACCCTCTCGTAAGTTGGGCCCAAAGTTTATAGGACCATTTCGGGTGAATGAACGTGTGAATGAGGTTTCTTATCGGTTGGCTTTACCAAAGGTTATGGGAAAGATTCATCCTGTATTCCACTGTAACTTATTGAAACGGTATGTGAATCCCTCGTACCACGATCTTGACCAGTGTTTTGTTTCCCCAGGGGAGGACGAAGGAGGCATAATGTCAGGAATGGAATCTCTATGCCTTGGGCCAGAGTAGATTCCACTCTGCCATGAGTGGGATGAGGTTCAGCTGAGTCAGAAGGATAGAACTGCAGCCATGAACTTTGCTCCACTTCTCTGCTAAGGATCACAATGGGGTTGTGAACTTTGCTCCAGTTACCAGGAGGATATGAAGTAATATCCAAGAGGACTACTGGGTAGGCTGAGTCAGGGTGGCTGATGCAATCTTTACAGGATGTTACATAGGGAGGGAGTTGGTATTTAAGGATTGTGGTGGAGGGCTCGGGTGTCTTTGCTATACAAGTTTGCTGTACTCCAATAAATCACCAGTGGAAGACGGAGGAGTGTTGGCGAGTCTGTTCTGGACGAAGTAGAGTTCCTGACAGAAGCTAAGACCCCAGAAACTTTCCCAGGCGATGGAGAGGTTTTTGCATGAAGCGGAAGAATACCTGGAGAGCTGGGATTTCACTACGGATGCAGCCCAGCAGGCCCAGGATGGGGAGTGGAATACCATGGATGAGGTTGGCCTCCCTGATCGGATTGGAGACCCAACAGGGGCGTGGGGCGGCTCCTTTCCAGAGAGAAGTGATTTCTGCGGAGACCCAGCGATGGCATGGGGCGGCTCCGTTCCGGAAAGAAATACTCTCCGTTTTGGTGCTGGAGATGGAAGTTGGATGTTCCCATCCCAGCGTGTCGGTGGAGCGGGGCTCGGCTGCAGCGGCGGCGGTGCGCAGTAAGTCTAGAGATGCGGCGTATGGGAGTGAGACCATGGAGCCACGCTCTCCCACGGAAGTGGAGGTGTTGAAGGCCCGAATGGAGGCTATGGAGAAGACGCTCCAGAGGGTGTCACAGCGGTTGGCGAAGAACCCTAGCCAAGACTCCATGTGGGGCCCGGTCGGCGGAGGTGATTTTACCCGCTATTCTTGGATGGACGAGGAGAGGTGTCAGGATTGGGAGACCTGAGCTTAGGAGAAGTTCAGGCTCCCAACCTGCCATGAGATTGCACCGACCTTTGCCCCAGTTACTTGGTGACCTTGGCTCCAGCTGCATAGAGACTGTGCTGAGTCAAGTGGGAGTGACGTAACTTCCAGATGTGTGTGTGGCTCCGGAGGGAAGTGAGGTAACTCCTCCGAGCCTGGACATTGGACAATTGGACTCATAATGCTGGCTCATGGACCCATGAGGTCACATCCCTTTGGACTATGGGATATGCTGAATCACCCGGATATGGTGCAACCCTGCTTGGACATTGCATGGGCAATGGGGAGGGGCTCGGGGTATATGAGGTGTGTTTGGGTGGCGGGACGGTGCTTTTGCTTCACATGTGTCGTACCTGCAATAAAATCGTGTTGGACCGTGCTACAATCTACGCGTGATCCTTACCGAGTGTTGGAGAGTCGTTACAAGAGGGTTGAAACCCGCCCTAGATCTCCTGCGGGAGTGTGGGGGGTGGACGCCCGGACTAGAGGCCCGAAGGGAACGGTTGGAGGAACCCGGCCTAAAGTGACGAGTGAGGGGATTCCAGTCCAACCCAAAGCTGCAGGGCTAGGCCGAGGTATTCAGTTGCTGAGGAGGAATGGCGGTCATGTTCCTGTCCCAGCCCCAGCTGGTGCGGAAAGAAGACCCTTGTATGGTGAGAGAGAGCAGCCCCGGAAAGAACCACTTCGGGTGGAATTCGATGGCGAGGCTTGCAAAGTGGCCTTCTTTGTGGCGGCTGTGGGGGACCATATGGAGGACTACGGCCACCTGTACCCCAGTGAAGGCAGCAGGGTGCGTGCTGTTGGTGCGGTGTTAAAGGGAAGAGCGGCGGACTGGTACGTCCAGTGCCATGACCGGCGAGATCCGTGTTTGGGTGATCTACGAGAATTCCTTCGAGCGGTGAGAACTCGTTTCCGTGATCCGTTGGAAAGAGTAAAGGCGAAGGAAGCGTTGAGGTGCTTGAAGCAAGGCAGCAAGTCGGTGACGGAGTATGCGGAGGAGTTCATGAGCCTGGCGGGGAAGGTGGTGGAGTGGTCACAGGCAACTCT
Organism: Anolis apletophallus; assembly: GCA_030556195.1. NCBI lineage: Eukaryota > Metazoa > Chordata > Lepidosauria > Squamata > Anolidae > Anolis > Anolis apletophallus. Next base: position 48,147 of record JARBWK010000070.1, read on the forward strand.
TTTGGAACTGTTCAAAGAGGGATTGCGGCGTGAACTACTGGAATGGTGTTTGCATTGTGGAGACCCAGTTAATGTGGATGGATGGATTCAGTTGGCTGGTGCTGTCGAAGGAATCCTGGCTCAGGTCCAGCGACGGAAGTCTACTTCTGGACCTTTGCGGAAACCACGGCCTACGCTGAGGCGGCCGGCTGGGAGTGAGAGCCAACTGAGAGGAACGGGAACTGGTGGCAAGTTAAAAGGGAAAGGCTTGTGCTACATTTGTTCTCAGTCTGGACATTTCGCAATTCAGTGTCCACAAAGAAGAGGCCCTGATGGCAGACCTGTGGCGGTGGCTAGAGGGGCTTTAGGAGAGAAGGTCGAGGAGAAGGAAGGGGTGGGCCTACGTGCGTTTGGGGGAGGGCTATGAGTGTTAAAAGGGTATTTTGTGTGTTTGGTTTAATTTTTTTAACCTTTCTTTTGCTTTAACTCGACTGACCACTTCATCACATTGAAGCAGGGACGTGTAGAGCTCAGTCTTACCCAATTTTTAAAAGACACAGAGGATTTCCCTACCTTCACCACACTGTTCAATGTATCTGTGGTACTCCGTAGTACTCAGCATTCTTTCAGTAGATTTGCCATCACACTTTAATCACTAGGCACCGCTCACCACCCCCCCCCACCCACCCCCTTCTTTGCAGGAATAAAACTCCTCTCTTTGAAATGTCGGCTGTTATGTGTCTTCAATTCTGGAAGCAAAGAAGCAGGGAGGGAGGGAAAGTGGCAATGGTCTCCCCCCCCCCTTCTTGCCTGCCCCACACAAAAGGATGTGAATCTTGGGAAACTATTACTCCCAGGAGGATGCCATCGCATGCAGCCAGACCACCCAAACGGACTGGGCAGGGGGCAGCTTAGGTGGAACGGACCACATGGCACCCCATTCTTCGAGTACATTCGACATTTAAAGTGGGATGCAAGGATATTCATTCCATAGTGTAAACGCACCAAGAAAATGGTATGGCCTTGGAAAACTATGACTCTCAGGACTGCTCAGCATGGATAATAATAATAACAATAATAATAATGTCATTTAAGGAGCAGTACAGGTGGGAAGACTGTCACTGGCAGTTGGGAGAGGTTCTGTGCCAGGACCCTGGCAAAGACTTTTGGACCTGAGTTGACCACCCAGCCATGCAGGACAGACATGGTGGAGACTTCCATCCAGCAGTACCTGGAGGAGCTGGTGTAGGATCTGTCCTGTGAGCCTTTGGTCTACTGGGCATCTTGGAACCAGATATGGCTGTATCTGGCAATGGCTGCTCGGTAACACCTGAGCTATCTATTAGGCCTGTTTGATTAAAAAAATGGTTCAAAACTAGTTTCGGACGTAGGGGGCGCTGGTGGTTCGGATCTAAAGTCAATTCCAATTTTCACAGAAAAAAAGTTCAAAATTGTTCAAAACTTCTGAGACTTCCGAATCCTTCGTTAATGGTTTCGAAGTGTTATTTCCTGTTTCATTGGGTGGGAGCAAACGGAAGAAATCTGCATCCAAACTGGGTTAAATACGGCTCACGCCCAAGACTGACACGGAAGAAAAGGACATCTGCATCCAAACTGGGTTAAACAGCATTCAACCCAGTTTGGATGCGGATGTCCTTCTCTCCCATGTCAGACTTGGGGCAAAGCCGTGTTTATTATCCCCCAGGTCTGATGCGGGAGGGAAGGACGTGCGCATCCAGACTACGTTAAACATGGCTCTCCCACATCAGACTTTTTGATATAAGAAATAAGGGATATTTACCTAAAAATATGGGATTTTTCACAAAAATAAGGGGCACTTCATAAAACATAACTAAGGTTATGTTTCACATGGCCTCCTTTTTTTCCCGCACTCCCAGGAAAACCTCCCACCGCTGCCTTCGTGGACCGGCACCTCATCCCCTCCCACGCGGCCGCCACCGCCTCCTCCTCCTCTGCCACCTCCATGACCGTTACGGAAGAGTCCCCAGCAGGCCTGAGACGCAAGTGGCCGTGTGCGTGAACCTCACTCTGGCTCCCTCTCTCCCTGAGCGCCTCCTGCCGCCACCGCCCCGCCCCTTCTGCCCTCCCTTTCTTCCAGGTATCACAGAATACTAAACTTAGGAATCCATGCCATCCTATTCCTAAATATAAAGAAAGCTGTCAGGAAAATATCCACTCATTTCAAATGTGATCCTGGAGGAAAGTTCTGCAAATATAGTGGACCTGTTTCCAGATGAATGGACTCCGTCATGGAAGCCACAATGGCAGCCCTCAGTCTGCAAGTCCTTGAAAAGGGTTGTGGATGATGGTGACCAGGAGGGCTTTCATACATGGGGTCACTGAAATATAAGGGAAGAAGGGTTTAGGGATGTGGAGCCCACAAGGTCAGAAGAACTCCAACGAGACCGAAAGAGACAAACAAGACTCTTTATTTCAAGCTGATCAGCATGAGATGGACGGTCAGCACTTCAAAGGTGCTCAAAGACCGCGCGCCCAATGGCGACGTTAAAGTTTTATATTCTTTCCTCAATTACCTCACCCCCTTATCACCTCTGTGCTCCAACTGGGTTGGGTGCATCCCCTGATCACGCACATCCTGATTGGCTCTATATTTTTCAGGGTTCACATGTAACAAGATATCACTACATTCCTAGTGCAACTATCTCTAGGCAGACTCAGGGGCGGTCAGACAGGTAAGCGAAGGAAGCGGCTGCGGGGGGCGCCATCTGGAAAGGGGCGAATTCCCCCGCCCCCGGACGCCGGCGCCAGCGTCGTGGCCCTGCCGATGCTCCTCAGAGTCAGTCAGGCAGCGCCGCGGCTGCCTGCTTTTCGGCCCCGCCCCCGGCCTTGTGTGCTCAGAGAGGGGAAGCACTGCACTCCTGCCTGCCGAGTGCTTTGGCTTCTGCGCATGCCCAGTAGCTCCTGTGCGCAGAAGCCAAAGCACTCCCTCACTGCTTCCCCTCTCCCTTTGGTGGTTACCACTGGGTTCCCAATGCGCCGTCTGCCTTTGGAAAAGCGGTGACTGGGGGTCCCTCTTTGACCCCCTGCCTTGGGGGGGGGCTGCTTTGGGAAACGCGGCCTGTCCAATGAGCACGCATCCTCCTCCGCCACAGCCATCCCCTCCTTCCTTTGTCGGGGAGGAGGGGGAGGTAGGGGGAGGAAGGGGTGCCCGCTTGGTTCCTCTCCCCCCCTTCTCAGCTGCCATCCCACCTCTGAGCCCCTTGGGAGGCGCCAGACAGGCACAGATTCAGCCTTGCCTTCCTCCTCTGCCCTCCCGCCTGCCTGCTGGCCTTCCTCCTCCTCCTCTTCTGTCACGGGAGGGGGGGAGGCTGCAAGCGCCGCCACCAAAGACCCCACCCCAGCAGAGAGAGGCTCCGTGCATGCCCCCGACAGAGAGAGAGAGAGAGAGGAAAAGGGGGAGCTCACTCCTCCCTGTGTGCGCACGAGGAGGAAGGAGGGGTCTGTAACCCTTTCCTGCCTCTTGCAAAGAAAGGAAGGAAGGAGAAGCCCCCAAAAGTCACATTGCACCCAGAGGCCCGGTTTCCATCCTGCCTGGCGAAGGTGCTGCTCTGGGAGCAAAGGAAGGACAAAGGAGAGGAATGAAAAGGAGATGGGAACAGGGGAGTGCCACGATTGAAATGAGTGAGAGAGAGTTATTATTATTAAATACCAATTTATATCAATACCATATAGTATAATCTTTATAAAATATAATATGTATGTATTAGACTTGGTTGATCCATAAAAAAGTGGTTCTAAAACACAATGGGGGGTTGATTAGTAATAGAAAGACTTACAGTGCAATTGACTGGAGCTGAAGATTTATAACATATAGAAATAGTACCAACCTTCTTCAAAATCAACCTTCTCCAAAATTGCTTTTTAGGGTGACTTACAGAGTGCTGTGCGGCCCTTCTGCTTGCTTGGTCGGAGGAAAAGCACGCAAAGGCTTTTTCCCCTTCAGTCCTCCCAGGCACTCTAGGACTCCCGGTCCCGCTCTATGGTTTCCCCTTGCTTTTGTAGTTTTTCCTTCTTCACTCTGCGGTCTTCTCACTCCCTCCTCCTCTTCTTTCAGCCTTCCTTCTCTCCTTCTCCTCTTTCCTTTTATCCACCCCGATTTTCTGGGTGGTTTAAAGCGCTCTAGGACTCCCAATCCCTCTCTATGGTTCCCCTTGCTTCCCTTCAGTCCTCCAAGGTGCTCTAGGAGCCCCTGTTTTTTCTCTATGGTTTCCCCTTGCTTTTGTAGTTTTTCCTTCTTCACTCTGTGGTCTTCTCACTCCCTTCAGTCCTCCCAGGTGCTCTAGGACTCCCAATACCTCTCTATGGTTCCCCTTGCCCCCGTTTTTTCTCTATGGTTTCCCCTTGCTTTTGTAGTTTTTCCTTCTTCACTCTGCAGTCTTCTCACTCCCTTCAGTCCTCCCAGGTGCTCTAAGACTCCCAATCCCTCTCTATGGTTCCCCTTGCTTCCCTTCAGTCGTCCAAGGCGCTCTAGGAGCCCCCGTTTTTTCTCTATGGTTTCCCCTTGCTTTTGTAGTTTTCCCTTCTTCACTCTGCGGTCTTCTCACTCCCTCCTCCTCTTCTTTCAGCCTTCCTTCTCTCCTTCTCCTCTGTCCTTCTATCCACGATTTTCTGGGTGGTTTAAAGCTTTTTTCCCTTCAGTCCTCCCAGTCGCTCTAGGACTCCCGATCCCTCTCTATGGTTCCCCTTGCTTCCCTTCAGTCCTCCAAGGCGCTCTAGGAGCCCCCGTTTTTTCTCTATGGTTCCCCTTGCTTCTTCACTTCCTCCAGGAGGCCTTTTAATGTAATTATCCTCCAACCAGGCAAAGGGCCCTGATATGTCTGTAAGTAACCCTGAAAAGCTACTTTGGAGGAGATAAATATTCCTGTTACAAGAACTGAGAGGGAAGATACGATCTAATTACAATAATTAAGAAAAATGGTGGCCCCCAGGTTCGGTAAAGAAAGTAGACTTCCGGGTTGGAGCACATGGTTCAAAAAACAACAAAATTAGCTTTTTATACGAATTTAATCCGATTTCAAATAATTTTTAAACCGCAGAGACCAACCCTAGTATTTATATATTATAATTTATAATATATATGTATAGAGAGAGAGAGAGAGTTATTATTATTTAATACCAATTTATATAAATACCATATAGTATAATCTTTATAAAATATAATATGTATTTATATAATTTATAATATAATATAATTAATATTAGTGCTGGCTCCTTTTCATATTGTCTATGCTTTTGATAAATACGAATATTTATCATACTTCTGTGACACCCTTTCTTCTTCTTAATGGTGGATTATACAAAGGGAAAGAGGCTGTACCACAGGCAAAACAATCCAAAACAATGCTTTGAGCATCCCGTATATGTATGAGATAACAGTGTCATACACTTTGTAAAATGAACTAAAATTGATTTATTTGATATATAGGACTGCATAGTGTTTTTGTACTTTGTGGTTAGACACTTTTCTTTGGGCTTGAAAGTGGGGCAGGTGCAGTGCAAGGTGGGCAGTGTGGATCCAGAGGGGAAAGGGGGGGGCTCTGAGGCAAAGCCGGACGTTTGACAGCGATGCTGGGGTTGGATAGGGTTGGGGGGGGGGAGTGCTGTGTTTACAGGCTTCTGCACCTGCAGGGGCGGTCCTACAGGTAGGTCAAGGAAGCGGCCGCATGGGGCGCCATCTGGGTAAGGACGCATTCCCCCCGCCCGCCAGACAGCATCCGGCCTCCCTCCCTCTCCCTTTCTCCCTCTCCTGGAGCATGCGCACAACCACCGCCCCCTTCACTGTCCCTGGGCTGCGCCCATCTCCACCAGAGTGGCCCCTCAGGCGGGAAACCACCAGCCGGGCGAAGGCACGAAGCCACCCACTCAGACTATGGGGCCCACGGCATGAGGGCGGCGAAGGGGGCTCCTCGCTCCTAGTCGCAGACCCGAGAGGCCCCGAGTCACTGCTGCTGCCGCCCCCTCCGCCATGTCCCCCCCCCGGCCTTGGCGGCTGCCCTGGCCAGCAGCAGGGAGAGAGGCAGCAGCACCTCGGTGCCGCAGGCGGAGGAGGCGGCGGAGGGCGCCCACGAGGAGGTGAGGCTTGCCTCCCTTCCCTTGGCTTGCTTTCCTTCCCTTCCTTGGCTCCCTCCAGAACCCCCTTCTCTCTTGGAAGAGCAGCAGCAAAGGCATGGATGGATAGGGCGGGCGGGCCTATCTCCCCTTCTCAAGACTCAGGGGTCCCAGGGAGTTTGTTCTCCCCCCCCCAAAATAAGGTCTTTAGGCTATGGCAGGTGCCTCTCCAAATTACAACTCCCAGGACCCCTTGGCAGTTAAGCAAGGCCAGGCTGCATTCATTCATTCAGCAGTGTAGACGTGCCGATTGCAATATTCACACTTGCCTCAAGCAGACAAGGGTTCTTTTTCTCTCCCCCATTTTGGCTGCTAATCTGGTTTGTGAAGAAGCCCCCAATGAGTAGGGTGTCAGGAATGGAATCTCTATGCCTTGGGCCAGAGTAGATTCCACTCTGCCATGAGTGGGATGATGTTCAGCTGAGTCAGAAGGATAGAACTGCAGCCATGAACTTTGCTCTACTTCTCTGCTAAGGAACACAATGGGATTGTGAACTTTGCTCCAGTTACCAGGAGGATATGAAGTAATATCCAAGAGGACTCTGGGTGGGAAAAGGACTACTGGGTATGCTGAGTCAGGGTGGCTGATGTAATCTTTACAGGATGTTGCATAGGGAGGGAGTTGGTATTTAAGGATTGTGGTGGAAGGGTTCGGGTGTCTTAGCTTTACAAGTTTGCTGTACTTCAATAAATCACCACTGGAAGACAAAGGACTTTTGGCGTGTCTTTTCAGGTTGAATTGGAGTTCCTGACAGTGATTAACCAGCTGTACTACAGCCCGGCCCTAATGGTATGTCTCTTTCTCTTTCTCTTTTGCCGGTGCAAACTTCGAAACCCACAGGGGAATCAGAAGTGCGAATCGTCCTCCTTGGCAAATCAGGAGTTGGAAAGAGCGCCACAGGGAATGCCATTCTTGGCCGGAGGGAGTTTGAGTCCCGGCAGAGGGATGATGGTTTACTCTCTCAAGATTTGGGTTTGGACAACAATCTGACACTTGAGAATGTTAACAAGCAGTTAGATAGGGAGTTGGTGATTTTCAGCCAAAGTCAGCAGCAAACTCAAGGTCTATGCCGTTCCTAAAGATTGCAGCAGATTAGGACAAGAGCAGCTAGGGGAAAATGAAACCAGTTCATGGTTGTGATATAAGGTTTGATTTCAGAGTCTATTCTTCAGATCAGGCAACGTTTAGATTCAAGCTTCATGTGCCATGGTATCTTGTTCCTGTAGATTTCTAGTGTATTCAAGCCTTGTTTTCTGTGGATTTCTAGCTTTGTCTGGATTGATACAGCCTGTGAATTCCTGCTTTGGATTTATTTTGTCTTGGAATACCTTGTACCTTTTAAACATTAGACATTGCTTTTTGATATTGCATTTTTACTGACTTTATATTATTGGAACTTTCTTACTTTATTATATATCTTCAATAAAAAGGAATGGTTTTTCCCTTTATCGTGTGGTGTGTTTAAAACAGAGGGCTTTCCCAGTTTCTGGAGTGCAACATTAATATTCAAACGGTCAGCATGAGTAGTATGCCAATATTTATTTATCTGTTAGATTTATTTGCCACCACTCCCAGCTGGCTCAGGGCGGCTTACATCAAACACCACAATAAAGCAACAAATCTACAACAACAATAAAACCACAAAAATAAAAAATAAAACAATTCCTAAGAGATGACGCAAGTCCTAGGAGGTAGCACATTACAGCTCAAAGGCCTGCCAGAATAGGACTGACTTGCTGGCCTTCCGAAAAGGCAACAGGTTACGCAAGGCTTGAACCTCCAGAGGTAGTGCGTTCCAGAGAACTGGGGCGATGATGGAGAACGCCCTTCTCAGTGTTAAAGTTAGGTGGTATTGTTTGACATTGGGCATGGCTAGAAGATTCCACTCTTCAGATCTAAGCAATCAATCACAACTCAGCTTTCATTTCTTATACTGCTGTGGTGAAATGACAGCTGCTCTGTGATTGCTTAGTTTTTCTCATACTGCTGAGGTAAAGGTAAAGCTGCACTGTGATTGGTTATTTCTTCTTCTGCTGAGGTAAAATGAAAGCTGCACTGTGATTGGTTGTTATTTCTTTTACTGCTGAGGTAAAAGGAAAGTTGTGCCGCAATTGGTTGCTAGAGCTCAGTTTTCATTTCTTATACTGCTGAGGTAAAATGGTTTAAGGACAATCAGGTATGTTCACTAGTTTATTCCAATTGTTATGTGATTTCAGCTCCCCTCAATCGAGGGCTTCGAAGCCTGGAGTGCTAAGCAGCCAGAAGGCCGAAAGAAGCACAAACGGGTTTCAAGGCAAGGAAGAGGCCTTAATTATCCAGGAAAGCTAGGCTGTGCGTGGTTGCTTTGGGCATCACAGATTCCACTTTGTCTATTCCCGGACTGCTTGTTTTACTCTAAATAAACATGTGCATTCAAATGCAATGTTGTGTCAAAATTTCATTTTACTCTAAAAACATGTGTGTATTGGAATGCAACGTTATGTCAAAATGTCAAGTCAATCGACACAAAATTTCAGAAGCAAAGTGTGGCGTTCCGCCAGGGCAAAAAAAGGGGGGATTTGAAGGGATGGATGAACTCTATGGCCCTGGGGGTTGCGTTCTAGCCTTCCCTTAAAAAGAACACCTGGAAAGTCTCTAAGCAATGAGTTCAAGACTCAAAAAGGGTGAACTCAAAACAAGGTTTATTTAATAACAACCAGTAAAAGTGCTGGTGGCTTAAAAGCTTGAGGTTGGTTGCTGAAAAAGGATCCTTTGAGAAAAGGGATAGTGTTCATTTGCCTCTGTTGCAGAGTGAAGGTGCCTCTCTTAGTTCCAGGTTCCTCTGCTGCTCCTCAAATGGTCCGCTGGCTCACGAAGTCTTTGGGTCCCCAAAGAAATACAGTCTCTGTTGAAGGGCTGGCCCTTCCTATTACTGAATCCCTTGGTTTGAGAGCGTTGGAAGACTATACGTGAACGAAGGTGCTTTGTCTGAGCCTTAGCTCCAGATTTCTGCCTGCTTCGTCCATGTTCTATGCTTGGAATGAGGCCAGAGAGGAAGTCCAGCCTCTCAGGTGACCTCAGGAAGAGGAGGAGTCAAGGGCGGTGATGCCAGGTTTGGAGCCAGGACACAGCCCCTCCTATTTGTCCACATGGTAGAAAGGTGAAACAAAGACCCATGCAGGTAAAGGGCAACAGAATACAGATATAAAACAGCCCCGTGGGGGCGTCACACAAAGCAAAGCCAAAAAGGCGGCTTTTCCTCTTTAAATTAATGGCCTCTCACCATGAGGAAAGAGAAGTGGCAAAGAGGAAGCCAAGTTCACTGGGAAAGAGACAGAGAAAGCACGGGATTCTGGGAAATGGAGTTTGGGAATGTGAGCCTTATGCCAGGGAATGCAAGAAGGCCCTGCCCTGAACTACATTTCCCAGAATTCTGCTCAGCATCAGGAACCTCCAATCAGGAGAGGGGAGAGATGTGTCACTCTGTTGCAGCAGCCAGCCAGAGTTCCAATAAAGGGCTGCATCTGCAAAAAGGAGGACGGTCTGAGACTTCTAGGAAGTCAATCTCTGTGCTGGGATGGGAAGAAATCCCTCCATGGAAAGTCTATTGGTTAATATGAGAAAGACACACATGCACACTCAATGAGATAGCTGTTGTGGCTATTTTTAGGAAAACGTTTTTATTAAAGCTATAAAATTATCCCAAAAATCAGTAGATGTATGAATATTTCTGAAAGTTGGGAGGGATGACCCGCTGTTACCCTGTGTCATTGTATAGAACATTCAAGGAGATGGTCTCTCCTGGAGCACAGGTATTTGGTTTTTGTGCTGAGAATGGCCAGCTTCACCTATGCAGGCTCCACTTTCCGAATGAAAAGGACTTAGCTGCATCGGAAGGGATTCTCCCCTTTTCTGGGAAGGGCCTTGACTATGTCCTTTCCCCCACACAAGAGGGAGTCTCTCTCCTCCTTTCTGGGAAATGCTGTGACTGTAGAGAAGGGAGACATTGACTCTGAGCCGGAATGTGTCCAGAGGAGGGCGACCAAAATGATCAAGGGTCTGGAGAACAAGCCCTATGAGGAGCGGCTGAAAGAGCTGGGCATGTTTAGCCTGAGATGAGAGATGATGGTCATGTATAAATATGTGAAGGGACGTCAAAGGGAGGAGGGATCAGGCTTCTTTTCTGCTGCCCTGGAGACTAGGATGCAGAACAATGGCTTCAAACTACAAAGAAAGAAGATTCCACCTGAACATTAGGAAGAACTTCCTGACTGTGAGAGGTGTTCAGCAGTGGAACTCTCTGCCCCGGAGTGTGGTGGAGGCTCCTTCTTTTGGGGCTTTGAAACAGAGGCTGGATGGCCATCTGTTGGGGATGCTTTGAATGCAATTGTCCTGTTTCTTGGCAGAATGGGGTTGGACTGGATGATGGACCACCAGGTCTCTTCCCACTCTAGGATTCTGTGATTCTATGACTTGGGGAAGCAGGTGCCCAGAGGGTTCCCTCTTGCAAAAGGAAAATCCCAGCCAAACCCTGCCATGTGCCCAGGAATTCTCAGGGAAAGAACATTAAAGGTTGCAAAGAAAGAGTCCGTGTTGTTATGAAGCTTTTATACACTCAGGTAAACCGGTTTCGGCCACTGGACGCAGAGGATGTTGACAAGATCGTCGCAGCCCTTCGACCTACCACCTGCTCCCTCGATCCGTGCCCCTCCTTGCTGATTCGAGCTTGCGTGGAGGGGTTACGAGACCCTCTGTTGAATATAGTCAACTGCTCCCTTGAGCAAGGAGCCTTTCCAGAGGAGTTAAAAGAGGCGGTGGTCAGTCCATTTCTGAAGAAGCCCGGGTTAGATACCTCCAATTACCGCACAGTGTCCAATCTTCCGTACCTGGGCAAGGTAATTGAGAGGGCAGCAATGTACCAGCTGCAGGCATTCTTGGATTATGCAACCTGGCTAGACTCCTTCCAGTCCGGCTTCCGTTCAGGCCATGGGACTGAGACCGTCCTGGTCTCCATCACAGACCTACTCCGTTGCCATTTGGACCGAGGCGGATCGGCGCTGCTCATGTTCGTGGCCCTCCCGGCAGCGTTTGATACGGTCGATTACCAACTTTTGACACACCGCCTGGCGGTGGCGGGGGTGAGGGGGACAGCCCTAAACTGGCTGTCCTCCTTCCTCCAAAACCACCTGCACCGAGAGAAGTGGGGAGGGGTGGTCTCCGAGGGTTCCCCTCTGTTTTGTGGGGTCCCTCAGGGGGCTATTCTCTCCCCGCTGTTATTTAACATCTACATGCGACCACTCGCCCAACTGGTGCGGAGTTTTGGGCTGGAGTTTCACCAGTATGCTGATGATACCCAGCTCATTCTGAGGATGGACCCCGGGGCGGTCTCCGTACCCGATAATTTCCATCACTGCCTGGAAGCCGTTACTGGATGGCTGCGAGCCAGTAAGTTGAAGGTGAACCCGGCGAAGACGGAGATCTTGTGGCTGGGCCACCCGGAGGGGGTAGAGACCCAGTTGCCGACGTTTGATGGTGCGGCCCTTTGTCCACAACCATCTGTAAAAAGTTTGGGGGTCCGATTGGACTCCCAGCTGTCCATGGAGACGCAGATCGGCTGCGTCTGCAGGATGGCCTTTTTTCACCTGAGCCAGGCAAAGCGTCTGGCTCCTTACCTCTCCGGTTGCGACCTAGCCACTGTGATCCAAGCCACGGTCATCTCGAGGCTCGATTACTGTAATGCGCTCTACATTGGCCTACCCTTGACTGCGATCCGGAAACTTAAGTTAGTGCAGAACGCTGCAGCGCGTCTGCTCTCAGGAGCTGTAAGATCTGACCATGTGACTCCACTTCTGCGCGAGCTGCACTGGCTTCCTATTGAATTCGGGTCTTTTTCAAGGTGTTAGTTCTAACTTTCAAGGCCTTATATGGTTTGGGGCCAGTGTACCTGAAGGAGCGGCTTACGCCTTATATGCCCAGGAGATCACTGCGTTCAGAGGGACTCAACCTATTGGATGTGCCGAGTGTAAGGGACTGCAGATTGGCTGCTACACGCAAGAGGGCGTTCACCGTAGTCGCGCCAACTCTGTGGAATGGCTTACCTGAAGAGACACGGGCCATTCGGGCCCTTCTGCCGTACCGCAGAGCAGTAAAAACATGGCTGTTTAGGCAGGCGTTCGGTCCTTAGCCATCTGCTCCTTGCATCTGCTGCTCCGCTGCTGGCATGCTATAGTTGGCCTGCAACTTGTTTTATTCGGGTTTTAATGTTTTATTGCATTATGTGTTTTTATTGTATTTTGTGTGTTTTTATGCATTTATGTGCTCTTTTATGTAAACCGCTCTGGGTGCCAGAGAGAGCGGTATAGGAAGTCTAACCTAATAAATAAATAATAAGTAAATAAACAAAGTTATTTTTGTCATGGAAAGTACCTTTGTACACCTGGCTTCCTGTTATTCTCATAAAACTACAAAAGGGAATTAGAAATAATAACCAAATACTCTCAGTATACACTCTAAGTAGAGTGGTATTCAACATGTATTCAATATATCACAGTAAATATCACAACTTATTACAATATCTAAATAATATATGGTGTAGACACTTCCTACACCAATGGGTCCGTGATAACGCACGATGTAGTAACCTAAGTAAAGTTTTACTGTAGAGTCCTGGATAATGCGGGTTATAAGTGGTGAGTAATCCACATATAGGAAAAGTCCATGTAATCCATGTGAAAACGTTCTCAAAATGAAGTTTTGATGTGGATAATCCAAAGGAAAGGTGTTCAAGGTAAAGAGTTCCTGGTATAATATTCCAAGGAAGGGTTATCAGGTAAGTATATAAAGGTAAACAAATGTTCAATCCTAAATTCGCCTCCCGGAGGTCTCCAGAACAACGACGAGAACACGGTAGAAGTAGATGTGTGAATCCCACCAAGTTCAAAATATCCGTAATAACAATCAATTGGTAAAGCCACTTGTACGTTTTGTATCCATCAAGGTAGTACAACAACCATGCCTGTAAACACACTGAAGTGAGGGCTGACGAGGATGTAAATACTTGGAATCCCTCACTCGTTTCGATCCAAACCGGATCTTTTTCAAGGCCCAGGAGCATTGGAGAATGAAGCGGCTAGTTGTGATACAGTGGCATATCAGGTTGCAGCATACAATATCTACAAGACATGATAATATACAGACCCATTGGTGACCGGTAGGAAGTGTCTACACCGTATATTATTTAGATATTGTAATAAGTTGTGATATTTACTGTGATATATTGAATACATGTTGCATACCACTCTACTTAGAGTGTATACTGAGAGTATTTGGTTATTATTTCTAATTCCTAAGTCCCCTTTGTAGTTTTGTGGTTGTTACCAGCAACTCACCCTAGTTAGTTTCAGTAGTATTCCTGTTATTCTCGACACACTCGGCTGTTGGAATCACATACCGTTTTTCTACATATGAACCGAAACAGCCCTGCAAACCCCTGTACCTCATGACAAACCAATTTCCTATGTAAGCTGAGTAATATAGCAGCTTTTAATATTCTAAAGCCTTTGCACTTTGCATGACCTCTAGACGAAGAATTTGGTAAAGCTTCTAATTTTTAATATTTCTTAGGCTTATGCCTCCTTCAGTTATATGTTTTGCATGTGTTTAGTAGTGTATGTTGTCTAGGTAGGGTGATTGTTTTACATCAGTGGTTCCAATCTTTGGGCCTCCAGGAGTTTTGGGCTTCCTCCTACAGTTCCTAACTGCTGGCAAGCTGACAGGGATTCCTGGGAGTTGAAGTCCAAAACAGCCGGAGGCCCAAAGGCTGGGAGTCATTGTTTTAGACAGAGTTCTCTTCGTTGTTGTCGTCTCTTTGCTTTCTTTCCAAAGCGGAGGGAGATGGTTCTTGCTTTGTGCAACTCCCTTTTCCTGGCTCTTTCTGTTTGTATTTGTGTTCTCTTCAGAAAAAGGCACGTGAAAGAAGAAAGGATTGCTATGGGGTTTTCCACAGATGGAGAGCTGAAGCGAAACCCCCACAAAGGCAGTAATGTCCAAGTGTACACAGAGGTCTCAAATAATGTCTCTCTTCCATCAGGAGTCACAATCTGATTATTTATTTCATGTATTTTCTCACAAGAGTCCAGAGTAACCAAAACAGTGCCATCTCAGAGTAGCAGAGAAATACATCACTGAAATCAAAAACTGCCTAACAATCGGGGAAGCAATAATCCGACACCAAACGTTACAAATTCCGCACCCAAACTCATACCTCCCAAGTATTAGGCGAAGTAAGTAAACGCATGGAAATAGAAGCAAATCAGTCATTTTCATTATTCCTCTGAAGTAAATGGGAATAATACTTGCTTAGTGGATTCATTGCAGAATATTATATAAATAAAGAATATATATATATATATATATATATATATATATATAGAGAGAGAGAGAGAGAGAGAGAGACTTAATTTATTGTATTGCGTGGTTGGGCCCTGCCCCAAGTTTCCATTAGGGAGATGGTGGCAGGGTATATTACATGGAGATGGATAGCACTTTGGGAGGTTCCAGGTGCCGTGGCTGCTGCTTGGAGTGCCGCTAGCATTTAGCTACTGGCTGGGAAATAAACCGTACATCTTATCCCTTTTCCCCACCTGATTAACTCAATGTGTTATTTAGAGAACTGCATGACCATCTGGACTTCTCTAGGAACGCTCTCCCTCCTGCCATTCGCGTGATACCAACTTTACTAGCCTTCCGAAAGGCCTGTAAAACCCTTCTGTTTAGACAGGCTTTTGGGTTGGAGCAGTGCTAAGGCTCCACGATATGGCTAAGGGCTATGACTCCATGTAGCGGACAGGCGCCACTGTCTGATCTAACTGCGGATGTAATTCTCACATCCAATCATGTTTTAACTTGTGCCTGTGTTGTTTTTATTGTGTTTTTACTGTGTTTTTATTGATTGTAATCATTTTTATGACTGTGAGTCGCCCCGAGCCACTTGGAAGGGGTGACCAAGAAATCCAAATAATAAATAAATAAATAGAGATGTAAAATGGCTTCACCTGTTAGAACATATGCCTGTGAATGTTGTTCTCAGATTCAAAATGAAATACGAGGCACTGGTTCCTCGGTGAGTATGCCCTTTTGCACATTCTTACACGGATGAACCTTTGGTTAATACTGTTCCTTTGTTTTTTTTTAGGGGTTGGGCCTAATAAAAGTATCACCAAAGCATGTTTCAGATTTTGTGTAAACAGCAACATGGTTGCATCTATTAGAGCAGTGTTTCCCAACCTTTTTTGAGCTGCGGCACACTTTTAACATTAAAAAAATCCAGGGGCACACCACCAACCAAAATGACACAAAATGACACTCTAACACAGTAAAGAACGGCTGGGGGATGGTGGCCTGCTGGGAGCAGCTGCTGGGAGTGCCAAAGCTAAGGGAGGAGCCAGGCCGTGCCATGCCCCGCCCCCTCCTCCTGGCTTCAGCTCTCCCACAGCTTCGCCAGCCTTGTGGGGGCAGTGCCAAGCCAGCATTGTGCTGGCTCTGCCACTGCTGGCTTGGCACTGCCCCCTCAAGGCTGGCAAAGCTGTGTGAGCCCCCTCCCCCGGCTTCAGCTCTCCCACAGAGGAGCATGAGCGGTGGATGGGCCTCAGTGGGCAGGGCTCCTCCTCTGCGCAGCTTCAGCAACCGAGGGTCAAGAGTCATGGTGGGAGTCATGGCAGATTGGAGGCTGGCTGGGGAAACAGCCGAAGGAGGCGGCGCCCTGGCCCCTTCTTCTTTTTCTTTGCTGCCGCCCAGCCCTTCCTCCTCCTCCCCCAAGCAGCAGGAGTTCAGCAGGAGGAGGGGGAAGGAAGGGGGCAGAGAGCTTTCTCGCGGCACACCTGATGATCGCTCACGGCACACTAGTGTGCCACGGCACACTGGTTGAGAAAGACTGTATTAGAGTATGTTTCGCAGATAGGGATAGTGAAGGGTTATTTCTTAGGTTTTCTTATCTTTTGACAATTTTTTGTAATAATAATAATAATAATAATAATAATAATAATAATAAACAACTGTATTTATACCCCACCACCATCTCCCCAATGGAGACTCGGGGCGGCTTAGATGAGGCTGGGCCCAACAACGCAATACAATAAATGAAGTCAAAACACAAACAACAGCATAATAAGCTACATAAAACATAAGAATACAGTAAACGATCTAAAATTACAATAACACCATTTACAAACACAATAGCAGTGTTACTTCTTCCTCAGCCATCTGTACTACTTCCTTTGCAGACATTGGTATTCTACTGTCTCCCTTTTGTCCCTGTCTAGCATCTCTACAATGTCATGGGTTATTATTTAGTAGAGACCATTTTTCATACTTCCACAGCTCTCTGGTCCCCCTTTGCAGACATTTGTGTTCTTCTATCTGTTTTTGGTCCCAGTCTAGCATCTCTTCAGTGTAAAAGGGGGCCTGGCTGTTCTTTTCCACCATGTCATCGATCATACCCAGCAGCTCTTCCACCTGCTCTTCCCTCTCCTGACCTTCGGCCCTGTTGTTGAAAGCAAGGCAACGGCCCCCACATCGGCCAATCTGCATCCGAAGAGATCCATCTCCTTTATCTAAGAATGTCTCCAAAGGCTTTCCTTCCAGATCATCTTTGTGGGTGAACACAATGATCATGTAATCCTTTGCATTAAAGCTAAAATAATTGTGGATTAATTGAGCAAACATTTTTTCTTCCCAAGTGAAACGACCCACCTGCACGACTTGTATAATTGCATGTGGACCTGGGGAGCACCACTTGATGAAAGTTTCTTCCAGTGTTACACCAGAGTAAAAAAAAACCCCAGGAGTGTCAACAACCACAATTTTCCTGCCATCAATTACAGTCTCCTTCTTTTCCCATGTTGTTGTCACTGATGTGGGTGATATGGCAGACAGAACTGCTCCTCTCCCAGGATGGTGTTTCCTGTGGCGCTCTTCCCAACTCCAGTTTCCCCAACATGAAGAATCCTCAGCTCAGTGCCTGAAACAAGAGAGGGGAACAAGAGAAGAATCTGTCAGGCAAGGGAGCCCACTTTTATTCTTCTGACCCAAAGGCAGGGGCGGCCCGACCTAATCTGGGGTACGCAAAGAAAATTTTGTCGCCCCCGCGCGTCACTCACCGCCGCCGCCATGCCCACACCGCTGCCGCCACACCCACGCCGCCACCGCTGTCACGCCGCCGCGCCGGCCCCATCAGCCGCGGCACACCTCCGCAGCGCACCTTTCTGCGCGTGCCTCCCTGTGCCGCCGGCCGCGCACACGCAGAAGCACCTACAGGCGCTATAGCGCCTGTAGATGTTTCTGCGCACGTCGCGCGTCCAAGACACGCTTTTCGCTCCCAAGCGCGCCTGCCGCTTTGGAGCCAGCGCATATGCGTGCAGGTTTTGTTGAAAGTTTTATGTTACAAAATTATATTTGTACCTTTAAGTGTTCTCAGTAATGTTAATTTTGGTTGTAACAAGTTACAGCAGAGGTGCTCAACAATTAGATTCCTGAGGAAAGGTGGGGTCTAATTGTTATGTCCTTAAATACTCCTTTCCATTTTGTATCCTTCCCTTTGTGGCTTCCTTTTGTGGCTACCTTTGAGGTTTCCTTTTATGGCTCTCCTGTGTGGAGGTTTACTTGTGACTCTCCTGTATGGATATTTTTATTTTACTTACAATAAAGTAAGTTGACTTTTTGGTATGGAGTTTTTCTCAATGACCACATTACTTCTGGGCTAAGCTGAAGCTTCTGCATTTTGTTTTACTCTGCAAGATTAGGTTTGTGTTTTAGATTTTGGAAAACCTAACCCATAATCCCTGACAGGTTTTGCGCATGCGCGCTGGCTCCAAAGCGGCAGGCGCGCTTGGGAGCGAGTGCGCGTGTGCGGATGTTCTCGCGTGCGCAGAAACGTCTACAGGCGCTATAGTGCCTGTAGGTGCTTCTGCGCGTGCGCGGCTGGCGATGCAGGGCAGTGCGGCGGCTGTGGGGGCACGGAGTCGGCGCGGCGGCGCCCCTCCCAGCCGGTGGTGCCCCTCCCAGCCGGTGATGCTCTACGCGACCGCGTAGGTGGCAGAATCGCTGGGGCCGCCCCTGCCCAAGGGTGCTAGCAAGAACACAGGAAGCAAGATGGGAAAGCAAGGGGCGATTATGTGGGAATAAAGGTATCCTGGGGGCTGTGTGTGAAGGGGGGTGTCCCCTTCCTTAAACCCCTCCCCAAGCCCTCACCCCAGAATGAAGGTGAGCTCTCCTCTCCCGCAGGGGAGGGGGAATGGGGGGGGGCTGAACCCCTTGGGAAGCCGGTGTGGTGAATAACTCGTATATATTGAGAGGCCTTCACTTCAAAATGCTGCTGGATTTTTTTAAAGTTGAAACCCCTCAATGATTTTAAGTTGGGTAAGGAAAGCTAGGTGTGCCAGTTAGCTAAATTACCTTCCCAAAATTAGGGTGTAATATGGCGATCTTAGTGCTGAACCAAAGCAACAGGGAAAGCTACTTCAGAAGCACCTGGAGCTCCTATTAAAGTGAAAGTAGATCCAAGGTTTTCTTTTCCATGGCTGAAAGCTTTGGTGTTCTCTAACACTTTTGGTTTTACAGAAGGAATTCTAAGCATGCAGCCACTATAATTTTTTTGTCCAAATTACAAAGAGCACACTTTTTGCTGCTGCGCATTATATTCGGCAGCATTTTTTTTTTTTGGTTTCAGGGTTTTGAAAATTGAGGTGTGCATTAAATTTGATGGTGCATTAGACTCGAGTAAAGGTAGCTCGAGTAAAGGTAAAGGGTTAACTCCTGGCATCTGGAGATAGATGTGTTCAGTGCAGAGAGGCAACCATAAGATGGCCATATAATAATAATAATAATAATAATAACTTTATTTCTTGTGAGTCGCCCACCACCGTTGGTGCTCCGGGCGACTTACATCGTTTAAAAACAAAACACATAGGTATCAGCTAAAACATAACTTCTATGTCATTGAGACATTGCATCACCCAAACGCCTGGCGAAAGAGCCAGGTTTTCAGTTCAGACAGAAATCTGGCTGGGGCCGATGTGGCCCTGAGGGCAGGCGGAAGTGTATTCCAGATCGCAGGGGCCACCACAGAGAAGGCTCTCTGTCGGGTCTTTGTCAGGCGGGCCTCTCTCACCCCAGGGATAGCTATGCAGACACCTTTCTTTGCGCGCGATGGCCTTTCATTATGTTGGTCTATCAGCCGATCCCCCAGGTAAGCTGGTCCGATTCCCTGCCGTGCTTTAAAGGTTAGCACCATAAGCTTATAGACCACTCTGAACTCTGTAGGCAGCCAATGCAGAGCTTTTAAGACTGGTGAGATGTGGTTTCTGGCCGGTGCTCCGGAAATAAGTCTGGCCGCTGCATTCTGGACGAGTCTCAGCCTCCGAGTCGTGGACCGTGGTAGGCCCGCATACAGGGCATTGCAGTAATCGAGGCGGGAGACCACGGTGGCGTGTATCACGGTCTTCAACGCCTCTGATGGTAAGTAGGGGGCCAGCCTTCGGGCCCTGCGAAGGTGAAAGAAGGCGCCCTTTGCTGCCGCCTGGATCTGGGCCTCCATCGACAGTCTCTCGTCCAGAATCACTCCCAGGCTCTTCACCGCTGGAGCCGGGGACAGGGGCTCGCCTTCAAAGAGTGGTAGCGGTGAGTGGGGGTCGGGTCGGCCTGGCCAGAGGATCTCCGTTTTTGCCGGATTGATTTTGAGCCTATGTGCTCTGAGCCAGCTAGTCACCGCTCTCAGCCCCTGGCTGAAACCTTCAGGCACCGACGACACCCCTGGATCGAGTTTCAACAACAGTTGTGTATCGTCGGCATATTGGTAGCAGCTGAAACCATGACTCCTAGCAATACTGGCCAGGGGCTGGACATAGATGTTGAAGAGTGTGGGGGACAAGATGGCACCTTGAGGGACCCCGCACTCCAGCCCGCATTTCTTGGAGACCTGGCCCTGCCACTCGACCCGTTGCGAGCGGCCCTGCAGGAACGATCCCAGCCATGCCAGAGCTTTTCCTTGGATCCCGGAGGCAGCCAGGCGACGAAGTAACAGGTCGTGGTCGACGGTGTCGAAGGCCGCGGTTAGGTCCAAGAGGACCAGGACTGCCGAGCCCCCTCTGTCCAGCTGGCGGCGGATGTCATCAGTGATCGCTACCAGGAAGGATTCCACTCCATGGCCCGCGCGGAATCCCGACTGGGACGGATCCAGGCCCCCGGATCGGTTTAGAAAATCACGCAGCTGGCTTTCCACCGCCCGCTCCAATAGCTTACCCAAAAAGGGCAGATTGGCAACCGGGCGGTAGCTCGCCGGCTCGTCGGGGTCAAGGTTCGCCTTTTTCAAAAGAGGGCGGACTCTGGCCTCCTTCAGGGAGTCTGGAAAAGTGCCTGTCTCTAGGGAAAGATTTACCAGGTCCCTCAGAGCATTCAGTATGGTGTCAATGCAGGACTTGATTAGGTGCGATGGGCAGGGGTCCATAGGGCAGGTCGTCGCCCTTGCCCCAGTCACCAGCCTTTTCACCTCTTCCGGTGTTAGGGGCTTGAATTCGGTGAGGCGGTGCCCATTGGTCTGGGTTTGACACCGGTTCTTCTCGTTCTCTTCCTCCAGAATGAGCGGCAGGTCGCGCCGAAGGGCCGTGATCTTCCCGATGAAATACTCTTGGAGGTCTTCTGCTGTTATTATCGAGTTATTGGGGTCACTCTGTGGGGGTGCTAGGAGGCTCCGGACTACTTTAAAGATCTGTGCTGAACGAGAGTCGGCAGCGGCGATCTGTGCAGCGTTGTAGGACTTCTTAGCCTCCTTGATTTCGCGTTCATATAGCCTATGCTGTTCCTTGTAGGCCGCTCTGTTAGTCCCGCTAGGTTTTCGCCTCCAAACACTCTCCAGTTGTTTCCTTCGGCGTTTCATCTGCTTTAGGTTCGCCGTGAACCATGGTGAGCAGGTTTTCCGGGGGCGGAGGGGGCGCCTAGGTGCCACCTGATCGATGGCCCTCGAGAGGGCGCTGTTCCACCTGGCGACCAGATCAGCCAACGATCCTCCAGGGACCTCCACAGGTTCCAGGGCAGCCGTAAATGCGGTCGGGGTCATCAAGCTCCTTTTGCGGGCTAAGATGGTCTTTGGCTCCGACCTCTCCGTGAGAAAGGTGTCGATGTCTGCTCTCACAGTCAGATGGTCCGACCAGGGCACCGTTCTGGTTTCTCGGTGTTTTATAGCTAGACCATGGCTGAAAATCAAGTCCAGCGCATGGCCAGCCTGATGTGTGGGGCCCGTCTCAGTCCTGGGGAGATCTAGTGCATCCATGTGTTGGAGGAACTCCCTTGCACTAGCTGTGAGTGGATCTGCGTCCAGATGGAGGTTAAAATCACCCAGTACGATGAGCCGGGGGAATCTCAGGGCGCAGTCCGCAATCAGGTCCAGCAGGCTAGACATGGCCTCCTTTTGGGCCCCCGGGGCTCTGTAAACTACCAGGATCCCCGTCTTTCCTCCCATTCCCAGTGTCGCTCCCAGGCACTCCATGCCAACCATCTCTGGTGTCTGGAGGACTGAGGTAGTGATAATGTCTTTTACAACCAGGGCCACCCCTCCTCCCCGGCCGATAGATCTTGGCTGGTGGAAGGCTCGAAAGCCTGGGGGGGCTATCTCCTGAAGAAGGACACAGTCACCATCCTGGGTCCAAGTCTCTGTGATGCATGTAACATCTGCGTCCCGCTCTGCGATAAAGTCTCGCAGCGTGGCCAGCTTATTGCAGATTGACCTCGCATTGAGGAGCAGGAGTGATGACCCGAGGGTGGTTGGTGTTTGAAAGCGGTCGTGGTAGGTTATGGGTCGTAGCCAGGTTGGAGAGAATCTACGCCCCTGTTTGATGGTGGGAGAGCCGCTAGTTTTCCTCCTCCCCAGTCCACCAATCACTGGGATGGGGGACACTAGAGCGCTCTGGCGCTGACGCTGGAGATCGGGGCGCTGAGTTTGCGACACGTCCCCCGAAAAGGGGACGTTGAAGGGTTCTGTTGGTTATGATGGGGATGGCAAGTATTCGGGTCCTCTTGGATCTTAAGAGCCTCTGGGTCTTTTGGGAACAGATTTGCCGGCCCAGCCCGTGGGTCGGTGGCCCTTCTGCCACCAAACGCCATGCCCCAGAAGGTCCTTGATCTAAATGTCCGTTGTAGTCCTAGGGTGCTGCGTGGTTTGGCTGGTCGAAAGGCCAGCGGGCGGGCCGCCTTGACTTGTGGTGGTACTAGTGGGGATGTTATACAATTTGAGTTTCCCGCTTGGGAGTGCCCCTTTGCCCGCCTCCTTCTCCGTCTTCGCCCCCGCCCCACTTTATCAGCAGGTGGAGGAGGAGGGGGGGGGCAGTTGGGGTGCCGATCCCCTACCAGAGGAGGGGATTGAGTGCTGTGTACTTAGTTCAGCCAGCTGGGGGGCTGAACTAGGCTCCTGGCCTCTACGTATGTATGTGGTCAGTAGGGCTGGTTGGTCAAGGAAAAAAATGGTTCAAAACTCGTTTTGGATGTAGGGGACGTTGGCGCTTCGAATGTCATTGACATCCAAAGTTTTCAGCAGTATTTTCAAAATTGATTCGGGAATAATTCCAAAAATTGGAATGGCTTCATTAATGGCTGACAAGCATTTAACCCACTTTGGAGCAGATTGGCTTCCCTCAGCATTAGACCTAACTTGGAAGGAAGCCAATCCTCTCCAAAGTGGGTGTTTTGACCACTTTGGAGCGGATTGGCTTCCTCCGTGTTGGACCTAAGACAACCTTCAGATCTGGGGGGGAAGGCATCGGCTTCCACACAGAAGGGAAGGCCAGGGAAGGGTAAACCCTTTCCGAAAATGACAATTTCCCTTCGGAAAATGGCAGCGGTGGCTTCGAATTTGGTAATTAGCTTAAAGTGTTTCATAAGTAATTTAGAATCAAATTTAATACGAATTTGATCAAGATACGACAATCCTAACCAGGCCTAGTGTTCATTTATTATTTTTTATTTATTTACTATACTTCTATACCGCCCCTCTCAGGCGACTTGAGGCGGTGCTTGGCTGCAGCTACTAAAGGACAGCATAGAATGGCTTACCTATTGACAAACATAATGGCAGCACATGAAAAAATTAATGCAGCCCGGTCGACCGCAGGTGGGATATATCCACCCCACAAGGAAGTGAGCCATTTAATGAAGCACCACAAAGAAAATCCAAGCCACATGTCTCCACCTTGCTCTGAGGCTGAGAGATGGTGACTCCCAAGAAAAGTCGAGATCTGGGGCCATTTAGGTGGTTAGACCACGATGAGGCCCAGGATACAGAAAGAAACCACTGCACCGAAGCCCATGGCTACCACTTCTTTGCCAGTCAAAGAAGCAATCCATGTATTAAAATATTAAAAGGATGTGATGTCAAAACTTCAACTGACGCCAAAACAAAAAGTATGTCTTGGTCAAGGCAACAATTTAAGAATTAATTTCAAAGGGATTGTCTGCACCTTTCTCTGAGGCCAAGACAACCACTTATTAACAGCTAGCTCATGTACCTAGCATTCCCCGGGAATACATTCTTTAATGCTGCTTTTTAGAAAGAGTCCTATTTAGCTTTTTGATTTTATGAATGGCTTCATTAGAAAATGTCTCCCTGGGACCTAAGCTACTGGTCAAAAATGGAAAGAGATTGAAAAGATTTGTATGGAAAGGCCTAAAAAGATTGCGTATGGGCAGATTTTCAGCCATTAAGATGAATGTACAGCAGAGTCTCGCTTATACAACATAAACGGGCAGCAGAACGCTGGATAAGCTAAAATGTTAGATAATAAGGAGAGGTGAAGGAAAAGCCTATTGAACGGCAAATTACATCATGATGCCTTTGCATTGTTTTACCATCCAAATTTGAGGCACCAAAATGTGTCCGTCGGTGTGATGATTGTCTCTCGTTTGGAAGGAAACTGGTTGATGGATAAAGACTTGTTAATACTAGACAATAATTGATGCAGGTTAAGCATGAGAGAGAAGTCCACAATGGAGGGTTTTCCAATACGGTGGTTTGCCCACATGATATCGAGCAATTTGAATGTAGCCTGGCCCGGAGGGGGCACAGGCCCGGAAGCAACCCTAAAGCGAGGATTTTAAAGAGACTCTGGAGAGAAAGAAATAAAAATCCCCTGCCCAAATAATCTCACCAAAGGAGTCCGGGAGAAGATGCCACCGAGGTCTTAGCCAGGCCTAAGACATTTCGCCTGACCGCAACCCGTCGCCGGGCTTTTTCAATCGTGGCTCCAACACTTTGGAATTCACTGCCCGCCGACGTTCATGCCATCCAGAGCATCCTCCCATTTACGAAAGCCTGTAAGACTTTGCTGTTCCAGCAGGCTTTCGGAGCCGGATGAATTGTAGCCGCTATTACATGTTGCGTGTCGCCATCTTCCTCTACCTTTTGTGCCTCATTGTCTCAATGTGTGGCCTATTGTGCTTTTTTATCTAATGTTTTAACTGTGGTTTTAATTTTGCTGTATTTTGCTGTTTTATGATTATGTTGTGAGCCGCCCCGAGCCATTGTGGAGGATGGCAAACAAGTACAAATAAACAAATAAACAAATAAATAAATAATTCTCCTCAGCTGAAAAGGATGACGGCCGCAATATCCTTGCTGCAAAGCAGTCATAAGGTTACATTCAAAATACATGCCATACGTATAGTTATACAGAGCTGCCAAAATTCAAATCTCCTGTCCTCCCCGCGCCGGCTGGCTCTGTGCCAATTGGATGGAACGTTGAGACCAGCTGTAGGTGAGCCGATCGCAAGGCAGCGCCGCCTCCGTCTCAGCCAATCAGGAGACGTCTTTGCTTTCAGGTCCAGCCAATGGGAGGCGGGAGTTTGGAGATAACAATGTGTTAGATAGGTTTCTTGATTAAATTAGTCCTTATGCAAATGAAGAAATCAAGTCCCCAGCCTTTCGGGCTGAGGAAGTCTTTTGTTTTCTATGGGAAATGGGGAACTGGCCAAATCTGCCCTTTCCTGTCAACAAAGGATAGATACAAATCTTTGGCGGGAAGTTTTGGGGTGGTGAATGGACAAAGAGATTTCCAGTTTGCTGAAGTTCCTCGGGGTCCGAAGCTGGAAAAATCAGCTTTTGTGTTTTAATGGGAATATCATGCCTGGTTCTCCTAGCCAGGGGGTGGGACGAAACTCTGAATCAGCCCCCCAGCTGTGAGACAAGGGGTCTTCTTTGGGAAGCAGGATAGCCCCCTTTTCCATACCCGAAAAACCCTTTTGTCTGCCATGCAATAATCATTGATGATTGGATTAAAGGTGCGGCTAGGAATGCAGCTGAGTTGATCTCTCTTACTGACAACATATACAGATATGGCATAACTTCATATTTTAAGATATGGAAAAAAGGGAACATGCGAGGGAAAGGGAATACATTAGGAATATCAGGGAAATATTTCCACCACCCTCATTCTCACATTTAATAATCTCTATTCATCATGATATAGGGGGAAAGAGAAAAAGGTAAAATTCAACAACTTATAGGGGGAAGATTAATAATAATAGTTCATATGTCCTGGGGAAATCATGATGGACAATTCATATTGGTTGCTAAAATGGCGCCAGTACAGGAGCAGCGTGCAGGAGCGCTCCGTCTGAGCTTGCCAAATCTTGCACAATGGACAGGACAAAATTCAAACCACGATCAGGATGCGGGTGTTGTAGTAGATCCCCAACAGATCTCAGTTGGTGAGGATCCTCAGCAAACAAAGACCGATCTGGAAAGGGACATGGAAGAGTTTTATGTTTTTTTCCTGGAGAAGGAGGGGGAGTTGGAATCCGAGTGAAAGCTGAGAGAAGTTGTGCTGTCACGAGTGGGCAGGCAGTGGTCCCTGACGGAACAGGAGACCCTCTCAATTTCGCCGGACCAGATCCCCCCGAACCAGGAAAAATTAAGGCTAAATAAAATGGGAGCTGAAAGTGGTATGAGTGGACTTGAGCGGACACCCCAAGGTGAGAGTGCAGACAAACTGGATCTTGAGCTACTTTATGAGGGGTTCAAGATCTTAACCAACCACTTCAACAAGTTTGGGGTATTACTGTAACGATTAGTCACAAAAGCCCAACTTCAATCTATAGGGCTGGGACTATTCGATTCCAACTGCATGACCCCCGTCCGTAAGAACTCCCTCAAACTCGATCTCCATTGGGACCACTCATTGGACCTTCTGGTGGAGGAGCACCCTAAAAAGACACCATTTCCAGAGACTGCCCTTGACTTACCAAGAGGCGCCGAGGCGGACGAGGAAGCTATGGAGTGGTCTGGTGCAGCGACGGTGGGCGGAGGGCGGGTTGTGCAACTGCCTGGAAGATCGATGCTGAGGGGCCTCCAATATGATGAGCTGAGTCTGTGTGGTCCATAGTATGACGTTCCGAGCTTTGACATCTCTAAGGTACTAAGACGACCAGAGAGGTACCATACGAGACGTCCCTCTCTTTCCTTAACAGTGAGCCAGAAATTGGAAACCATCAATATGGCGGATGGCCTTGAAACCACGTAGGACTGCGCTGTTTCCCAGCCTCCCGAAGAACAACAAGAAGGCCCTTTGCGCAGGTGTAGGCGCTGCTGCCGGCGACGCCGGAAAAGAAGGCCTTCCACATCCAGCTATCCTGATGAGAACTGCAAGAGCCCAGAGGCTCTTCCCCCTCCCTCCCAGCCTCCAGAGGAACAGCAGGGGGAGTCTACGTGTAGACGCAAAGGACGGCATCTGTTGCACCGTAGACCTGGTGCCCCTCAGTAAACCCACTTGACACTTGGCAAAGGTTAAATGCTTTAATTAGAATATATGATGAAAGGAAAGAGGCTAGGAAATATAGTCTATTGAGGCCTTTAAAGCAACAATAGGTAGCAGCAAATTGTCCACAAGGAAGCAGGAAGTAACTATAGTCCTTTAGCAAACAGGAACAAGGTAGAAGAGTCTCTTTGCCCCAAATGGGCTAAATCCAATGGAAGGGACTTGAAGCCAGGCTTGGCAAACAGAGTCTTTGGAAGCTGGAAAGCCCCAAGGCCCAGGCGAGGTTCCGTGGAAAGCATAGCGTAGTTCTGAACGTTGACGAAGGATAGGTCTCCATTGCTGGGGTCCAACTTAAGTAGGGTTCAAAGGCTTTGATCCCTCCAACGCCAAAGTGCGTCGAATGTCAGTTCTCAAAACAGATCCCAGCTGGGTTTCTCCTATCCCCACCGCATCAGGTTGGTATGCGCTTCCAATTAGTACAGGCAGGTGGCAATAGGGAGTTAACTTCTGCCTGGTTCTCCAGGCACTGTTTATCATTCTGAGGCCGAGGTGAATCTCGGGCAACAGTGTCCTTGAACAGAGCATGAACCAGCCTCTGCTGCCTAGGCCTGGCAGGCCTGGCAGGACCTTGTGAAACTTTGGTTCTGACTTGGGATTTAACAAGGCATGAAGCTGGCAGGGGGCTGGGTTCAGGTTGGGGACAATGCTGAGGTGTGACACTACTCCCCCCCTCAAGCCCTCCCAAGAGTCCTCCGCATGGCCGAGGCTTGGAAGGGTATTTTATTTATTTATTTATTATTTATTTATGGCATTTTACCCCTCACATCTCAAACCCCCCAGGGGGACTCAGAGCGGCTTCCAAAAGGCATAATTTGATGCCTTCATCACAATTGCAGTATAAAACACAATATAAAACCCTCCAGCATTCGACACTAAAATACATTAAAATACAATTATATTCACACATCCTATGCATTCACCTATGTTAAAAACAGTGTTCCGTCCATAAAAGCATTGAGCCCTATTCACCAACTTTCCATTAAAACTACTAAAGTGCTGTCCTGTGCTACTATGCGAACGCCTGGTCCCACATCCAGGCTTTCACTTTTTTCCTAAATGTCAGGAGGGATGGAATTGATCATATGTCGCTAGGGAGCGCATTCCACAGACGGGGAGCCACCACCGAGAAGGCCCTCTCCCTCGTCCCCACCAGCCGCACCTGGGAAGCCGGCGGGAGCGATAGCAGGGCCTCCCCGGATGATCTTAAAGTACAAGGTGGGACATAGCGGCAGATGCGTTCGGACAAGTAAGCTGGGCCAGAACCGTATAGAGCTTTAAAGGTCAACACCAGCACTTTGAACTGAGCCCGGAATTGGACTGGCAGCCAGTGGAGCTGACACAACAGGGGGGTGGTATGCTCCCTGTATGTAGCTCCTGTTAGTAGTCTGGCTGCCGCCCGTTGGACTAGTTGTAATTTCCGAACTGTCTTCAAAGGCAGCCCCACGTAGAGCGTGTTGCAGTAATCTATTCGGGATGTGACCAGAGCGTGGACGACCATAGCCAGATCAGACTTCCCAAGGTACGGGTGCAACTGGCACACGAGTCTTAACTGTGCAAAAGCTCCCCGGCCACCGCTGAGACCTGGGGCTCCAGGCTCAGCGATGAATCCAGGATCACTCCCAAGCTGCGAACCTGTGTCTTAAGGGGGAGTGTAACCCCATCCAACATAGGCTGTAACCCTATGCCCTGTTCGGCCTTTCGACTGACCAGGAGGACCTCTGGACCAGGAGGACCTCTGGAGGTAGGCCAAGTGAAATTGAGTGACCAGCTCCTCTGCGTGGAGATCTCTGGCATCCACCCAACATCTTTCTTCCGGGCCATATCCGGACCAATCCACCAAGTATTGTAGCTTGCGCCGAAACATGCGGGAATCCAAAATCTCCTTGACCTCATATTCCTCCTCCCCATCCCGTAGTACCGGAGGAGGAGGCACTTTACCCACATCTGGGCGCAGTTTGTTCGACAGCTTTAGCAGGGAGCGATGGAACACGGATGAATCTTCATCCCCTTGGGTAGCTGTAGCCGAAAAGCCACAGGTGAAATCTTTTCCAGAATTTTGTAAGGTCCCAAAAATTTTGCATCCAATTTACGGCAAGGCCTCTGGAGGGGCAGGTGACGAGTGGACAGCAAAACCCGATCACCCACTTGCAGTTCTGGCCCCTCTTGCCGGCCCCGATCAGCCATTCTTTTGTAATCCAACTTAGCCTGTTCCAACTGGGCCTTGAGCACCTCCTGAACTGCGATGAGCTCCTGAAGCCTGTCCTCCGCGGCAGGAACATTCCCAGGCTCCACCACCGCCGGATAGAACCGAGGATGGTAACCAAAGTTAGCAAAGAAAGGGGTATCTTTGGTGCTGCCTTGCACGGAGTTGTTGTAAGCAAATTCAGCCAATGACAACAAGGAGGCCCAATTGTTCTGTTGGTAATTTACATAGCACCGCAGGTATTGTTTCAAGGTAGCATTAGTAAGTTCTGTTTGCCCATCTGTCTGGGGATGATGGGCTGATGACATCCTGGCTTCAATACCCAACAGCTTCTGGGTTGCCTTCCAGAATTGGGAGGTGAACTGACTGCCGCGGTCAGTTATCACGCTCTGAGGTAGGCCGTGAAGTTTGAAAACATGGTGAATTAACAAATCCGCAGTTTCTTTAGCGGTAGGAAGGCCTTGGCATGAAATGAAATGAGCCATTTTAGTAAAACAGTCTACAATCACCAGAATGGTGGTGTGGCCCTTGGAAGTTGGTAGATCAGTGATGAAATCTGCTGACAAGATTTCCCATGGTCGGGAGGGAGTGGGCATCGGTTGTAACAGTCTGAAGGGTTTTCCCACTGATGGCTTTGCCCGTTGGCACACTGGGCATGTTGTCACATACTCCTCCACCTCCCTCCGGATCTGGGGCCACCAAAAATCCCTCAAAGTCAATTGTAAAGTCTTAAAGAACCCAAAGTGTCCTGCAGGCCGGCTGTCATGGCACAGCCGCAAAATTTCCAGTCTTTCAGGCCCTGGGGGGACATAGACCTGATTGCGTCTACACAGCACATTGTCTTTAACATGAAACGGGTATTGCACCCCCTTACCCAGTTGCTCCGTTGCCAACGGGTCCTTTTCTTGGCCGGAATGGATCCAGTCACGCAGGAAAGAACATCCGGGGGTCAGGAGGGGTCGCTGCGGACAGCTGGGCCGGGGCAACAGGAGGCATGGCTTCTGAGGCCGCGGCAAAGTTCTCACAGCGCAACAGATGAGAGGCAGGGTCCTCTTCATGGCCGCTAGTGTACTTCGGCTTTCTAGACAAAGCATCCGCCTGCTTGGTCTGGGCGAGGGTCACATAATGAATCTTAAAGTCAAAGCGCTCAAAAAACAAAGCCCAGCGTTGTTGTCACTGGTTGAGTTTTTGAGCGGTCTTTAAATGTTCCAGGTTGCGGTGATCTGTGTGCACTTGGATTTGATGTTTGGCCCCCTCAAGCCAATGTCGCCAAAAATCAAATGAAGATTTAATAGCCAAGAGTTCTTTCTCCCAAATAGTATAATTCTTTTCAGGTGCAGTGAGCTGCTGTAGCAACCCAGTTCTCGTTCGTTCCTGGGGGGCAAGGGGCAGCACCAGGGGTCCCACTTGCATTAGAGCCAGCCGAAGCTGAGGAGGATTCTGAGGAGGATTTGGAGGGATTGGAAGAAGGGGTTAATGAGTTAGCTGGGCTTTCTTCCCCCACAGAGAGCCTGGCCTGGGATGACGGCTGTCCCGATCCTTACGAGAATCTGGCAGGCCAGATGGATTCCAAAAGCAGTGATAGCGAAGATTATGACAGGCGGGGGCGAGGATCACAGGAAAGAATGTGGGAAACAACGGAGGAGGAGGCCCGGGAAACAGATAGGGAGTCCGGCTCTCACGGAGATAGAGAACCAGGTGCTGGGAGGCAAGGACGAACCTTTGATAGGAGACGGAGCATTAAGGCTAGCAGGAGGGGCTGGTTCCACAGCCTAGACAGGCCGAGGTCCCGTAGCACAGATTGGAGGAGGAGAAGCCTAGAGTGTCGGGGGCCTCGCCAAGGGTATTAAGTATAGGGTCCGTGGGAACGGATCCTCAGTACCTCGGCCACGTCTATCCTATACAGACGTGTAGCGAGCCAAGACCCACGTAGCCAAGTTTGGGCTAGTGGCCTGCCAAGGAGTGCCTTGGACCTTGCAACCTTGCCTTGTTCCCTGATCCGCTTCTGTTGAGCGGAGCCTTGCCAAGTCTTTGGAAACTTTCATGCCAAGATTGCTTTTGGACATTACCACCCACCCTTTACCTTTGGATTACCTTTGATATTTTTATAGACAATACCTTTTCAACTGTTTCTTATTCTTCAATAAAGTAGTTAGCTGATTACCGTCTCTGTGTGTGTGATTAAGGGGTCGGCCGAGTCCCTGCATTGTGACAGTTGGCCGAGGTACTCCACGAACCCCTTTTTCACATCACGGGACGTTCCAGGAAACGCGGACGACAGGCCGGCGCCATGGCACAATTGACCGATGCTCAAGTTGCAGCGATGCAGCTACGGGAGAACTACGGGCCAGGGCTGGCCGACACCCTTCTGTGTCTACCCCGGCCCGGTTCGGGGGCAACCCGGCCCAAGTCAACGTGTTCATTGGACAATGTGAGATGTACCTGGAGCTTCGCCCCATGGAGTTCGCCACCGATCGGGCCAAGGTGGGCTTTGTTTATACGCTGCTGGAAGGGACGGCGGCAGCATGGGCGACCACGCTGATCAAGGCAGTATCTCCCCAAGGGGCCACGCTGGCACTTTTCCTGGAGGCCATCAAGACGACTTGGGGGGACCCCGTGAATGCGGAGTTGGCGGAAAGAGAGTTGGGTCGATTGTTGATGAGGGACATGTCGTTGTCCCAGTACATCTCCCATTTCCGTGTGCTGGCAGCCCAAGTGGAATGGAAC
The DNA here is from genome assembly GCA_030556195.1 of Anolis apletophallus. NCBI lineage: Eukaryota > Metazoa > Chordata > Lepidosauria > Squamata > Anolidae > Anolis > Anolis apletophallus. The sequence goes on from JARBWK010000070.1 coordinate 80,038, forward strand.
CCCGCTGCCCTGCGCTACCAGTACATGAAAGTGTTGTCGCAGGAGATGCAGCAAGAGATCCTGAGAGGGGCCACCCGGCCCGCACACCTGGAGGCGGCAATCACCGTGAGCTTACGAGTGGAGGCTGGATTGCAAACCCGGAAGCGATGGGACAAAGGTTCCGGGGAGAGACCGGGGGCGCGGAAGGAGACGGGGGCTAGCCAGTTCTCGTTCTGGCCGTTCGCCCCGGCTCCCCAGCCCATGGATGAACCGGAGCCCATGCAGCTAGGGCATGTGAGGCCAAAGGTGGACGCCGCCGAGAAAGCACGCTGTCAGCGGCTGAATTTTTGTTGGTACTGTGGGGGAGCTGGACATTTTTCCAGAGAATGCCCCCAGAAGCCACGCGGAAGGACCCCCCCGGGTCTCTGCCGCGGTTGGAGTGGCCCCTGAGGCCCAAGAGGCAATCCAGGCGGCGGGGGAAGGGGTCGGCCGCGTTTAAGAGGGTTCGCTAACTCGGCCGACGTCGCTAACCTCCCCCCAGAACCCAAGACTGGACAATTGTTCCTGGTGATGGTCGCCCTCTGGTCGCCAGAGAAGGGGCCAATGATGGTCCATGCCATGATCGACTCGGGGGCTACCAACAATTTCATCGACTCAGACTATGCCAAATCCGCCGGCTTACAATTCCATGATCTCCAAGAGCCCAAGGGCATACAGACCATTGATGGGAGAACCCTGAAAGCCGGGGCCGTGACTCAATACACCGCTCCTACCAAGATGTGGTCAAGCTCCCATAAAGAGGACATTTCCTTCCTTGTAACCAAGTTGTCAGACTTCCCAGTCATCCTGGGCATTGTGTGGCTCACGCTCCACGACCCCCAGATCTCCTGGGCCAAAAGACAGTTGCAGTTTTCTTCTGAACATTGCCAGGAACACTGCATGACGGCCCGGGCTTGCCAGGCTCAAGAGGTGGAGCAAGTTGCCACGTTACCCAAAAGTATGCCGGGTTTTGGGATGTTTTCAGTGAGAAGGAGGCAGAGCGCTTACCTCCCCGTCGACCCTACGATTGTGCCATCGAATTGGAACCCGGAGCCCCTATCCCGCGGGGGAGACTCTACCCTCTCTCGGAACCAGAGCAACAGGCTCTCCGAGAGTTCTTGGATGAGAACCTGCGGAAGGGCTTCATCCGGCCTTCTCAGTCCCCGGCCGGGCGCCAATCCTGTTCGTCAAGAAGAAATCGGGAGTTGCGGCTCTGTAATGACTATCGGGAGCTCAACAAGATCACGATTCGAACCGCTACCCCCTACCCCTGATCCCCGAGTTGCTGGAGCAATGCGGGAGCCAAGGTGTTCACTAAACTGACCTGAGGGTGCTTACAATCTGGTGCGGATTCGCCAGGGTGACGAATGGAAGACTGCTTTCCAGACCAAGTGGGGAAGGTTCGAATCCCTGGTGATGGGATTCAGTTTGTGCAACGCCCCCGCCTGCTTTCAACATTTCTTGAATGACATTTTTCGAGACCTGCTGGATCGTTATCTGGCAGTATATCTGGATGATCTGCTGATTTTTTCTCCGGATCAGGTGACCCATGATCGCCATGTCAAGGAGGTGCTTCAGAGACTGAGAGACCACGGTCTCTATGCCAAGCTGGAGAAATGCGCTTTTGATCTTCGCGAGGTGGATTTCCTGGGTTACCGTATCTCTGCCATGGGCATAGCCATGGATGACACCAAGGTCCAAGCTGTGGCAGACTGGATGGCCCCTGCCAGCAAAAAAGACATTCAAAGATTCCTGGGCTTTGCCAACTACTACAGAAAGTTCATTCCTGACTTTGCCAAGTGGGCCGATCCCATCACCCAATGCTTGCGGGGAAAGGTGCGGGGAAAGGACATCGGAGGCGGACGTGGGGTTCCGGAAGATGAAGCAGCTGTTCACCACACAGCCGCTTCTGCAGCATCCAAACCCCCACACCCCGTTCATTGTGCAAGCTGATGCTTCGGATGTAGCAGTGGGAGCGATCCTGCTACAGCCGCAGGGGACGGACTTGTTGCCCTGTGCCTATTACTCCCGGCAGCTGACTGCTCCGGAAAAGAACTATACCATTTGGGGGAAGGAGCTCCTGGCCATTAAGGTAGCTTTTGAAGTATGGAGACATCTGCTTGAAGGGGCCAAATTTCTGGTGGAAGTTCACACCGACCACCGGAATTTGGAGCACTTGAAGACCCAGCGCAAATTGAACCAGAGGCAACAGAGATGGTCCCTGTTCTTTGAGAGATTCAATTTCCGCATCCACTATGTGACCCCCAAGCAGACCAAGCAAGCCGACGCTTTGTCCCGGAAGCCGGAGTATGTCCGAGGAGGAGAAGGGCTTTCCGAGATGCGGCTGCTGAAAGCGGAGAACTTTGCCGCCGCTGGAGCGGCCCCCGCGCCCCTCCCGGTGGCCCGCGGCCGGGGGATAAGAGAACTCTGAGTGACCAGATTCAGGCTCGCCAACTGGGGGCGACCCTTGGGTGCAAGAGCAGCTGACCAAGGGGGTGCAATCCCTTTTCCAGGTAAAGAACGGGGTGCTCTACCACCGCGAATCTGTTTATGTTTCCCCCGGGCCCGAGAGGGAGGACAATCTCAAACTTTGCCATGATAGCCGGGCGCGGGGCACTTTGGGCTCTTCAAGACTCTACAGTTGGTACTAAGGGACTTTTGGTGGCTTAAAGTGCGGAGGGATGTGGAAGACTATGTGGGCTCTTGCCCTGTGTGCCAGCGGGCTAAGAACCAGGGGGGCAAGCCGGCCGGTTTGCTCCAGCTGCTCCCGACCCCTTCCGCTCCTTGGAAGATGATTTCGGCCGATTTCATCACTGACCTGCCCAAGTCCAAGGGGTTCACCACGATCCTGGTTGTAGTGGACTGTTTCACCAAGATGGGACACTTCATTCCCTGTGTGGGGGTGCCTACGGCCAAGGAGACTGCTGATATGTTTGTGCAACATGTGTTTCGGTTGCATGGCCTTCCGCAGAGTTTGGTGATGGACCGCGGCACCCAATTCACTTCCCAGTTCTGGAAGGCTGTTCAGAAGTTGCTGGGGATTGATGCCCGGATGTCGACGGCCCATCACCCCCAGTCCGACGGGCAAACCTAAAGGGTTAACGCCACGTTGGAACAGTATCTGCGGTGCTATGTCAACTATCAGCAAAACAACTGGGTGTCCTTGTCTCTGGCAGAGTTTGCTTACAACAATGCGACGCAGGAATCTATCAAAGAGACTCCTTTCTTTGCTAACTATGGACACCACCCTCGGTTCTACCCTCCGGTGGCTCCGTCTGGGGAAGCGCCTGCGGCTGAAGATTGGCTTCAGGAGCTCACCGCGCTCCAAGACTTGCTACGTACTCACTTGGACCAGGCTAATTTATTTATTTATTTCGGGATTTTACCCCGCTCTTCTCAACCCCAAGGGGGACTCAGAGCGACTTACAGTACGGCACAATTCGATGCCCACATAATAACAATATAAACCCCAAAACACTTCAACAATTAAAATACATTAAAAATACATTAAAATACAACTACATTAGCACCATACACATTCACTCTGGATTAAAACAATGTTCAGTCCATAAAAACATTGGCCATAATCACCCACTTTCATTAAAAACCAATCAAAAATGCTGCCTTGTGCTGGTGTACGAATGCCTGGTCCCACAGCCAGGATTTTACTTTTCCTGAAGGCCAGGAGGGATGTGGTGGATCGTACATCAATAGGAAGCGCATTCCACAGGCGGGGAGCCACCACTGAGAAGGCCCTATCCCTCGTCCCCACCAGCCTCATCTGAGACGTAGGCGGGAGCGAGAGCAGGGCCTCCCGGATGATCTTAGATTACGAGGTGGGACATAGCGGCTGATGCGTTCGGACAAGTAAGCTGGGCCAGAACCGTATAGAGCTTTAAAGGTCAAAACCAGCACTTTGAATTGAGCCCGGAATTGGACAGGCAGCCAGTGGAGCTGACACAACAGGGGGGTGGTATGCTCCCTGTATGTAGCTCCCGTTAGCAATCTGGCTGCCGCCCGCTGGACTAATTACAATTTCCGAACTGTCTTCAAAGGCAGCCCCACATAGAGTGCGTTGCAGTAATCTATTCGGGATGTGACCAGAGCGTGGACGACCGTAGCCAGATCAGACTTCCCAAGGTACGGGCGCAGCTGGCGCACGAGTCTTAACTGTGCAAAAAAGCTCCCCGGCCACCGCTGAGACCTGGGGTTCCAGGCTCAGCGATGAATCCAGGATCACTCCCAAGCTGCGAACCTGCGTCTTCAGGGGGAGTGTAACCCCATCCAACACAGGCTGTAACCCTAGGCTAAGGCGGATTACAAGCGGATGGCTGATCGGCGGCGCCAGGAGGGTCCTGAGATTCAAGTGGGGGACAAAGTTTGGCTGTCTACCAAGAATTTACCTACGCAGAGGCCTAGCCGCAAACTGGATGCGAGATTTCTGGGTCCCTACAAGGTGTTGGAGAAGGTGGGCCCTGTTGCTTTCAAACTACAACTTCCGGCGGACATGAAGATCCACCCTGTGTTTGACCGTTCCTTGCTGCAACCGGCGAAGGGGGTGCGGCCTGATGTGACGCAGCCGCCCCCTCCTCCTGTGACGCGTGACGGAGAGGAGGAGTTCAAGGTGCAGGATATCCTGGATGCCCGCATCAGATACCGGAAGCTGGAGTACTTGATTGACTGGAAAGGCTTCGGACCGGAAGAGCGCTCGTGGACTCCGGCTCGAGATGTGCATGCCCCGGACATTGTTGCCCGGTTTCACCGCAACTACCCCGATAAGCCCAAGCCTCGAGGGAGACCTCGGAGGGGCCCTGAGGGGGGGGGGATAGTGTAGCAACCCAGTTCTCGTTCATGCCTGGGGGGCAAGGGGCAGCACCAGGGGTCCCACTTGCATTAGAGCCAGCCGAAGCTGAGGAGGATTCTGAGGAGGATTTGGAGGGATTGGAAGAAGGGGTTAATGAGTTAGCTGGGCCTTCTTCCCCCACAGAGAGCCTGGCCTGGGATGACGGCTGGCCCGATCCTTACGAGAATCTGGAAGGCCAGATGGATTCCGAAAGCAGTGATAGCGAAGATTATGAAAGGCCGGGGGGGAGCGAGGATCGCAGGAAAGAATGTGGGAAACAACGGAGGAGGAGGCCCGGGAAGCAGATAGGGAGGCCCGGGAAGCAGATAGGGAGTCCGGCTCTCACGGAGATAGGGAACCAGGTGCTGGGAGGCAAGGACGAACCTTTGATAGGAGACGGAGCATTAAGGCTAGCAGGAGGGGGCTGGTTCCACAGCCTAGACAGGCCGAGGTCCCGTAGCACAGATTGGAGGAGGAGAAGCCTAGAGCGCCGGGGCCTCGCCAAGGGGATTAAGTATAGGATCTGTGGGAACGGATCCTCAGTACCTCAGCCACGTCTATCCTATACAGACGTGTAGCGAGCCAAGACCCACGTAGCCAAGTTTGGACTAGTGGCCTGCCAAGGAGTGCCTTGGACCTTGCAACCTTGCCTTGTTCCCTGATCCGCTTTTGCTGAGCGGCGCCTTGCCAAGTCTTTGGGAACTTTCATGCCAAGATTGCTTTTGGACATTACCACTCACCCTTTACCTTTGGATTACCTTTGACATTTTTATGGACAATACCTTTTCAACTGTTTCTTATTCTTCAATAAAGTAGTTAGCTGATTACCGTCTCTGTGTGTGTGATTAAGGGGTCGGCTGAGTCCCTGCATTGTGACAGCTGCCTGGAAAAGTAGGCACAGGGCAGCCAGTCTTTTCCCTGTGGTTGAAACAGGATGGCCCCCACCGCTACATTGGATGCATCCGCCTGCACCATAAAAGGCTTATCTGGGTCTGGATATTGGAGAATGGACTGGGAGGTAAACAAGTCCTTAAGCCATTGAAAGCCCTTCTCCGTCGCCTCCGTCCAATGGAACGAAGTCTTTCCCCGCAGGCAAAATCGGGGATGAACTTACGGTAATAGTTGGCAAAGCCCATGAATCTCTGAATGCCCTTTTTACATTCCAGGGACTTCCACTGCACCACCGCCTCCACTTTAACTAGGTCCATTGAGATCCCCTTAGAAGAAATACAGTGTCCCAAAAAGTCCACTTGGGGCATGTCAAAAGCGCACTTTTCCAGTTTGGCATATAGACCATGATCTTGGAGTCTCTGCAACACGGCCCACACATGTTAGTCTTGTGTGGCTTGATCCTTACTAAAGACCAACAAGTCGTCTAGGTAGACGAGAAGAAAACAGTCTAGATAGTCTCTAAAGATGTCATTCATGAAATGCTGGAAGTTTGCAGGAGCATTGCACAATCCAAAACTCATTACGAGGTATTCGAAAGCCCCGTACTTGGTCTGAAATGCCATTTTCCATTCATCTCCTTTCCGAATGTGAATCAGATTGTAGGCCCCACGCAAATCCAATTTAGTGAACACCGTCGCCCCTCGGACTTGCTCCAACATCTCCGGTATCAGCGGGAGGGGGCAACGGCTCCTAATGGTGATGTTGTTTAAGCCCCGGTAGCCATTGCATAAAGCGTTGCTCTCCAGATTTCTTTTTCACAAACAAGACTGAGGCCCCGGCTGGGGATTGAGATAGCCAAATGAATCCCTTTCGCAGGGTGGTATCCAAAAACTCTCGCAGCGCCTTCTGTTCAGGCTCAGAGGGAGTACAATCCCACGGGGATTGGGGGATCTGGGATCAGGTCAATCGCGCAGTCGTAAAGGTCGATAAGGAGGAAGTTGATCCTCTTCCTTTTCACTGAACACATCTCAAAACTCCGCCTAGTTCTTTGGGAGCGTGACCAGCGTCTCCACTTCAGCCGCCGCTCCCGCTTGGGCCACGATACAGTTCTTACGACAATGGGAAGAGGCAAACTGAAACTCCCGGCATCCCCACGAGATTTGGGAATCATGCAGGGTTAGCCACGCTACCCCTAGGATCACTGGAAAATGAGGAACTTTGGTCACCAAGAAGGAGATGTCTTCTTGGTGCTCCCGATTCCCATCCGCGTTGGCTTAGTCCATTTGCTTACAGGCCCTGATTTTAGCGGCCTGCGATCGATGGTCTGAACCACCCGGGGTTCGTTTAAGTCTTGACTACATAGTTCCAAATACTTGGCAAAGTCTTGATCAATGAAGTTATTGGAAGCTCCAGAATCCACCATAGCATGGACCATGGTGCGGCCCTTTTCAGCTGACCAGAGCGTGACCATTAACAGAAACAATACTCCCGTTTTAGGCTCTGAGGAAGGGGTCCGACCGAACTGGCGAGCCTTTCTATGTTCGGTCGTTTTCTTCCCCCGCCAGTGGAGCGACAGGGCCTGGGGCCTCGGAGCCTTGCAGAGCAGCTGCTGCCAAACACGGGGCGCTCTTGGGCTTGGTAGGGCACTCACGGGGAAAATGCCCCGCGGATCTGCAGTACTAACATAGTTGCAGGCGCTGACGCCGGGCCTTTTCTGCCTCATTCGGGCGAGGACGAGCATTCCCCAGTTGCATCAGCTCTTCATCGGAACGGGAAGGCGGAGGGGGAGAAACGGTTTGGGAACAAGCAGGTTGCGGTTTTCGGCGCCCCATTCTTGGCCACAGTCTTTTCCAAGGGGCCCCGATTCCACTGATGACGAGCCCGCAAGTGTCTCTCCAGGCGCAGGCTCAGGGCAATCATCCCCTCCAGGTTTCCCGGGAGTATGGCAATCCGCATCATCTCCCCTTGTAGATCCATACGCAGCCCCTCCAGGTATTGGGCTCGCAGGGCATCCTCATTCCAAGTCACTTGGTTGGCCAGGATCTGAAATTCTGCAATGTACTGTCCAAACAGGTGGTCCCGCTGCAGGTGGCGCCTCAGCTTTCTCTCTGCCAATTCTCGATTCACTGGATGTCCCCACGTCTCCCTGATGTGGTCCAGGAATCCTTGAACAGTGTTGAATTGAACTGCAGCGGCATCAATAAGGGTGGTGGCCAAAGGCACAAAAGGCCCATCCAGCAAGGTATAGACAAAGGCCACTCTCTCACCCTCATTTGCAAAGTCTGCTGCTCTGGCCACCAGATAGGCCTGGCATTGTCCACGGAAAATACGGCAATATGAAAATACGGGTCTCCGGCAAACGGGCGGGGGCACCGGTGCCCGCCGGGCCCAGCTGGCACGGGCTGCTGGGGCTGCATGGCAAGCAGGGCAGCGGTGAACTGTTGCTGTACTGCCAAAATATCTGTTTGAAGCTTGTGGTAGTCCACTGCTGTAGGCGCCCGAGCCATTCCGCCGGCTGGTCCCGCGGCCGCCGCTCCGGCTGCTACTCCAGGAGACTGCATCCACGTTTGGGGTTTACGAGGGGTAAGGATCCTTCGTCAAGCTGTTGCACCGTAGACCTGGTGCCCCTCAGTAAACCCACTTGACACTTGGCAAAGGTTAAATGCTTTATTTAGAATATATGATGAAGGGAAAGAGGCCAGGAAATATAGTCTATTGAGGCCTTTAAAGCAACAACAGGTAGCAGCAAATTGTCCACAAGGAAGCAGGAAGTAACTATAGTCCTTTGGCAAACAGGAACAAGGTAGAAGAGTCTCTTTGCCCCAAACGGGCTAAATCCAAAGGAAGGGACTTGAAGCAAGGCTTGGCAAGCAGAGTCTTTGGAAGCTGGAAAACCCCAAGGCCCAGGCGAGGTTCCGTGGAAAGCGTAGCGTAGTTCTGAACGTTGACGAAGGATAGGTCTCCATTGCTGGGGTCCAACTTAAGTAGGGTTCAAAGGCTTTGATCCCTCCAACGCCAACTTCGCTGCCAGTTGGCCCAGGGTGGATCAGCCCTGCTTGTTTTGTTACATCTAACAGCAGCGTTTGATACCGTAGATGCATTGTTGGCCCACCGTTTAGCCATGACTGGGGTTAGGGGGATTGCCCTTAAATGGGTAACCTCCATTCTCCAGGATCGGGGACAACGTGTGGAGAGGGGAGAGGAGGTCTCCGGGAGGCTCCATTAATTGCTGGGGTCCCCAGGGGGCCATCCTCTCGCCCTTATTATTCAACACTTCCCCCTGGCCCAGCTGGCCCGCGACTTTGGTCTGGAGTGTTATCAGTACGCTGATGACACCCAGCTTCTGCTGAGAATGGACGGCAGGCCGGATACCGTACCCGATTGTTTCCATCTATGCCTTGAAGCCGTGACTGGATGGCTGCGTACCAGCCGACTGAAGGTGAACCCGTCGAAGATGGAGATCTTGTGGCCTGGTCGCCCTGGGCTGGATGAGTGCCGGTTACCTACCCTGGATGGCGAGCAACTTAGCCCATCATCCCTCGTAAAGAGCTTGGGTGTCCAATTGGACCCCTTGCTATCCATGGAAACCCAGGTCTCCATGGTTAGCAAAACGTTGTTTTTTCATCTATGACAGGCTAGGCGACTGGCACCCTACCTGTCCAGGGACGACCTGGCCACGGTGATCCAAGCGACGGTCATCTCGAGGCTGGATTACTGTAATGCCCTCTACATTGGCCTTCCCTTGTCGACAATCCGGAAACTCAAGCTAGTGCAGAATGCCGCTGCTCGCTTGCTGGTGGGAGCACCAGTGAGGGAGCACATCACTCCCATCCTCCGGCAACTGCACTGGCTTCCTATTGAGTACCGGATTGCCTTCAAGGTGTTAGTTTTAACTTTTAAGGCCTTACACGGTCTAGGGCCTGCGTGCCTGAGGGACCGCCTTACCCTGTATGTTCCCCGAGATCACTTCGTTCTGAGGAACAGAATTTGCTACTTGTGCCATCAATCCGCTCCTGCCACCTGTCCACAACCAGGCAGAGAGCTTTCTCTGGCGGCTCCAGTGTTATGGAACTCCCTTCCTGATGACACCCGAGCGATCCCAGAGCTTGCCCCCTTTCGAAGGGCTTGCAAGACTGCCCTTTTCAGATTGGCCTTCAATTAGTCCGGCTTGTTTAGCGTGCTTTTAACCTTGAATTTTACCTGTAACTGTTTTCGTGTTTTATATTTTATTGTATGGCTGCATGTTTTGTTATACGCAGCTTGTTTTATTGTATGTTGTGATCCGCCCGAGCCTGCAGGGAGGAGCGGAATAAAAGACTGAATAAATAAATAAAATAAATAAAGTGCGTCGAATGTCAGTTCTCAAAACAGATCCCAGCTGGGTTTCTCCTATCCCCACCGCATCAGGTTGGTATGCGCTTCCAATTAGTACAGGCAGGTGGCAATAGGGAGTTAACTTCTGCCTGGTTCTCCAGGCACTGTTTATCATTCTGAGGCCGAGGTGAATCTCGGGCAACAGTGTCCTTGAACAGAGCATGAACCAGCCTCTGCTGCCTAGGCCTGGCAGGCCTGGCAGGACCTTGTGAAACTTTGGTTCTGACTTGGGATTTAACAAGGCATGAGGCTGGCAGGGGGCTGGGGTCAGGTTGGGGACCATGCTGAGGTGTGACAGCATCAGACTCCCCAGAAAAGGAGATCTTCACATCCCAGCTCCCCCAGAGTCTCTCGCAAGAACCTGGATGGTCTTCCCCTGCCCTCCCAGCCTTTAGAGCTGGAAGCTCTGCCAGTGATGTCAACAATGCTGGTGGAGGAGGAACGGAAAGAACTGAGTCCCAACATGGCAGCTAATGGAGTGGAGGATGAGGGGGTTCACAAGATCATCCAGACCCACAAAGAACAAAAAAGGATTCACGGGACATTGGAAGGAACTTGGATAAGTCTGGCTTACAGCCTGAGGTTTGTGGGAAGATCAAAAAGAGGCCTTACAGGACAAGGACCTTTTGATGCTTGGGTTTCTCCAGTTGGAGTTGCAAAATTTTTACCACTCCCTTATCTACAAATGTGGAAGGCTCTATAAATGTAGGGAAGAGTAGTGTCCCCCCCCCCCAATTAAGCTTGGATCCTGAGCCTCTCTCAAGCCAGAAAAGACCAAGCGAACTAAGGGAGGGTGCCTGGATATGTCCTAAAGCAGCTCTAATCCCAATCCCAGTATGTGTGGAAGGAGCAGTGAATGGCCATGCTGAGCCTAACTACATTCCTCCTCCTTTTCAGGAGGTGGGCCACAGACCAGACACGTAAACACCCAATTCATGGATATAGATCAAGGGCAGGGAATTACGATGATCTCGGGGAGGGGTAGAGTTAGCGGTAGCCGCAGGTCAAATGAAAGAAGGAGATTGAGTTGGATGAAGACTCGACCTCCTTCTGACCTGCATGCTATCCCCAGGCACACTGTTGGTAGGTGTCCAAATATCTCTCCTCCAACTCTGGTACTAGTGAATGCTAGATCCGTGTGTAATAAGATCATGACCATCTGAGACTTCCAATTGGACAGAAATGTTGATATAGCATGCATCACAGAAACATGGTTGCAGGAAGGTGATGAGGTCCTTTTGGACGAGTTGTCGTCCCCGGGGTACATTACTAGTTACCAGATGAGGACAGGGAGACGGGGGGGAGTGGCGATCCTCAGCTGAGACAAATTTCACACAAGAGGACAGACAACATATGCCTGCAGCTGAGTCAGTTTTTCAGGGAGGGAATTAAATGAATTAAACCAGTTAGAGATAAACAAGGAAGATGTTCTCGCATGCCTTACTAAACTAAATGTCAACAAATCACCAGGGCCAGATGGCATCCACCCCAGAGTTCTTAAGGAACTCAAGTGTGAAATTGCTGAAATTCTAGCCAAAATATATAACCTTTCTCTAAGATCAGGCACTGTACCCGAGGACTGGAGGGAGGCAAATGTAACTCCGATCTTCAAGAAAGGATCCAGGGGTGATCCAGGAAATTATAGGCCAGTTAGTCTAACCTCAGTTCCAGGCAAAGTGATGGAAACCATTATTAAAGAAAAAATTACTAAGCACATAGAAGAACAGGCATTGCTGAAGGAAAATCAACATGGTTTCTGCAAAGGCAAACCATGTCTTACTAACTTGTTAGAATTCTTTGAGGGTGTAAATAAACACATAGATAAAGGGGACCCAATTGATATTGTTTACCTTGACTTTCAAAAGGCTTTTGACAAAGTCCCTCACCAAAGGCTCTAAATAAGCTCCTCAGCCATGGAATCAGAGGACAGGTCTTGTCCTGGATTGGAACCTGGCTAAACTGTAGGAAACAAAGGGTGGTAATAAACGGACATTTCTCTGGGTGGAAAGAGGTGAGAAGTGGCGTACCCCAAGGTTCCGTTTTGGGTCCGTTACTTTTGAATGTATTCATTAATGACCTGGATGTAGGAGTAAATTCTGAGGTAGCAAAGTTTGCAGGCGACACTAAATTGTTCAGGGTAGTTAAAAATGAAACTGATTGTAAAGAGCTCCAGAAAGATCTCTCGAAATTGAGTGAATGGGCAACAAAGTGGCAAATGCATTTTAACCTAAACAAGTGTAAAGTCATGCACATCGGGGCAAAGAACCCCAACTACACCTACCAATTGATGGGGTCAAAGCTTTCCGAGACAAACCAGGAAAGGGATCTTGGGGTTTTGGTGGACAGCTCAATGAAGATGTCAACCCAGTGCGCAGCAGCAGTAAAAAAGCAAATTCTATGCTTGGCATGATCAGGAAGGGAATCGAAAATAGGTCGGCAAATGTTGTATTGCCTCTCTACAAATCTATGGTGAGGCCACATCTGGAGTACTGTGTACAATTCTGGTCACCGCACCTCAAGAAGGATATAACGGAACTGGAAAAAGTACAAAGAAGGGCGACAAAAATGATCCAAGGGATGGAGCAGCTCCCTTATGAAATCAGGTTGCAACGCCTTGGTCTTTTCAGCCTTGAAATACGGCATTTAAGAGGTGACTTGATCGAAGTGTATAAAAATCATGCATGGGATAGAAAAGGTGAATAAAGAAAAAATATTTTCTCTGTCACACAACACTAGGACTAGGGGCACTCCTAAAGCTCCAAGGTAGGAAAGTTAGGACTAATAAAGGGAAATATTTCTTCACCCAGAGGGTCATTGGGTTATGGAACTCACTTCCAGAGGAGGTTGTGACAGCTGTCAGCCTGGACAGCTTCAAGGCAGGATTAGACAGATTCATGGATACCAAGGGAATCAGTAGCTACTGAAATGGACATCCAAGTGCCACCTCTGTGTTGATGGAGGCAGGCAGGATTTCCCCGGGTACTGGTTGTGGGGGGTCGGGAGCAGGTGAGGGTTTTGCCCTCCTTTCTGCTAGAGATCCCTGTGTACAACTAGTGGGCCACTGTGTGACACAGAATGCTGGACTAGATGGACTGAGGCCCGATTCAGCATGGCTCTTCTTATGTTCTTATGTTCTTATGTTCTTAAATTTAGTTTCAGGATGGTCCCAACAACGAATATCCCAGGATTAGAGTGTGTGGGCCTTGTGTGGGATTCACAGGAGAGTGTAGCCTTTCTGCTCGTGTACCGTGCAACCAATGCACCAGCAGAGAGCCTACCGAGGTTGCTAGAGATGGTCTCAGAGTGGGCATTGCGGTTTTCTAGACTCATTGTCCACACCGAAACCACCTCTTTTTCAGTAGCAGCCGAGGACCTGGTGTCTTCCATGGAGACACTAGGACTCTCAGTTTGTAGAACTGGGCCCACTCATCACGCTGGACACACCCTGGACTTGATCTTCGTGGTTGGAATTCAAGTGATCCCAACCTCCGTAATACAGGTTCCATGGTTGGACCACTGTGCCCTGGAAGTCTGGCTAGAGCTTGCTACTCCCCCCGGTAAGGGTGCCGAGCCAATGCTGGTTCGCCCAAGGAGACTTATGGAACCCACAAGGTTCCTGAATGCTCTGAGGGACTTGGAGCCTACCAGCAATTCAGTCGATGAGCAAGTAGAGTCATGGAACATCAGGCTCTCTAATGCTCTAGATGAAATCGGCCCCAGACGCCCTGTCAGACCCCGAGTAAATTGCTCCCCGTGGTTCACGAAAGAACTACGGACGATGAAAAGGACTAGAGACGGCTAGAGGACGTGTGGTGAGACCTCCATGATGGAACCTCAAGATTAGATTGTAAACAATTTAAGGGTGTTTATGAGCAGGATATCAGGGAAGCCAAAAAGGTCTACTATTCTTCCCTGATAGAGTCGGCTAGCTCACGTCCAGCACAATTATTTAAAGTGATTCAGTCATTGATGACGATCCCGGCCGTCCAAACCGATAGGGAATTGGCTCCAACAGCTGAAGCCTTTCAGAGCTATTTTGCTATTTTGAAGCTCCGCCGGGACATCCCAGCCACAATTGATACAGTAAGTGAACTTGAGACTCCATTGCCACTCGATGGGAGCACCTTCGACCGTTTCCAACTGCTGGATGCAGCAGCTCTCGATGAGTTACTGGTTGCAGCTAGACCAACTACATGCTCCCTCGATCTGTTCCCTTCCTGTCTAGTTAGATCTTGTCCGGAGGGGTTACGAGACCCCCTGTGTAGGATAATCAACAGCTCCCTTGAGCAAGGAGTGTTTCCAGGGGGTTTGAAAGAGGCCATGATGAGACCGCTACTGAAGAAACCGAATTTAGATCCTTCGGTTCCCTCCAGTTACCGCCCAGTCTCGAATTTGTCATTTCTGGGCAAGGTGATTGAGAGGGCAGTAGCGGATCAGCTGCAACAGTTCTTAGACGGCACAGCTGGACTCCATCACTTCCAGTCCGGCTTCCGTATTGGGCATGGGACGGAGACCGTGCTTGTCTCCATTACAGACCAACTCCGCTGCCCGCTTGACTAGGAGGGGGCAGCGCTGCTTGTGTTGTTAGATTTCACAGCAGCCTTTGACACGGTAGATGATGCACTACTGACCCACCGTTGAGCCGTGACGGGAGTTAGGGGGACTGCCCTTAAATGGGTGGCCCCCTTTCTCCAAGGTCGGGGACAATGTGTGGAGGGAGGAGGGGTGGTTTCTGGAAGACTCCCTTTAAGTTGTGGGGTCCCTCAGGGTGCCATCCTTTCCCCTTTATTGTTTAACTAGCTTGGGGACCCGGCCCTGCCCGGGTTATTTGAGAAAGGCATTGTGTGCCAAGGTTGATCCTTATCAGATGTTTACGTGGCTTGCAGCGGTCTCAGGAAGTTAGTGAAGGTACTGCAAGTCCCATCGGCCATGGTCCACCCTCCTAACTGCACCAGGATGTAAAGTGGGTCATGGGGGCTCTGTGTGCCAAGTTTGGTCTTGATCAGTCAGTGGATGAGGGTAGCAGCGATCTGGGGAAGTGATTGGAGGTACTTCAAGTCCCATTATCCATGGTCTGCCCTCCTTCAAACTGCACCAGAATGTAGAGTGGGTCTTGGGGGTTTTGTGTGCCAAGTTTGGTCTTTTTCTGTCATTGTTGGGAGCCGCAAAGTGTTTTGGTCTGAAACTCCCACCATGGCTGACTGCCTCAGGCCTTTGCCTTATCCCCCTCTGGCAGTTTAGAGTGTCGGAATGTTTGTGTTGGCTGGCCAATTAGAGGCGTTATGCAAATACTCCCTCACTGGCAGCCAATCATGTTGTCGGAATGTAGAGGCCGGGAGCCAATCAGAACGCTGCCACATACATACAAACATACAAACAAACGAACATTCCGCTTTATTATATACTAGCTTGGGGACCCGGCCCTGCCCGGGTTATTTGAGAAAGGCATTGTGTGCCAAAGTTGGCCCTTATCAGATGTTTACATGGCTCGCAGTGGTCTCAGGAAGTTAGTGAAGGTACTGCAAGTCCCATCGGCCATGGTCCATCGCTTTGAACCAGATTATACTCAGAAAACCCAGTTCAAAACTGATGTAAAGTGGGTAAAGTGGGTCATGGGGGTTCTGTGTGCCAAATTTGGTCTTGATCAGTCATTGGATGTCAGGCTCCAAGCCTCACAGGCCTCAGTTTCCCATGAACAATACTGTAGCCGTGATGGCTTTAAGATTTCTTCAGGCCTGCTTGTCTATCTCACGGGAATGTGGTACCAAGCAGGCAGAGGCAGGGTGAATCAGTCAAGGTTACCAAAACCATCCCAGGCGATAAGCGGAGAGGCCCAGGGCTGAGAGAGGCCTAACTTCTTTCTGCAGCTGGAGTTGCTAATTGGGTTTACATTCTTGAAGGGCTGAGGTAGCTAAAAAGACAGGCACCATCCATCATGCCCACTTTGACACTCGACACAAAGTTACGTGACCAAGATCAAAGGGTTTGAAGAGTATATCCGTTTGGGGTTGGCCCAGAGCTTTATCTCGTGCCAGCAGCGCATCCAGGACTATGGATCTCTAAGAGAGGCCGCTGGGCCTTACTAAGGACACTGCCTGTCTGTATTGGATCTGGCCCGCTTGGGCAAAGCCTTGCTTCCCTGCTACGTTCCTGCTTGTTCCTGAAAAGACTTTCTTTGCTATGAACTCTGCCTTGTTCCTGATTGCCTTCAGCTAAATCCTGATTGATACGGGACTATTTACTCATTGCTTGCCTCCTGAGATTTGCTGCTATTGAAAGCACTATAAGATTGCTTTCAACTTCTTTCCTATACATTTATTATCAATAAACCTGTTGTACCTCAGCTGTTTGCGTGGTTTATCAAGGGAGGTCTTGATCCAGAGCCTAGAGGGCGACAGCTTGGCACGAGATCCCTTACTCCCTTGTAAACCAAAGTTTGGATGCAGACCTCGCCAGGACCCGCCGGAGCCACGGGAGGCACACCACCAGCCATGGCCAGGAATCCTACCGCTGCGATTACCAGCGTTTACAAGCCGACGTGGCGGCGCTCTAGCAGCAGTTTGCAGCGGCTATGCAGGCTCCACCGCCTAGCTTCGCGGGGGACCCGGCAGCCGCCCGCACTTTCCGTGGACAATATCAAGCTTACCTGGTGGCCAGAGCGGTCAATTTTGCAACTGAGGTGGAGCGGGTGGCTTTTGTTTACACCTTGTTAGATGGACCGGTGGCGTCCTGGGCCACCACGTTGATTGACAGCAATGCCGCCCAAATCAACATGGTGCAAGGATTTCTATACCACATCCGGGATACGTGGGGACACCGGGATTTGGCGGAGAAAAAGATGAGGCGCCACTACCAGCGGGATCTTCCCTTGGGCCAATACATAGCGGAGTTTCGAGTGTTGGCCTACCAAGTGACCTGGAATGCTGATGCCCTGCGCTCTCAATACCTAGAGGGTCTTCGCCCCGAAATCCAGGGAGAGGTTGCCCGCACCACAGATGTTCCGCTCACCCTGGAGGGTGTGATAGCGTTGAGCCTGCGGCTGGAAGCCCATCTCCGTGCCCAGCAGTTTTGGACCCAGCGTTCATCTGAGAAACCACCAGCCAAGAAGGTAAACCCGAATGCCGGGGCTCCAGCCGCCTCCCCAAACCTCGGTGCCCCGCTCGGAGGAGGAACCGATGCAACTGGGACACACTCGGCCGCAGCTGGATGATGCAGAGAAAGCCCGGCGCCGGCGTCTCCAGTTATGCTGGTATTGTGGCACTTCCAGTCATTTTTCCCACGACTGCCCCACCAAGCCTAAGTCAGCCTCACGTCTGGCGACCGCAGAAGAGAAGCCAGGGAACCCCGAACTGCCCACCGCGCTGCAAGGGGAAGGCCCGGACCGGGCGTAGAGAGGCTCGCCAGCTCAGTTGGAAACCACCCCACAGAGCCAAGAACCGGAGTCTTGTTCCTGCTACTGATTACTTTGTGGTCTGCGGAGAAGTGCCCCACCATGATACACGCTATGGTGGATTCTGGGGCCACCAACAACTTCATTGATAAAAATCTTGCCAAGCATCTGGGCCTGGACTGCCAAGTCTTAAAGAATCCGCGGGCTGTGCAAACTATTGACGGCCAGACATTGAAATCGGGCCCTATAGAACAATGGACTAAGCCCACAAAGATGTGTGTCCAGGAACACCAAGAGGACATATCCTTCCTAGTGGCCCAGATACCACACTTTCCCGTGATACTGGGGGTGGCATGGCTGACCCAACACGACCCCCAGATCTCCTGGGCTCGCCGGGAGATGCGCTTTCACTCTGCTTACTGTCAGAAAAACTGCTTAAAGGGCCAGGCCAGCGCAGCCACAGAAGCTGAGACACTGGCGACGCTGCCCCTTAAGTTTCAGGTATTCTGGGATGTGTTCAGCGAGAGAGAAACGAAACAACTTCCTCCTCATCGGCCCTCTGATTGGGCGCTTGTCCTGGTCCCAGGTGCTCCAATTCCTCGCAGAAGATTGTATTCCTTCTCTGAACCGGAGCAGAAGGCGCTCTGAGAGTTTTTGGAAACAATCCTTCGAAAGGGATTCATCTACCCATCTCAAATCCCTTCCAGCGCCCCAGTTCTGTTCGTGAAGAAGAAGTCCGGCGAAATGCGCCTCTGCCATGACTAACGTGCCCTCAACAGTGTCACCATTCGCAACAGGTACCCCCTCCCCTTGATCTCTGAGATGCTAGAGCAAGTGCGGGGAGCCAACGTGTTCACTAAATTGGATCTGAGGGGGGCCTACAACCTTGTTCGGATCCGGGCTGGGGATGAGTGGAAGATGGCGTTCCAGACCAAGCACAGAGCTTACGAGTCCCTGTTGATGAATTTCGGATTATGCAACGGCCCCTCCACCTTCCAGCATTTTATGACATTTTTAGAGACTATCTAGACCGTTTCCTTCTTTGCTATTTGGATGACCTACTTATTTTTTTAGCAAAGATCCAGCATCCCATGAACAACACGTCAGGGCTGTGCTGTAGAGACTCCGGGATCATGGGCTGTACGCCAAGCTAGAAAAATGCACATTTGAGGTGGAGAAAATAGACTTCCTGGGACACTATATCTCAACCCAAGGGATTTCTATGGACCCGGTGAAAGTGGAGGTCGTAGTGCAGTGGGAATCTCCAAGCAGTAAAAAGGACATTCAGCACTTCATGGGCTTTGCCAACTACTACAGAAAGTTCATCCCTGGCTTTGCCAAGTGCTCCGAGCCCATCACGCAGTGTTTGAGGGGAAAGGCCCCTTTCCGCTGGACAGCTGTGGTGGAGGGAGGCTTCCAACAGTTAAAGCGGCTGTTCGTGACTCAGCCGATACTGCCACATCCTAATCCCACCAAGCCCTTTCGGGTACAAGCCGGTGCTTCCAATGTAGCTATCGGGGCAATTTTGTTTCAGCCTCAAGGGGAGGACTGGTTGCCCTGTGCTTACATTTCCAGGCAGCTCACAGCTCCAGAAAAGAATTATATGATTTGGGAGAAGGAGCTGCTGCCGATCAAATCCGCGTTTCCATTTTGGCGGCACTGGCTGGAAGGGTCGCAACATGAAATTCAAGTACACACTGACCACCGCAACTTGGAGCACTTAAAGTCAGCGCAAAACCTCAATCAAAGGCCTTGTTCCTTGAGCGCTTTCACTTTAAGATCCACTATGTCACGCCCGCCCAGACCAAGCAGGCCGATGCCCTCTCCAGGAAGCCGGAGTATACCCATGGATGTGACGAAAGCCCGGACTGCCAGCTTCTACAGCCAGAGAAATTTGCAGCGGCTACTGAAGTGGCGCCCTCAGACGCCCCGCCTCAAGCGGTGTGCAGTGACTCTTCCCGGCCCCCGAACGAGCTTCCCCTGGACGCCCGGATACACTCCAGACAAACAGAGGACCCGTGGGTGAAAGAGTAGCTGGGTAAGGGGATACCTGTTGTTATCAAGCGATTGGGGGGGGGGGGGCAAAATAATGTTCGCTTACCATTTAAAATTACCTTCGTCCGCCCCTGGGGATGCAATACCCGTTTAGCATGCAAAATGGACTCTTGTGTCACCGTAACCAAGTTTATGTTTCCCCGGGGCCGGAAAGGCAAGAGATTCTCAGACTGTGTCATGATAGCAAGCCTGCATGACATTTTGGGCTGTTTAAAACCATTCAGCTCATTTCCAGAGACTTCTGGTGGCCCAAGATGCGGAGGGAAATAGAGAAATATGTGGCCACCTGTTCAGTGGCCAAAGATCCAAGAATGTGGTGGGCAAGCCCCAGGTACTGTTGCAGCCCTTGCCCACCCCAAGCCGCCCCTGGGAGATGTTGTCAGCTGTTTTTATCACCGACTTGCCAGCCTCACAAGGGAACACCACAGTGCTGGTGGTTGTAGATTGTTTCACCAAGATGGCACATTTCATCACCTGCCCTGGCCTACCCACCGCTAAGGGGACGGCGGATCTATTCCTCCACCATGTGTTCAAGCTTCACGACCTTCCCAAGTGTCTGGTTACAGATCGAAGTAGTCAATTTACCTCCCAGTTCTGGAAGGTGACGCAATGGTTGCTGGGAATCGAGGCCCGCCTGTCATCTGCTCACCACCCGGAGACAGACAGCCAGACCGAGCGCACCAACAGCACCTTAGAGCAGTACTTGCGTTGCTATATGAACTATCAACAGGACAACTGGGCTGCCCTGTTGTCCTTGGCTGAATTTGCCTACAATAACTCTGTGCACGATAGCATCCAGGAGACCCCTTTCTTTGCGAACTTGGGGTACCATCCGCAGTTCTATCCAGCGATAATAGAACCTGGAAACGTTCCTGCTGCCGAGGACTGGCTCCAAGAGCTAACTGCAGTACAAGATGTGCTGAAAACTCAGTTGGAACAAGCCAAGGTGGACTACAAGAGAATGGCTGACCACCACCGCCAGGAGGGACCAGAACTCAAAGTGGGGGATCGGGTGATGTTGTCCACCCGCCACTTGCCTCTCCAGCGGCCCTGCCGTAAGCTTAATGCCAAGTTCCTGGGCCTGTACAAGATAGTGGCTGAAATTTCACCGGTTGCTTTCCGACTTCAACTTCCTAGAGGGATGAAGATCCACCCATTGTTTCATCGTTCATTGCTGCGGTTGGCGAATGACGTCCGCCCGGAAGGGGGTAAGTCCGCCCCACCCCCTGTCCTGATTGACGGCCAGGAGGAGTTTGAGGTGGCGGAGATTTTGGACTCCCGTTTGTTTCGCCGCCAGCTTCAATACCTGATTGATTGGGTTGGGTACGGGCCAGAAGAGAGATGCTGGATCCCAGCTTCAGATCTCCATGCTGACGAACTGTTGGAGCAGTTTCACCAATCATACCCCTCCAAGCCCGGCCCGCTCGCCGGCCGGGGGGGGGGGGGGTACGTAAGGGGGGGGGGGTGTCAGGCTCCAAGCCACACAGGCCTCAGTTTCCCATGAACAACTCTGTAGCCATGATGGCTTTAAGATTTCTTCCAGGCCTGCTTGTCTATCTCACGGGAATGTGGTACCAAGCAGGCAGAGGCAGGGTGAATCAGTCAAGGTTACCAAAACCAACCCCGGCGATAAGCGGACAGGCCCAGGGCTGAGAGAGGCCTAACTCCTTTCTGCAGCTGGAGTTGCTAATTGGGTTTACATTCTTGAAGGGCTGAGGTAGCTAAAACAACAGTCACCATTCATCATGCCCACTTTGACACTCGACGCAAAGTTACGCGACCAAGATCAAAGGGTTTGAAGAGTATATCCGTTTGGGGTTGGCCCGGAGCTTTATCTCGTGCCAACAGCGCATCCAGGACTATGGATCTCTAAGAGAGGTCGCTGGGCCTTACTAAGGACACTGCCTGTCTGTATTGGATCTGGCCCGCTTGGGCAAAGCCTTGCTTCCCTGCTACGTTCCTGCTTGTTCCTGAAAAGACTTTCTTTGCTATGAACTCTGCCTTGTTCCTGATTGCCTTCAGCTAAATCCTGATTGATACGGGACTATTTACTCATTGCTTGCCTCCTGAGATTTGCTGCTATTGAAAGCACTATAAGATTGCTTTCAACTTCTTTCCTATACATTTATTCTCAATAAACCTGTTGTACCTCAGCTATTTGCGTGGTTTATCAAGGGAGGTCTTGATCCAGAGCCTAGAGGGCGACATTGGATGAGATTGGCAGTGGTCGTGTGAAGTGAGTGGAGGTACTTCAAGTCCCATCAGCCATGGTCCAACCTCCTCCAAACTGCACCAGGATGTAGAGTGGGTCATGGGGGCTCGGTGTGCCAAGTTTGGTCTTGATCAGTCATTGGATGAGGGTCGCAGCAGTCTCAGGAAATTTGTAAAGTTACTTCCAGTCCCATCATCTGTGGTCCACCCTCCTCCAAAATACAGCAGGATGTAAAGTGGGTCATGGAGGCTTTGTGTGCCAAGTTTGGTCCTGAGCAGTCACTGGATGAGGGTCACAGCTGGCTTGGGAAGTGAGTGGAGGTACTTGAAATCCCATCATCCATGGTGTGCCCTCTTCTAAACTGCAGTGGGATGGAGTGTGGGTCATGGGGGCTCTGTGTGCCAAGTTCGGTCTTTATCGGTCTTGGTTCTGGGCCACAGTGGTCTGTGGGGAATGAAGGATTTGAAAGTACTACAAATCCCAGAATCCATGGAGGTACATCAAATCCCAACATGCATGGTCCACCCTGCTCCAAACTGCAGTAGAATGTAGTGTGGGTCATAGGGGCTCTGTGTGCCAAGGTAGGTTACTGTCAATTCAGGCCTAGTCAGGAAAATCAAGTTAATGAAGCCTTACTGTCAATTCAGGCCATACACAGTGTCCCATGAGCTGAGGCCTAATTGGGAAAATCAAGTTAATGAAGCCTTACTGTCAATTCAGACCTTAAACAGCATCCCATTAAGTGAGGCCTAGTCAGGAAAATCAAGTTAATGAAGCCTTACTGTCAATTTTGGGCCTGGTCTGTGATTTGTAGGGGTTTCAATGTTCTGTGGGAAGGGAATTGGGTGAAGATACTACAAATCCCATCATTCGTGGCCCATTCTGCCCTAAAGTGCTCCAGGCTGTAAAGTGGGCCATTGGGCCTCTGTGTGCCAAGTGTGATCCTGATTGGTGTGGGCCACAATGCTCTAAGGAAGTGAGTTATAGTACTTCAAGTCCCGTCATCCCTCAAATTGCAGCAGGATGTAGAGGGGTCTTGGGGGTTCTGTGTGGCAAGTTTGGTGTTGTTCTCTCATTGTTGGGGCGCACAAAGTGTTTTGGCCTTAAACTGCCACCATGCCTGACTGCCTCAGGCCTTTGCTTTATCCCCCTCTGGCAGTTTAGAGTAATTGGCTGGCCAATTAGAGCGTTATGCAAATACTCCCTCACTGGCAACCAATCATGTTGTCAGAATGTTGAGGCCGGGAGCCAATCAGAACGCTGCCACATACATACAAACAAACATTCTCTTTTATTAAATATATAGATATATAGATAGATAGAGATAGAGATAGAGATATCTATGTGCGTCCACTGGCCCAACTGGTTCACGACTTTGGTCTGGAGTGCCATCAGTACACTGATGACACCCAGCTGGTGCTGAGAATGGATGGCAGGCCCCAATTGTTTACATCAATGCCTAGAAGCCGTGACTGGATGGCTGAACAACTTCCATGTCAAACAAGGCAGTGTTGAGCTGGCAACGTCTCATCGAATAACATGGAAAGACAAAACCTATTGGCACATTGCGGAGCTTGCAATTATCGCAAGGCCCGCCTCGACATCACAAGACGGAGAGCCTTTTCCATCGCGGCCCCTGTTCTTTGGAACTTGATGCCGGCGGAGCACAGAGCTATCCTGGACATGCCCCAGTTCCTGACCGCATTGAAGACCTGGCTCTTCCGAAAGGCTTACGGCTAAGGACACCTTTCAGACTTAGCCTGAGCCACTGGAACTATTTTAATCAAATTCCTATTCTTTTAGTTTTAACCATTGAACTGTTTTATGTGTTTTATGTGTAAGTCGCCCGGAGCACTGACGTGGAGGGCGACTCATAAATAATAAAATCAATCAATCAATCAAATCAATCAATCAAGTTACAGACATGAACCCTGTACCAGACTTCAATCACTTCCACAGTATTTTCTACTTTCTACTCAACATTCCTCTTGCCCTCTTACTCTTACCTTTGTGTTGATCCAGAGTTCTCCAAACAACTTCCCGTTTTTTCAATTCCTGGTGGACTTTCTTCAAAAAAATCCTACTCTTAGGTTGTAATGTGTACAATGAATCAAAGAACACCTTCATGCTCATGCAGTCCATTTTCCAGAACATCTCGTCAAAGTTACAGCTGTCACCGCTCTTTATCGTATTGTCGGCAAAGATTGCGCAGTTGTTGAACTTGAAGTGGACGGGAGTCCCACTGGCATCTTTCACACATGGCACGTGGGCTGCTTTAATGGCCTCCAGGACAGGAGGGGTCTGTCCTTCTGCAAAGGTGACCAGGACTTGGATGTGGTCCTTCATGTCCTTCCCCAGACTGGGGAGCACAGAGTGAAACATGTGTTTCTGGACAGGTGTTAAGCAAGACAAAGAGGCCTGCAAGACAAGGCAGGTGGCATCCAGGTGGTCGATGTCTGGCAAGGTAGACAAAAAGTTCCCAATGTTCTGCATTATCAAGACCTCTGTATAACCCAATATTGGGAATTCAATTATTGTGAGAGAATATGGGATCTGAAATCCCTCCTGATAATGCAACACATAGACCTTTATGCCGGAAGTTTGGCTTTCAGCTTGGCTTCCGTGGGACTCTTCATGAATGAGTTCGAATCGGAATGCATCTTCCCATTGGACACCCAGGATGTAGTTGGTCATCCCGTTGATGAGGGTGGTCTTCCCTGACCCTGTTGCTCCCATTATCATGATGACTTTGTTCAGGACTCTTGGGTTCTCTTCTCCAAGACTATATGTTAGATGGGATGTTGAATCAGCTGATGTCACCCTTAATGGAAGAACATAGATTGATGGTTGTCCTTCTACCACCAGCCTGCTTTCTGGGAGGTATTTTTGAACCAATCTGTCTTTCTCTTCTTCATGCAGGGATGTAGAAAGCTCCACCTC
This sequence comes from Anolis apletophallus, assembly GCA_030556195.1. Lineage (NCBI taxonomy): Eukaryota > Metazoa > Chordata > Lepidosauria > Squamata > Anolidae > Anolis > Anolis apletophallus. The sequence goes on from JARBWK010000070.1 coordinate 104,761, forward strand.
TTCACTGGGAACACCCTGATCCCCATTGGCACACACTGCGGACACTCGGAGTCTGTAGCGTGACTGAGGACTCAGCCCAGTAATCTGGAGGAATTCTATTTTTCTCCCCGTCCTTCTTTCATTCCATTCACTTTTGCCTTCGCCATTCTCATTTTCAACTCTGTACTCCACTTTGTACTCCTTTATAACAACTCCCTCTCCGATGGCATTGGGATTCCCCCAGGAAACAGAAATCACAGATGATCCCACACTCACTTTCCTGGGCTTCCCAGGAGGTCCAGTGGGAAGCGTCTTCACAGACTGGGTGACGTTACTGGTCTCACTGTGGCCCGGCTTGCACCTAGCAGCGTACTGGAACTGGTACTCCCTGTTTGGGCTTAGACCTCTTAGTAGGAAGGTCTCCTGGCTGCTCTCCGTATTCACAGCCTTCCAGTTCTCTTCTCCCTCAATCCTGTACACTACCTGGTAGCTGGTGATATTCTCTCTCCCGTACTCGGCTGGTTGAAAGGTCAGCTGGACGCTGTCATGTCTAATTCCACTGACAAGAAGAGGGAGAGGTTTTGAGGGAAGGTCAAAGCTGCAACTGACCAGCTCTCCATCTTCATAGAAGTAAACAGAAGCTCCTGGGTTGTCCTCATCTGGGACGGAGGCCACAACAAAGCGTGACTTCCCCTGTGACTTATTGACACGGGAATAGTCTGAAATGGATCTGGCAGCTTTTCGAGCCCTTTTGGATATCTGCTTGCACTCAAACCAGGCCTGGCATTTGGAGTTCGCTTTTTCTTCCAAATCTTTCTGAAGATAAAGTTGTAAATCAGCTAAAAATGGTTCCTCTTCGTGTAAAGAATTTAATGTAAAGCAAAGGACAAATTCATTCTGTGGGTCAAGCACTATTTCATCCAGTTTGCTCTGAGAAGAGAGGACTTCTATCCCGCTGAGGATATCAAGGTAAGATTTCACAAAATGCATCTCCCGCTCCTTCATCTTCAGAAAGTCCTGGAGCTTTTGGTTATTGAAGGGCGACTGGTTCACAGACCTCAGGATGTCGGCCAGGACGCCTTCCTCTTTCCTCCTCCCGGATGGAAGGCAAGATTCCAGCCAGCTCTTTCTGGAAAGTCTGCCTGTGCTGCTGGCAGAAGCCCTGGAAAAGCTGGATCTTCTTCTTGATTTCTGGGAAGGTGTTCGCAATGGGATTTTTTCCCAGGTCATTACATCTCATGTCAATTTCACTGAGTTCTTCCAGAACTTTTTGAGCATCAAAGATGAGCGCTAGGCTGATCTCTCGCACCATCTTGGCCGCCCTGGAATCTATTTTGGTTAACGGGTACAGCCAGACCTTGATGGGCACGGCTTTCTCTCCATTTTCTCCCATCATTTTGGGAAGAGAGGAGTATACCTTGCATGGCATCTTGAAAATTACTGATTGCTCTTCAGAAAAGTCCCTTATGGAACTTGCAGCTGAAATTCTCAGCCAGTTTTTTCTCTTTCTCATCCACCTTCACATGTGCTTCTCATTTATAGATACTACTAACATCTTTATCACAGCCTGGAGATGTCCCTCTACCTCTTGCACAGAGTTTGAAGATGAAACTTCTCGGTCAAAGACAAGAAAGCCTGGGCTCCATACAAAATGGCCGTGACAACGTGGGTGGCAGTCCCATGGTCAAAAACACTTGGATGAGCAATGTTCTAAGACTCCAGGTGGCTCATTGTCAGCTGCTTGTACTCAGTGGTGGCTTTGTACTGCAAGGTGACTCTGGCCTGTTGCTTGGAAGTCTTAGTATCTTGGAAGTATTTGGCAGAGCCTTCCACTTTAACCAGTCCTCCCAGGAAACTGGGCCTTGAGGGAGGCAGAGACATTGAGGGCAGAGGCCTTGGCTTCAATGGAGTCAGATGCAAGGATCTCAAATTTGTTTTTGGCTGGGGTCCGATGTTCACATCTTCTGAAGGAGTCCAGGTCCCAAAGGGTGATCCCTGAAGCAAAAGCAGAGGAAAATTGACAAAGTCTGGAAACTGCTGGGATCCTTCAAGGTATGTGTGTGTGTGTGTGTGTGTGTGTACACATGTCCCTTTGCTGAAATATCTTTGCCACCTCCCAGGTGCTAGAGATCAGCCCTTACCTGGGATGAGGAGGGTGTCCTTCAGCGGTCGTAGGCATCCCCAGCTGGAAGAGGGGCGTCCCAAGGCAGAGCATCTCAATGGTGTCCTCTGACAGGGCCATGGCTCAGGTCACCGGTCACTCTCCTCTGCCCTCTCTGCGAGAGCAAGAGGGTGATGGAAGCGGACAGATTGTGTGGTGAAAGAGAGGAGAGAGGAAGCAAAAGGCAGAACCACAAAAAGTAACTCAAGTTAAAACCTTTTTATTCAGGCAGGCTTTTAAAATAATGGTGCTTGAATCAATTCAGGGTTTTAAATCCTGTGGTTTTAAATTGAATTTGTTTTATAATAATATAATAATAACTTTATTTTTGTACCCTACCTCCATCTCCCCAAAGGGCTGGGCAGCTTACATACGACTGGCATGGCCATTGCGCAGACTAACGCATAAAATAAACACACAATACCTGTGATGTCCCCCCGGGGCTGATATTGCACTGCTTTGTATTTCACTGCCCCCCCTGAAAAGGCTTTGTTCTATTTTGTGGCCATGCGGGGCCCTTAGGGGGTTTTTTTGGCTCCATCCTGGCGTCTCCCCCTCCCCTCTTGAGGGGGCATTTTTCCCTCTGGCCATTCCAGAGACCACATTGGACAACAAAAGGGGGAACTAGGGGGCAGGTTTGGGAACCTGAGCTTTGAAATCATGTTCCCCCAAATGTCATGAAAACTCAGATTTGGCCCGTTCCGGGTACCTTATTGTGGGT
>JARBWK010000071.1:0-103736 GCA_030556195.1 Anolis apletophallus
CATCCTAATGAACCTAACCAGGCCTAATAGTTACCAGTCTCCAATCATGAGCGAACTGGGACTTTGTGGAAACCCCAGCATTACGTTTTCGAAGGGGTTGCCGCCATTCTGGTTGCGGCAGTAGCATCAGGGCCTGGCAGAAATACGCCATTGGAACTTGGCCTATTATTATTAATGACACGGGCGGCGCATGCAAATAAATTCAGGGGGAACAAGCGGCAAGGAGTTGAGAAAGCAGCGCTGCAGGTCGACGAGATATTATCTATGAAGATTGCACATTGAACGGCATGCACGGCACCGCCCAACAGCCTTAGAAGAATGCAATAAATAAATAAAAATAATAAAATAAATAAATAATAATAAATAATGCAACTGAGTCAGGTGGGCTCTAGGAGTCACCCCTGAGCATAGTCCTCTGCTTTTGCCATCAGTAACATGCGAAGAAACGACAAGGGGGGAAAGCGGAAGGCTGCTTAAAACAAGGTGCACTGAATGTAGTAGTTCGTTACCATGGCTGCCTGGCCATGTTCCAGAAGCATTCTCTCCTGACGTTGCGCCTGCATCTATGGCAGGCATCCTCACAGGTTGCGATCTCTGTTGGAAACTAGGCAAGTGGGGTTCACACACACACACACACACTTGTGTGTGTGGAATGATGTCCAAGGTGGGAGAAACAACTCTTGTCTGTTGGAGGCAAGCGTGAATGCTGCCATGGGCCAGCTTGATTAACACTGAATGGCCTTGCAATTTCAAAGTCTGGCCTCTTCCTGCCTGGGGGAATCCTTTGTTGGGAGGTTTAGCAGGAACTCTTGTCTGTTGGAGGCAAGTGTGAATGCTGCCATGGGCCAGCTTGATTAGCACTGAATGGCCTTGCAGTTTCAAAGCCTGGCTGCTTCCTGCCTGGGGAATCTTTGTTGGGAGGTTTAGCAAGAACTCTGTCTGTTGGAGGCAAGCGTGAGTGTTGCCATGGGCCAGCTTGATTAGCACTGAATGGCCTTGCAGTTTCAAAGCCTGGCTGCTTCCTGCCTGGGGGATTCCTTTGTTGGGAGGTTTAACAAGAACTCTTGTCTGTTGGAGGCAAGTGTGAATGCTGCCATGGGCCAGCTTGATTAGCACTGAAAGGCCTTGCAGCTTCAAAGCCTAGCTGATTCCTGCTTGGTGGAATCCTTTGTTGGGAGGTTTAGCAAGAACTCTTGTCTGTTGGAGGCAAGCATGAATGCTGCCATTGGCCAACATTAAAACAACTGAATTGACTTGCAGTTTCAAAGCCTGGCTGCTTCCTGCCTGGGGAATCCTTTGTTGGAAGTTTAGCAAGAACTCTTGTCTGTTGGAGGCAAGCGTGAATGTTGCCATGGGCCAACTTGATTAGCACTGAATGGCCTTGCAGTTTCAAAGCCTGGCTGCTTCCTGCCTGGGGAATCCTTTGTTGGGAGGTTTAGCAAGAACTCTTGTCTGTTGGAGGCAAGTGTGAATGCTGCCATGGGCCAGCTTGATTAGCACTGAATGGCCTTGCAGTTTCAAAGCCTGGCTGCTTCCTGCCTGGGGGATTCCTTGGTGGGGAGTTTTAACAATAACTCTTGTCTGTTGGAGCCAAGTGTGAATGCTGCCATGGGCCAGCTTGATTAGCACTGAATGGCCTTGCAGTTTCAAAGCCTGGCTGCTTCCTGCCTGGGGAATCCTTTGTTGGGAGGTTTAGCAAGAACTCTTGTCTGTTGGAGGCAAGTGTGAATGATGCCATGGGCCAGCTTGATTAGCACTGAATGGCCTTGCAGTTTCAAAGCCTGGCTGCTTCCTGCCTGGGGAATCCTTTGTTGGGAGGTTTAGCAAGAACTCTTGTCTGTTGGAGGCAAGTGTGAATGCTGCCATGGGCCAGCTTGATTAGCACTGAATGGCCTTGCAGTTTCAAAGCCTGGCTGCTTCCTGCCTGGGGAATCCTTTGTTGGGAGGTTTAGCAAGAACTCTTGTCTGTTGGAGGCAAGTGTGAATGCTGCCATGGGCCAGCTTGATTAGCACTGAATGGCCTTGCAGTTTCAAAGCCTGGCTGCTTCCTGCCTGGGGAATCCTTTGTTGGGAGGTTTAGCAAGAACTCTTGTCTGTTGGAGGCAAGTGTGAATGTTGCCATGGGCCAGCTTGATTAGCACTGAATGGCCTTGCAGTTTCAAAGCCTGGCTGGTTCCTGCCTGGGGGAATATCTCGCGTTCTCTCTCTCTCTTGCTCACTCACACACTCTTTCTCTTGTACACTCTCTCTCTCTCGTGCTCTCTCCCTCTCTCGCGTGCTCCATCTCTCGCACGCACTCTCTCTCTCTTGCTCACTCTCTTTCTCGTGCTCTCTCTCTCTCGCTCACTCTCTCGCGAGTGCTCTCTCGCACGCTCTCTCTTGCGCGTGCTCTCTCTCGCTCTCTCTTTCTCACACGGTCTCTCTCTCTTGTGCTCTCTCTCTCTTGCACTCTCTCTTTCTCTCACACGGTCTCTCTCTCTCTCTCACTCTCTCTCTCTCGCGCGCTCTCTCTCGCTCGCTCACTATCTCTTTGGCACGCTCTCTCGTGCTCTCTCTCACGCGGTTCACTCTCTCTCTCTCTCGTGCGCTCTCTCTCTCTCTTTCGCGGTCTCTTTCTCGTGCGCGCGGTCTCTCTCTCGCTCTAGCGCTCTTTCTCTCGCTGTCTCTCTCACGCGCGCTCTCTCTCGCACCCTTTCTCTAGTGCACGCCTTTAGAGCGAGTTTGCACTCGCTGCGCCTCCCCAAGCCTCCTGACTCCCGAGGAGACCTTCAGAGCACAGCGGAGCTTTCCAGCCGGTGGGAATGGGGACCTTGGAGGTGGAGGGAGGTTGGCTTAAAGGGGGCGTAATTCCAAACTGTGGCCTAGGGCGCAAAAAAGTATTAACCCGGGCCTGGATAGATAGATAGATAAGATAGGACCTTCCTTGTTTCCAACAGACCGCACAACCTCTGAGGATGCCTGTCATAGATTTGGGCAAGACGTCAGGAGAGAATGCTTCTGGAACATGGCCAGACAGCCCCGAAAACTCACAGCAACCCAATATGAACCTTTCTGGCGCCAGCCTGCCTTGGTGGTACAAGCGAACTCTGTGGTTCAATGTTTGAAGCAGCCTTAAAGGACACAATCAAAGTCGTCAGCTGATACAAGCTCATGCAAGACGACGCAAGGATGGTCACAAGGCAGACCGCTCATGCATGCAATTCATGCACATGTACACACACATACACACACACAATAGTAACCTGGAGACACAACAGCCAGCCAAAGGAGTGAAACAACCTTCCTGGACACAAACCATCCTGCCGTCCCCATTCTTTGCAACACATGGAGCAAGAGGAAACCTGGTACTAAACAGATTAATATTAACACACACCCAAAAAAAAGGGGGGGGGGTCCATTTCCATTGAAAATTAAGATTGTCAGTCATTAACTTTAAAGACCCACTTCACAAAGGAAAACACAAGCATCAAATCAGTATAATAAAAAAAATAATGAGATTTAAGTTTGACGGCATTACCGTGTTTCCCCAAAAGTATGACACCCCGATTGTAAGACGTATCGGGGTGTCAGGGGGTCGAGCTAATGTAAGCCGTACCCGAATGTAGGCCGTACCTCGCCGCCGCCGCAACCGGCCCATCGGCCGCCGCACACCTCCGCGGCGCACCTTTCTGCCAGGCCTCTCCAAGGAAGAGGGGGAAGAGTGCCAGAGGCGTGGCAGCGGCGCTGCGTCACTCTGACGCGTCACCGCTTGCCACGCCTCTGGCACTCTTCCCCCTCCCTTCGTTGGACAAAGGAAGGGAGGAGGAAGAGTGCCAGAGGTGGCAAGCGGCGCTGCGTCACTCTGACGCGTCACCGCTTTGCCACGCCTTGGCACTTCCCCCTCCCTTCGTTGGACAAGGAAGGGAGGAGGAAGAGTGCCAGGCGTGGCAAGCGGCGCTGCGTCACCTGACGCGTCACCGCTTTGCCATGCCTTTGGCACTCTTCCCCCTCCCTTCGTTGAACAAGGAAGGGAGGAGGAAGAGTGCCAGAGGCGTGGCAAAGCGGCGCTGCGTCACTCTGACGCGTCACCGCTTGCCATGCCTTTGGCACTCTTCCCCCTCCCTTCGTTGGACAAAGGAAGGGAGGAGGAAGAGTGCCAGAGGCGTGGCAAAGCCGGTGCTGCGTCACTCTGACGCGTCACCGCTTTGCCATGCCTTTGGCACTCTTCCCCCTCCCTTCGTTGGACAAAGGAAGGGAGGAGGAAGAGTGCCAGAGGCGTGGCAAAGCGGCGCTGCGTCACTCTGACGCGTCACCGCTTTGCCATGCCTTTGGCACTCTTCCCCCTCCCTTCGTTGGACAAAGGAAGGGAGGAGGAAGAGTGCCAGAGGCGTGGCAAAGCGGCGCTGCGTCACTCTGACGCGTCACCGCTTGCCATGCCTTTGGCACTCTTCCCCTCCCTTCGTTGGACAAAGGAAGGGAGGAGGAAGAGTGCCAGAGGCGTGCCAAGCGGCGCTGCGTCACTCTGACGCGTCACCGCTTTGCCATGCCTTTGGCACTCTTCCCCCTCCCTCGTTGGACAAAGGAAGGGGAGGAAGAGTGCCAGAGGCGTGGCAAAGCGGCGCTGCGTCACTCTGACGCGTCACCGCTTGCCATGCCTTTGGCACTCTTCCCCTCCCTTCGTTGGACAAAGGAAGGGAGGAGGAAGAGTGCCAGAGGCGTGGCAAAGCGGCGCTGCGTCACTCTGACGCGTCACCGCTTTGCCATGCCTTTGGCACTCTTCCCCCGTTGGACAAAGGAAGGAGGAAGAGTGCCAGAGGCGTGGCAAGCGGCGCCAGGCGTCACTCTGACGCTGTCGCCGCTTTGCCACGCCTCTGGCACTCTTCCTCCTCCCTTCCTTGGAGAGGCCTGGCAGAAAGCTGCGCCGCGATGGGATTGCGGCGGCGTGGGCGTGGCGACGGGTACGTCTTAGTTTATATAAGACGACTCGAAAGTAAGACGAGGGGGACTTTTTCGAGGGGAAAGAAAGTAAGACGCTGTCTTACTTTCGGGAAACACGGTATAAGGCTCTACTTCCCATGGATTGATTGACAGGTTTCTTTAAGACACACAACATGTTTTGAGAACATATTTTCAATATTTCAATAATCACCTTATTATCACATTTATGTTAAAGGTAACATTATCACATTATAATGTTAAAGGTAAACAAATTTGCATTTAGGAGACAGTAAGAAATATTGGACTATACAAGCTTCGGATGGGGCAGATCTGCTGAAATGGTGTCAAATGACTGTGGAGATATATACAAGGGCAAGAATATAGTTCAGTCATATAGGACTTTCTATTTTGTGTGTTAGGTAGGCCTCAGTGTGAGAAGGCCTCAGTGTCAAACACTGAAAGGGTTAAATGGATGCAACGGCTCGGCAAAAGCTGCAGATCTATATAAGCAGGTGTGACTGAAGCTTAGTCGCCTCAGTTTGTGAGAGAAGAGCCTCAGCGTGTTAGGTAGGCCTCAATATGGGAAGGCCTCGGTGTCAGTTCACCTCAGTGGGAGAAGGCCTCAGAGGGAGAAAGGCCTCAGTGTTAGTAGGCCTCAATATGGGAAGCCCTGGTGTGAGACGCTTGGGTGAGAGAAGCCCCAGGTTGAAGGCCTTGTGTGTAACGCTACTGTGTTACTAGGACTCAGTGTTACTAGGCCTCAGTGGGAGAAAGGCCTCAGTGTTAGTAGGCCTCAATATGGGAAGCCCTGGTGTGAGAAGCCCCAGGTTGAAGGCCTTGTGTGTAACGCTACTGTGTTACTAGGACTCAGTGTTACTCGGCCTCAGTGGGAGAAAGGCCTCAGTGTTAGTAGGCCTCAATATGGGAAGCCCTGGTGTGAGAAGCCCCAGGTTGAAGGCCATTGTGTGTGAAGGGCATTGTGTGTGAAGGCTTGTGTGTAAAGGCTGCTGTGTGTAAAGGCTGCTGTGTGTAAAGCTACTGTGTGAAGGTCCAAGGCCCAAGGCCTCAGTGTGAGGAAGGCCTCAGTGTTAGTAGGCCTCAATATGAGAAGCCCTGGTGTGAGACGCTTGGGTGAGAGAAGCCCCAGGTTGAAGGCCATTGTGTGTGAAGGCCTCGTGTGTAAAGGCTGCTATGTGTAAAGCTACTGTGTGAAGGTCCAAGGCCTCAGTGTTACCAGGCCTCAGTGTGAGGAAGGCCTCAGTGTTAGTAGGCCTCAATATGAGAAGCCCTGGTGTGAGACGCTTGGGTGAGAAAAGCCCCAGGTTGAAGGCGATTGTGTGTGAAGGCCTCGTTTGTAAAGGCTGCTGTGTGAAAAGCTACTGTGTGAAGGTCCAAGGCCTCTGTGTTACTAGGGCCTCAGTGGGAGGAAGTCATCAGTGTTAGTAGGCCTCAATATGGGAAGCCCTGGTGTGAGACGCTTGGGTGAGAAAAAGCCCCAGGTTGAAGGCCATTGTGTGTGAAGGCCTCGTGTGTAAAGGCTGCTGTGTGTAAAGCTACTGTGTGAAGTTCCAAGGCCTCAGTGTTACCAGGCCTCAGTGGGAGAAAGGCCTCAGTGTTAGCAGGCCTCAATAGGAGAAGCCTTGGTGTGAGAAGCTTGGGTGAGAGAAGCCCCAGGTTGAAGGTCATTGTGTGTGAAGGCCTCGTTTGTAAAGGCTGCTGTGTGAAAAGCTACTGTGTGAAGGTCCAAGGCCTCTGTGTTACTAGGCCTCAGTGGGAGGAAGTCATCAGTGTTAGTAGGCCTCAATATGGGAAGCCCTGGTGTGAGACGCTTGGGTGAGAAAAGCCCCAGGTTGAAGGCCATTGTGTGTGAAGGCCTCGTGTGTAAAGGCTGCTGTGTGTAAAGCTACTGTGTGAAGTTCCAAGGCCTCAGTGTTACCAGGCCTCAGTGGGAGAAAGGCCTCAGTGTTAGCAGGCCTCAATATGAGAAGCCTTGGTGTGAGAAGCTTGGGTGAGAGAAGCCCTAGGTTGAAGGTCATTGTGTGTAAAGGCCTCGTTTGTAAAGGCTGCTGTGTGAAAAGCTACTGTGTGAAGGTCCAAGGCCTCTGTGTTACTAGGCCTCAGTGGGAGGAAGTCATCAGTGTTAGTAGGCCTCAATATGGGAAGCCCTGGTGTGAGACGCTTGGGTGAGGGAAAGCCCCTGGTTGAAGGCCATTGTGTGTGACGGCCTCGTGTGTAAAGGCTGCTGTGTGTAAAGCTACTGTGTGAAGTTCCAAGGCCTCAGTGTTACCAGGCCTCAGTGGGAGAAAGGCCTCAGTGTTAGCAGGCCTCAATATGAGAAGCCTTGGTGTGAGAAGCTTGGGTGAGAGAAGCCCCAGGTTGAAGGTCATTGTGTGTGAATGCCTCGTTTGTAAAGGCTGCTGTGTGTAAAGCTACTGAGTGAAGTTCCAAGGCCTCAGTGTTACCAGGCCTCAGTGGGAGGAAGTCATCAGTGTTAGTAGGCCTCAATATGGGAAGCCCTGGTGTGAGACGCTTGGGTGAGGGAAGCTCCAGGTTGAAGGCCATTGTGTGTGAAGGCTGCTGTGTGTAAAGCTACTGTGTGAAGGTTTAAGGCCTCGGTGTTTCTAGGCCTCAGTATGAGAAGGTCTCAGTGGGAGAAAGGCCTCAGTGCTAGTAGGCCTCAATATGGGAAGCCCTGGTCCAGACGCTTGGCGAGAGGCCCAAGCCTCCAAGGTGGAGAGGGCCCAGTGTGATTTTGGCCTTCATGTGTGTAAAGAAGCACCTAGTAGCTTGAACTCTCCTGAGCCAGGTTTTGGACTTCAGTGGTGAGAAGGCCTCCCATCAGGTATTTTGGACTTCATGGTCCAACTTGAGCCTTCCCACCAGGTATTTTGGACTTCATGGTCCAACTTGAGCCTTCCCACCAGGTATTTTGGACTTCATGGTCCAACTTGAGCCTTCCCACCAGGTATTTTGGACTTCATGGTCCAACTTGAGCCTTCCCACCAGGTATTTTGGACTTCATGGTCCAACTTGAGCCTTCCCAACCCACCAGGTATTTTGGACTTCATGGGCCAACTTGAGCCTTCCATTTTGGACTTCATGGTCCAACTTGAGCCAACCCACCAGGTATTTTGGACTTCATGGTCCAACTTGAGCCAACCCACCAGGTGTTTTGGACTTCATGGTCCAACTTGAGCCTTCCCACCAGGTATTTTGGACTTCATGGTCCAACTTGGCCTTCTGCCCAGGTGTTTTGGACTTCATGGTCCAACTTGGCCTTCCTTCCAGGTATTTTGGACCTTCCTTCCAGGTGTTTTGGACTTCATGGTCCAACTTGAGCCTTCCCACCAGGTGTTTTGGACTTCATGGTCCAACTTGAGCCTTCCCACCAGGTGTTTTGGACTTCATGGTCCAACTTGAGCCTTCCCACCAGGTATTTTGGACTTCATGGTCCCCAAGGTATTTTGGACTTCATGGTCCAGCCTTTCCATCAGGTATTTTGGACTTCATGGTCCAACTTGAGCCTTCCCACCAGGTGTTTTGGACTTCATGGTCCAACTTGGCCTTCCCACCAGGTATTTTGGACTTCATGGTCCAACTTGGCCTTCCCACCAGGTGTTTTGGACTTCATGGTCCAACTTGGCCTTCTGTCCAGGTATTTTGGACTTCATGGTCCAACTTGAGCCTTCCCACCAGGTGTTTTGGACTTCATGGTCCAACTTGGCCTTCTGTCCAGGTGTTTTGGACTTCATGGTCCAATTTGGCCTTCCCACCAGGTATTTTGGACTTCATGGTCCAACTTGAGCCTTCCCACCAGGTATTTTGGACTTCATGGTCCAACTTGAGCCTTCCCACCAGGTATTTTGGACTTCATGGTCCAACTTGAGCCAACCCACCAGGTATTTTGGACTTCATGGTCCAACTTGAGCCTTCCCACCAGGTATTTTTGGACTTCATGGTACAACGTGAGCATTCCCACCAGGTAATTTGGACTTCATGGGCCAACTAGAGCCTTCCCACCAGGTGTTTTGGACTTCATGGTCCAACTTGAGCCTTCCCACCAGGTATTTTGGACTTCATGGTCCAACTTGAGCCTTCCCACCAGGTATTTTGGACTTCATGGTCCAACTTGAGCCTTCCCACCAGGTATTTTGGACTTCATGGTCCAACTTGAGCCTTCCCACCAGGTGTTTTGGACTTCATGGTCCAACTTGAGCCTTCCCACCAGGTGTTTTGGACTTCATGGTATACACAGGACAGGGATTATTATTATCCGTGCCAAGCTTCCTTGGCAGCAGGGGTCGGCCTAAAACCACAGCAAGAGGTGATGGGCATAGGCTATTCTTAACTCTCCGCAGGTTTTCGTACATGCTGCAAATGTAGCGGGAGATATTAAGAGACTGTGATGAAGATGACAATGAAGCCAAAAAAAATAAATCAAAACACACACACACAAAGAAAAACGAAACGAAAACAAGGTACAAGTCAACCTGCGTAAGAAAAGATGTGCCAAATGGTCCTTGCTACTCTTTTAGACCTTGAGGATTGCATGTGGGCGGTTGTGTGTGTTTCAAGGTGTTTCTTCCCCTTACAGTCATCACCTGTTGGTTGTGGGTAACAATCGATTAATAGAAAGCATTCACCAGTAAAGTCGACACAATAAAGACACAAGAGGAACCAAAAAACATCACAGATAATATCCGTACACACAGTCTTCGAGTCCGAGGTGGCCAAGCGCCATGAGTTGTGTGCTGCACGCTTAGTTTGTTGCACAGACCAGACGCTACCGTCAGCACTGCTCCTGTTGTGATTTTGCCACATAGAAATGGGCATCAAAACAATGGGCGGAAAGTATCAGATGTGGCTTTGACCTGCTTGCACCTAACCCAGAGCAGGTAGCAGAGTTTTCAGCATGGCGTTCCTCTCTCCCCTTCCTTCTTCCATCCATTCTCCCTCTTTCTTCCTTCAGCTTCCTTCCTTTCTCCCCCTTCACCCTTTCCTTCTCCTTCTCTCCTTCCTTTTCCCCAGATCTCTGGCTCTTTCTTTCCTCCATCCTTCCTCTTCTTCCATCCTGGCTCTTCCTTCCTCTTTCGGGTCTCTCTTTCCTTTTCCTTCCATGCAGCTCCCTCTCTCCCTTCCTTTTTTCCTCCATTCTTCCATTCTCCTTCTTTCCTTCCTCCCTTTCCTTCCTTTCTCTCATTCTCTCCTTTCCCTCCTTCTCTCCCCTTCCTTCCTTTCCTTCTTCTTTCTTTCCTCCATTCTCCCTTCCTTCCTTCCTTCCTTTCTCCTTCTTCACTCTTTCCTTCTCTCCTTCCTTTTCCCTCCCTCTCTCCCCTTCCTTTTTTCCTCCATTCTCCTCCTTCCTCTTCCTTCCTCCCTCCCCTTCACCCTTTCCTTCTCTCCTTCCTTTTCCATCCTTCTCCAGTTCCTTCTTTCCTCCATTCTCCCCTTCACCCTTTCCTTCTCATTCTCTCCTTCCTTTTCCCTCCCTCTCTCCCCTTCCTTCTTTCCTCCATTCTCCCTCATCCTTCCTTTCTTTCTCCCCTTCACTGTTTCCTTCTCCTTCCTTTCCCCCCTCTCCCCATATTTCCCCATTCTCCTCCTTCCTTCCTCTTCCTTCCTTTCTCCCCTTCACCCGTTCCTTCTCTCCTTCCTTTTCCCTCCCTCTCTCCCCTTCCTTCTTCCCTACATTCTTCCTCTTCCTTCCATTTTCCCCTTCACCCTTTCCTTCTGCTTCTCTCCTTCCTTTTCCCTCCCTCTCTCCCCTTCTTTCTTTCCTCCATTCTCCCACTTCCTTCCTGTCTTTCCCTTCACCCTTTCCTTCTCCTTCTCTCCTTCCTTTCCCCCCTCTCACCTTCGTTCATTCCTCCATTCTCCCTTCTTTTCTCCCCCTTCACCCTTTCCTTCTCTCCTTCCTTTTCCCTCCCTCTCCCCTTCCTTCTTTCCTCCATTCTCCCTCTTCCTTCCTTCCTTTCTCCCCCTTCTCCCTTCCTTCTCCTTCTCCCTTCCTTTTCCTCCCTCTCACCTTTACCCCTCCCTCTCCCCCTTCCTTCTTTCCTCCATTCTCTTTCTTCCTTCCTCTTCCTTCCTTCCTCCCCTTCACTCTTTCCTCCTCTCCTTCCTTTTCCCTCCCTCTCTCCCCTTCCTTCTTCCCTCCATTCTCCCTCTTTCTTCCCTTTCCCCCTTCACCCTCACCTTCTCCTCCTCTCCTTCCTTTTCCCTCCCTCTCTCCCCTGCCTTCTTTCCTCCATTCTCCTTCCCTCTTCCTTCTTTTCTCTTCTATTCTTTCCCCCCAAGTCTTCCTTTCCTTCTCCTTCCTTTCTTTTCACTTCCCTCTTTCTTCCCTTCTTTCTTTTCTTCTTTCCCCTTCATTATTTTACTTTTTCCTCACTCCCTTTCCTTTCTTTCCCCCACTCTTTCCTTTTTAACTAAGAGTCTTTAACAGTCCCTTCAAAACTATATTGCTCTGTACAGCTTTCCTTTCTAACAGTCTACTTCCAAAGGACTCAAGTCTCGACTGACTTCTAACGTCTAACACGCCGCCCTGTGTCGCCTTCGGGCTGATATGGGCGGGATATAAATAGCGTAAATAAATAAATAAATAGCGTAAATAAATAAATAAATAGCGTAAATAAACAATGGCTTCGGTACTCAAACAGACTCAACTGTCTTCTTCAACTGTCATCCTTTTACATTGCATCCTAAACAGTCGCTGAACCAGTCACATGGTCTGCAGCCCAGGCCCGGATTGACCCCTTTTGGCGCCCTAGGTCACACTTTGTAATTACGCCCCCAAACCAACCTCTACCACACACCCCCCCCCACCCGCACATTCCTACTTGACTCAAGGAAGGAGGGCGCGCGAGGATAAGGAGGCGGAGAGAAGCCCCCGGCGCCGCTGCTGGGCATGCGTGGTAGCAGTCCCGGGGGTGGGGCTTCCTCCGCCTCCTCCTCTCCTCGCGCCCTCCTTCCTTGAGTCAAGGAAGGAGAGGGGCGCGAGGACGAGGAAGAGGCGGAGAGAAGCCCCTGGCGCCACTGCTGGGCATGCGGGGCAGTGGTCCCGGGGGCGGGGCTTCCCTCCACCCCTCCTCCCCCTCTCCTCGCGCCCTCCTTCCTTGAGGCAAAAAAGGAGGGCGCACACGAGGAGGCGGCGGAGAGAAGTTCCCAGCGCTGCTGCGGGGCATGCGCGGCAGCGGTCCCGGGGGCGGGGCTTCCCTCCGCCTCCTCCTTTCCTCGCGCCCTCCTTCCTTGAGTCAAGGAAGGAGAGTGTGCACAAGGAGGAAGCAGGGAGAAGCCCCCGGCGCCGCTGCCGGGCATGCGCGGCAATGGTACCGGGGGCGGGGCTTCCCTCCGCCTCCTCCTCTCCTCGCGCCCTCCTTCCTTGAGTCAAGTGGAAGGAGAGTCAAGGAAGGAGAGTGCGCACGAGGAGGAGGCAGGGAGAAGCCCCCGGCGCCGCTGCCGGGCATGCGCGGCAATGGTACCGGGGCGGGGCTTCCCTCCGCCTCCTCCTCGCGCGCGCTCTTCTTCCTTAACTCAAGGAAGGAGGACGCGAGGGGAGGAGAGAAGTCCTTGGCGCCACTGCCAGGCATGCGCGGCAGGAGGGCGCGAGTACCTCTGCCTCCTCCGCCATGTTCCTGGGGGCCGCACATGCCCGGCAACGGTCCCGGGGGCTGACCTCTGCCTCCTTGCGCCCTCCTTCCTTGACAAGGGGGCGGGGGCGATAGCGAGGGGGGCACCATTTCCTCCTCCCCCGAGAGAGAGAGAGAGAGAGAGAGAGTCATCTCCATGCCGCGCATTGCGGTTTTCTTTCAACTTTTTTTTTGGTGGTCCGTGTGAACTGCAACCCCCTTGGCTTGCGCCGCTAGGCCATGGCCTAGGATGGCCTTATGGGTAATCCGGGCCTGCTGCAGCCCCTCCCACTGCCTCAAGTACATAGAGCTAAGGAAAACTGCAAACCAAAGAAGACATACACTTTGGGAAATAAGCAACACATTGTAAACAGACAAAACGTTAAACAGAGGAGGCCTGAGAAGGTTGCTATCTCCAACCAAATGTGGGGCTCCGTCAGGCCTGATTGTATCCACCAAAGCTTGGAAACCGCACACATACAAGGAAAAGAGCTTTTGGGATGCCCCCGTCCTCAAAAGGAACATCCCAAAAATGACTTTTTAAGGGTTCCTCCGAAAGCAGGATGATGAATCATGGCCAACATGCAATGTTTTTCCAAGCCTCCACAAAACTACGAAAGGTCGCTGTGACATGCAGGCTTCTAACCCGAGTTTCAACAACAACAACAACAACAACAATAATAATACTTACATAAGGATTCGCCGTTCATCCCCAGGTGGCCATCTTCCCTGAGAAATTCTTTTACATTCATGCTCCCACAGTAGTTAGAGTGCGCTACAGCACAAAAAAAGAAGAGAAGAAAAAAAAAAAATAGAAATTAGCACATAAGGAATGGGGGAGTACGACCCAGGGGTCTTCCCAAGAGCATGCTCGTGCAAGGAAAAGTCGCTTTCAAAAGGAAAGGCGGCAGGACGCATTTAAGAAAACACCTTGCGAGTGAAGTGCTGAAAGACAGAAGGAAAGAAAAGGGAGGAAGCTCAGAGTCGCTTTTGGAGGAATGGACGGAGAAGTTGCCAGCACGAAACCTTCCTCTCTTTGGGCGTGCGTGTTTAAGCCCTCGCTGCACCCAGATATCGTTATCATATACGCGCTGTTAACCCACTGTTTAGCCGTGACGGGAGTTAGGGGGACTGCCCTTAAATGGGTGGCCTCCTTCCTCCAAGAACGAGGACAACGGGTGGAGGTGGGAGAGATGGTGTCTGGGAGACTCCCATTAACATGTGGGGTCCCCCAGGGTTCCATCTTGTCCCCACTATTGTTTAACATCTACATGCGCCCACTGGCCCAGCTGGTTCGCGACTTCGGTCTGGAGTGCCATCAGTACGCTGACGACACCCAGCTGGTGCTGAGAATGGAGGGAAGGCCGGAGACCGTACCCGATTGTTTCCATCAATGCCTTGAAGCCGTGACTGGATGGCTGCGGGCTAGCCGGCTGAAGGTGAACCCGTCGAAGACGGAGATCCTATGGCTGGGCCGCCCTGGATTGAGTGGATGCCAGCTACCTACCCTGGATGGCGAGCCTTTAAGCCCGTCGTCCTCTGTAAAGAGCCTGGGGGTCCATTTGGACCCGTTGCTATCGATGGAGTTGCAAATCTCCACGGTATGCAAGATCGCATTCTTCCATCTTCGTCAGGCTAGGCGGCTGGCCCCCTACTTATCCAGAGGCGACCTGGCTACGGTGATCCAGGCGACGGTCATCTCGAGGCTGGATTACTGTAACGCCCTCTACATTGGCTTTCCCTTGACAGCAACCCGGAAACTCAAGCTGGTGCAGAATGCTGCGGCTCGACTACTGGTGGGAGCATCGGTACGAGAGCACATAACACCTATATGGAGTCTGGAGTGTTATCAGTATGCGGGTGACACCCAGCTTCTGCTGAGAATGGACGGCAGGCCGGACACCGTACCCGATTGTTTCCATCAATGCCTGGAGGCCGTGACTGGCTGGCTGCGCGCCAGCCGGCTGAAGGTGAATCCGCCGAAGACTGAGATCTTGTGGTCCGGTTGACCTGGGCTGGATGAGTGCCAGTTGCCTACCCTGGATGGCGAGCGATTAAGCCCGTCATCCCTTGTTAAGAGCTTAGGTGTTCAGCTCGACCCCCTGCTGACCATGGAGGCTCAGGTCTCCTCGGTCAGCAGGGTGGCGTTCTTTCACGTACGACAGGCTAGGCGACTGGCCCCCTACCTGTCCAGGGACGACGTGGCCACGGTGATCCAAGCGACGGTCATCTCGAGGCTGGACTACTGTAACGCCCTCTACGTTGGCCTTCCCTTGGCGACGATCCGGAAACTCAAGCTAGTGCAGAATGCCGCTGCTCGCTTGCTGGCGGGAACGCCAGTAAGGGAGCACATCACTCCCATCCTTCGGCAACTGCACTGGCTCCCCATTGAGTACCGAATCGCCTTCAAGGTGCTGGTGTTGACCTTTAAGGCCTTGCACGGCCTAGGGCCTGCGTATCTGAAGGACCGCCTTGCCCCGTACGTTCCCCCGAGACCACTCCGTTCAGAAGAACAAAATCTGCTTCTGATACCATCAATCCGCTCCTGCCATCTGTCTACAACCAGGCAAAGAGCCTTTTCTGTGGTAGCCCGGTGCTCTGGAACTCCTCCCAGAGGAAACTCGAACCATCTCAGAACTGATTTCCTTTCGGAGGGCCTGTAAAACTGCCCTATTTAGATCAGCCTTTGTCTAGGCCCCCCGGCCTGCTGATGCTGACATAATTGCCTCGCCTACTGGGCCCCGGACCGAAGGCACTTTCTGTATTTCCTTCCTTCCTGCGTTGTGACATGTAATTTTAAATGTTTTAATGTTTTATTGTAGGGCTGCATGGCTGTTGCGTGCTGCCCGTTTTATATGTTGTAACCCACCCCGAGACTGCAGGGAGGGGCGGAATATAAAACCAAATAATAAATAAATAAATAAATATTACAGCAACTGCACTGGCTACCAATTGAGTACCGGATCGTCTTCAAGGTGCTGGTGTCGACCTTTAAGGCCTTGTATGGTCTAGGGCCGGTGTACCTGAGGGACCGCCTTACCCTATATGTTCCCCCGAGATCACTGCGTTCAGAAGAACAGAACCTCCTAGTAGTCCCCTCGATCCAGTCCTGTCGGCTGTCAACGACACGATCGAGAGCCTTCTCTGTGGCAGCACCATCCTCATGCCGGATGAGGTCCGCGCTATTAGAGAGTTGGGCCCATTTCGGAGAGCTTGCAAGACAAGCCTTCAACCTTGCTGGCCCTTGAGTTAGCGCTCCCTGGAATGTAGTTGATATTGTTATGTAGATGCCTGGTTAGATGTTGTATGTTTTTAGATTTTACTGCTGTTTATGCTATGTGTTTTATGTGAACCGCGCCCGCCGGAAGGAGCGGTATTTAAGAGCGAATAAATAAATAAATACATAAATAAATATCCCCGGAGGAAGATCTTGTCGCCATCTTTCAGCCAGGTCTCCGTAACACAGAATAAATCTAGAGCTAGATCGGAAAGAAAACCTTGCATGGTGGCCGTCTTATTCCTGACGGACCGGGCATTCGCCAAAGCCAGGGAGGAAGGGGAGGAAACTGAAACCAGAGCTTTCCTTCTCTTAGGACGGTTGCCAAAAGGCTAGGGAGCCTATCCTGCCCTTTGACGCTCTTTGTCAGACCCTTCTTCGGTTGTGACCTGTCTGGCATGGGACGCCCTGCCGGTGGCTATTTTGCCACCGCCAGCATGGCTCACAACTTCATTAGGGTACGCAAGCCTCACCCCCGCGACAAGGGGGCGCCAACGGAGAGGCATAGCACAATATTATTATTATAATGTTATCTCTCTCTCTCTCTCGGCATTACTTCGCAAACGAAGATTCAGGGAAGGACTCATCCCACGCTTTTTACAAGCGCGCTGATGACTAAAACGGCCAATCTGAGATAGGCAAGTTCGGTTGCAGAAAGCACAGCAGAAAGTCTCCTTGGGTGATGTTGTTGTTTCCAAGTTGCGGTTCTTTCTGC
The DNA here is from genome assembly GCA_030556195.1 of Anolis apletophallus. Classification (NCBI taxonomy): domain Eukaryota; kingdom Metazoa; phylum Chordata; class Lepidosauria; order Squamata; family Anolidae; genus Anolis; species Anolis apletophallus. Next base: position 16,538 of record JARBWK010000071.1, read on the forward strand.
GTTGTCGTTTCTCTTCGAGACTCATTCGGCGTGTCTTCTCGAAAGAGGCCGCAGCATTGTGGAGAGTGCGTCTCCATGCCTCCCGATGTGAGGCCAGGGTGGACCATTGTTGGGGATCAATCTGGCCGAGCCTGAGATGTTGTTTCAGGGAGTCCTTGTATCTCTTTTTGGGGGCACCTCTCTTGCGCTGACCTGTGGCGAGTTCACCATAGAGTAGTATCTTTGGGAGGCGGTGGTCCTCCATCCTAGAGACGTGCCCTGTTTTCAATAGCATGGCCTCAATGCTGGTGATCCCTGCTTGCTCAAGGACAGCAACATTCGTCACATAGTCAGTCCAGTGTATATTTAGGATTGTGCGAAGACAGCGCTGATGAAAGCGTTCGAGGAGTCGTAGGTGTTGGCGATAGGTGACCCACGTTTCAGACCCATAGAGAAGAATAGACAGTACGATAGCTCTGTACACACTGATTTTGGTGCTTTGCCTCAGGTGCTTGTTGCTCCAGACTCTTTTGGGAAGCCTTCCAAATGCACTCTATGCCTTTGCTAATCTGTAATCTATCTCTTTGTCAATCTTGGCGTCTGAAGAGATGATGCTTCTCAGGGAGGTGAACTGCTGAATGGACTTAAGCACAGATGTGCCTATGCTGACGTGGGGATGATGGTGTTCTTCCTGTGGTGTGGGCTGGAAGAGGACTTCCCTTTTCTTCAGGCTGACTTCCAGCCCAAACAGCTCTGCAGCTGCTGCAAAGCAAGATGTGAGGCGCTGCAGGGGTGCTTCTGAATGGGCGACAAGGGCAGCATCGTCAGCTCACGGACTAGATAGTTATAGTACAATGTAATATAATAATAATATTCATAGCACAATATTAATATTATATGTTACATTGTACTATAACATTATACTGTAATATTATTAGTAATATTACGTGTAATATAAAATATATAATTATAATATAGTATTAGTAGTAGTGGTATTATATTGCATTACATTAAAATATTATCTATATTATATGTATATACAATATATTATATTATTATTATTAGTGTAATGCTACGGCAGACCTCGAAGAAGAAGAAGACGGCATATATATACGCTATCGTACTGATGGTAGCTTGTTCAACTTAAGCCGTCTGAGGGCTCGCACAAAGACTCTAAAGAGTCTAAACTATCTAGTCCGTGAGCTGCTTTTTGCTGACGACACTGCCCTTGTCGCCTATTCAGAAGCAGCCCTGTAGCGCCTCACGTCCTGCTTTGCAGCAACTGCAGAGCTGTTTGGGCTGGAAGTCAGCCTGAAGAAAACGGAAGTCCTTTACCAGCCCGCACCACAGGAAGAACACCATCATCCTCACGTCAGCATAGGCAAATCTGTGCTTGAGTCCGTTCAGCAGTTCACCTCCCTGGGAAGCATCATCTCTTCAGGCGCCAAGATTGATAAAGAGATCGATCACAGATTAGCAAAGGCATATTGTGCATTCGGAAGGCTTCACAAAAGAGTCTGGAGCAACAAACACCTGAGGTAAAGCACCAAAATCAGTGTGTACAGAGTCTGTTCTCCTCTATGGGTCTGAAACATGGGTCACCTATCGCCAACACCTACGACTCCTCGAATGCCTCCATCAGCGCTGTCTTCGCTCAATCCTAAATATCCACTGGACCGACTATGTGACTAATGTTGCTGTCCTTGAGCAAGCAGGGGTCACCAGCATTGAGGCCATGCTCTTGAGAACACAGCTGCGCTGGGCAGGGCACATCTCTAGGATGGAGGACCACCGCCTCCCAAAGATACTACTCTACAGTGAATTCGCCACGGGTCAGCGCAAGAGAGGCGCCCCCCAAAAAGAGATAAAAGACTCCCTGAAACAACATCTCAGGCTCGGCCAGATTGATCACCAACAATGGTCCACCCTGGCCTCACATCGGGAGGCATGGAGACGCACTATCCACAATGCTGCGGCCTCTTTTGAGAAGACACGCCGAATGGGTCTCGAAGAGAAACAACAGCGCAGAAAGAATCACAACTTGGAAACAACGTCACCCAAGGAGACTTTCTGCTGTGCTTTCTGCAACCGAACTTGCCTATCTCAGATTGGCCTTTTTAGTCATCAACGCGCTTGCAAAAAGCGTGGGATGAGTCCTTCCTAACAATCTTCGTTCGTGAAGTAATGCCGAGAGAGAGATAATATTATACTGTAATATTATTAGTAATATTACATGTAATATCTAAAATATATTTATAAATATCATATTATTATTAGTAGTATTATATTGTATTACATTAAAATATTATCTATATTATATGTATATACAATATATTATTATATTATATTATTATTATATTATATTATTATTATATTATATTACTTCCAGAATCTGGAGACCTCCAGATTGAGCTTTATGTTTAGTATAAGCATCTGACCAAAGCAAATCAATACGTTCCAAGTGTGTAAGTACTGACAATAAGCGAAGGAGGAGCTTTAAAAGCTGAGAGAACGAGAGCCATGTACAAGGCAAGTTAAAGCATAAGCTTTCCCTAAATCAGGGGTCGGGAACCTATGGCTCGGGAGCCAGGTGTGGCTCTTTTCATGATTGCATCTGGCTCTCCAGAGCAGCCCGGGCCTCCCTTTCCCAGCATGCAGCTCCCTCTCTCCCCTTCCTTCTTTCCTCCATTCTTCCTCTTTCTTTCCTTCTTCCCTTCTCCTTCCTTTTCCATCCCTCTCTCCCCTTCCTTCTTTCCTCCATTCTTCCTCTTTCTTTCCTTCTCCCCTTCTCCTTCTCTCCTTCCTTTTCCATCCCTCTCTCACCTTCCCTCTTTCCTCCATTCTCCCTCTTCCATTTTTCTCCCCTTCACCCTTTCCTTCTCCCCTTCCTTCTTTCCTCCATTCTCTTCCTTCCTTCCTTGTTTCCTTTCTCCCCTTCACCCTTTCCTTCTCCTTCATCTTTCCCCCTCTCTCCCCTTCCTTCTTTCCTCCATTCTCTTCCTTCCTTCCTTCCTTTCTCCCTTCTTCTTTCCTTCCTTCTTTCCTCCCTTTCTTCCTTCCTTCCTCCTTCCTTCTTTCCTTTCTCCCCTTCACCCTTCCTTCTCCTTCCTCCCTCCCTTCTCCTTTCCTTCTTTCCTTCTTCTCCTTCCTTCTTTCCTCCATTCCCTTCCTTCCTTCCCTTCCTTTTCCCTCCCTCTCTCCCCTTCCTTCTTTCCTTCATTCTTCCTCTTCCTTCCATTCTTTCTCCCCTTCACCCTTTCCTTCTCCCCTTCCTTCCTTCCTTCCTTCCTTCCTTCTTTCCTTTCTCCCCTTCACCCTTTCCTTCTCCTTCCTTTTCCCTCCTCTCCCCGTTCCTTCTTTCCTCCATTCTCCCTCTTCCTTCCTTTCTTTCTCCCCTTTCACCCTTTCCTTCGCTCCTTTCTTTCCCTCCCTCTCTCCCCTTCCTTCTTCCCCTTCCTTCCTTCTTTCCTCCATTCTCTTCCTTCCTTCCTTTCTCCCCTTCACCCTTTCCTTTCCTTCTCTCTTTCCTTTTCCCTCCCTCTCTCCCCTTCCTTCTTTCCTCCATTCTCCCTCTTCCTTCCATTCTTTCTCCCCTTCTTTCCTTCTCCCCTTCCTTCTTTCCTCCATTCTCTTCCTTCCTTCCTCCCTTCCTTCTTTCCTTTCTCCCCTTCACCCTTTCCTTCTCCTTCCTTTTCCCTCCCTCTCTCCCGTTCCTTCTTTCCTCCATTCTCTTCCTTCCTTCCTTCTTTCCTTTCTCCCCTTCACCCTTTCCTTCTCCTTCTCTCCTTCCTTTTCCCTCCCTCTCTCCTGTTCCTTCTTTCCTCCATTCTCCCTCTTCCTTCCTTTCTTTCTCCCCTTTCACCCTTTCCTTCTCTCCTTCCTTTTCCCTCCCTCTCTCCCCTTCCTTCTTTCCTCCATTCTCCCTCTCCCCTTCCTTTCTCCCCTTCACCCTTTCCTTCTCCCCCCTTCCTTCCTTCCTTCCTCCATTCTCCCCTTCCTTCCTTCCTCCCCTTCACCCTTTCTTCGCTCCTTCCCTCCCTCTCTCCCCTTCCTTCTTTCCTCCATTTTCCCTTCCTTCCTTCCTTTCTCCCCTTCACCCTTTCCTTCTCCTTCTCCCCTTCCTTCGTTCCTCCATTCTCCCCCTTCCTTCCTTCCTCCCCTTCACCCTTTCCTTCGCTCCTTTCTTTCCCTCCCTCTCTCCCCTTCCTTCTTTCCTCCATTGTCCCTCGTCCTTCCTTCCTTTCTCCCCTTCACCCTTCTCCTTCTCCCCTTCCTTCTTTCCTCCATTCTCCCCCTTCCTTCTTTCCTTCCTTCCTCTTTTATTCTTTTCCCCCCAAGTTTTCCTTTCCTCCTCCTCCCTTTCTTTTCACTTCAATCTCTCCCCTTCTTTCTTTTCTTGTCATTATTTTACTTTTTCCTCACTCCCATTCCTTTCTTTTCCCCACCCTTTCCTTTCCTCCCTTCCCATTTCCTTCTTTCTTTTCCCCTCCTTGTCTCTCTCTCTTGCTTTTCTTTCTTCCTCTCCCTTCTTTATTTTCTCTGTCTGTCTGTCTGTCTGTCTTTCTTTCTTTCTTTCTTCCTTTCTGTCTTTCTTTCTTTCCCCTTCCTTCCATCTCCTCTTCCTTCCCAGAGTCCTAAGCATGCCTTTTGCAGAGCTAGGTCTGAAGTGTCCCATCATTCTGTATATACTTTTCTCATCGTATGTACGAATAGACTCACATTTAGTTGAATTCAGTCTTAAAATATATATTATACATTATATGGCTCTCACCGAAATACATTTCCAAATATTTTGCTTTTATGACTCCTGACCCCTGCCCTACATGCATACATCGCATCGCACTTTGCAGTGGGAGGTGGGAAGAAGAGGAGGCGCCCACACTACGCCTGCACATTGCGTTTCGATGCTTCCAAGAGAAGAAGGACAAAGGCTGCAAAAGTCGGCGCAAGAGCGAAGCCAGAGAGATTGCTGTGGGAAATGCCAGGAAGTTGCCCAGTGAATCGGATCGTGGCAGACACACACGCGCGCAAGACCCAGAAACCCATTTTTTAGATACCGCGTGGCAGCATTGATGGACAGAGAAGAAGGCAATCTATAAACAAAAGGTACCTTGACCGTCATAGCCCAGCTTCAGCAAGACCACCTGAAAGAGCTGCACTATGAGTGACGTGAAAGAGGTGGCGGCGTGCGCGGCCACTTGCCGGACCTTATTTGTGTAGAAAGAGAGGCCCCCTATTGAAAGAGCAGCAGAATAACAGGGTGTTACTCCATTCTCAGTCGGCCGGTCAAGAGATACGTACGCAACCCTGTTCCAAATACGCAAAGGAAAGAGTTCCCGGTTGAATATGTGGCAGCTTTCTGATTGGCTCCCACTCTGGGATTATTTGCATAAAGGACTCTGATTGGCCAGCCTCAGAACTTCAACATTCTAAAGCACCAGACAAAGGGGATTGGTTGCCACTGAGGGAGTATTTGCATAAAGGACTCTGATTGTCCAGCCTCAGAACTTCAACATTCTAAAGCACCAGACAAAGGGGATTGGTTGCCACTGAGGGAGTATTTGCATAAAGGACTCTGATTGGCCAGCACCCAAGAATCCAAGCCTCTTCATTCAAACAACATGATTGGTTGCCACTGAGGGAGAATTTGCAAAACCGGCTCTGATTGGCCAGCTTCTAGATTACAACATTCTAAGGTGACACAGAGGGAAAAGGAAAGGCCTCAGGCAGTCGGTCACTGCGGCCCACAGCAATGACGAATCAGGACCAAACTTGGGACACAGAGGCCCAATGGCCCACTTCACAACCTGGTGTGGTTTAGGGCAGGATGGGCCACGAATGATGGGATTTGCAGTACCGTCACCTGATTCACTTCCCAAACAATGACCCACTCTCCATCCTACTGCAGTTTAGAGGAGGGCGAACCATGGATGATGGGACTTGAGGTACCTCTACTCATTCCCCATGACCGCAGCAGCCCCCAACAAAGACCGATAAAGACCATACTTGGTACACAGAGCCCCCATGATCCACTCTACATTCTACTGCAGTTTAAAGGAGGGTGGACTATGGATGATGGGACTTCAAGTACCTCCACTCATTCCCCAAGAATATGCAGTATGGAGAAGGGACCATGGAAGATGGGAGCTGCAGTACCTTCACTCACGTACTGAAACCACTGCGCCCCTCATCCAATGACTGCTCAAGACCAAACTTGGCACACATAACCCCCATTACCCCCTTAACATCCTGGAGAGGTTTAGGGGAGGTGGACCACAAATTGCTTTTGTTCCGAGAGACCACTGTGGCCCCCAACAAAGGACAATAAAGACCTAACTTGGCACACAATGCCTTTGTCAAATAACCCGGGCACCGCCGGGTCACCAAGCTAGTATATATATAAAAGGCCTGGTTGAGCCATGGTTCTAAATGCTTTAAAAATACTTACAAAACAAAAGTTCTGGTGGTGAACATTTCAGAACTCTATCAAAACTTCATTATTGGCGATTTTAAAGACAGAACCATTTAGGAACTGCAATTTATAATGAAATTTTGAAAGTTTTGTTAAGAGTTCTGAAATGTTCTGTTGTAAGTCAGGCCTTGGCGTCGCCTGATAGCAGAGCTGTAGTAGACGCTGAGTTATCACCAGCTGGGAGCAGCATGCAGTTGGGAGGGGCTGATGAGACTGTCAATTCAGAGCGTAAACAGCATTCTATTAAGTGAGGCCTAGTCAGGGAAATTAAGTTAATGAAGCCTTACTGTCAATTTTGGGCGTGGTCTGTGATTTGTAGGGGTGTAAATTTTCTGTGGGAAGTGAATTGGGTGTTTGTGTTTGTGCCTCAGCCCTTTGCCTTATCCTCCTCTGACAGTTTATTATGGGTTGGAATGTTCATGTTTGTAATGATGTCGATTATTTGTGTGTAAATGTTGTATAACATATGTTAAATGTATGTTGTTTTGTGTAGTTCAAAGGAATATCCTATGAATTGTTGATGTGGGTGAGACAGAAGGGAGGCTTGGCAGAAGCTCTGAAGAGCTGTCGCCATAGCAACCAGGGCCAGAGCCTTTTAGAATGTTCAAGGTATGAATTTTACAGTTGGTGAAGAGCGGTTGGAAGCCAACTGCCATGAGAGGGGGGGAGGAGTTTGTTTTGAGTTAGTTGGTCTTAAGGACTGTAAGAGAACAGTTCAGTCTTTAAGTTAGTCTTAAGGTTTGCAAGAGAGCAGTCCAGTTTTAGAGGTGTAGAGACCCTAGTTAAAGATGGAAGAGTCCAGAGGTCTATAGAGGGTTAGTGGGAACCCTATAGTATAACCCCATTTGTGTTTTGTGTAACAGAATAAGTTTGTGCCTCTGAGGAAGTATAAAACCAATCAAGATTTGTACCCATTTGTGTCATAATAAATTATTTACATCTTAAAAGAAAAACACCTATGTTAGTTCTTTTATTGGTGGTGGCCCTCAAGGTCAGTGGTCAGACAGACAAATGGTGGCAGTGTGGTCAAGTGGTTACGGAGACATTTATAGTCTCTGCAATTCAATGGTTAGTGGGGAGATAGTCTACCCTGCCATAAGACAGAAGGTGCTGAGGTAACTTCGAGGCCCCTTGCATTTAGGGTTAGCAGTTTGGATTCCGAAAGATTGTCCAGTCTGAGGCCGGTCAACAAGGGGTTGTCACATTGTTGGCTGGCCAGTGCAGGAGTTATGCAAATCCGCCCTTATTGGCAGCCAATCATGTTGTCAGAATGTAGAGGCTGGGAGAGTCGTTGGCAGCCCGGAGGTTGCTGGGAAATGTAGTTTTTTAACTCGTTGTTTTGGGGGCCTTTTAGGTTTTTGGGGGGAAGGTTTCTTTGCTACAAACCTACCTTGTCTGAGGCCTATTTCTGTTGGCAAGTTTGGTGTTTCTGCGTTGTAAGGTTTCTCTGTTTGGGACGGTCGTTCCATGACGACTCTTCCTTTATATATATAGATATGGCTCTCACTGAAATGAATTTACAAATACTTTGCTTTCATGGCTCTCTGAGTCAAAAAGGTTTGCGACCCCTGATGTAAGGCAACTCGCAAATTTAAAACTTTAACTTCAAAACTTCAAAACGCCAGTGTATAACTCCACCCTTATTGCTGGAGTGAGCAGAAAGCGGAAGGCAAGCAATTCCAGCTCTGATGAGTTAGACCAGAGGAAAAGAATTCGACAGGCACTTACAGCTCCTACAGATTCAGAGTCATTTGAGGGTTTTCCTGGAGATGTGGAACTAGAGTCAGAAGAAAGTGATACTGAGCTAGATTGGACTTTGGTAAAAGAGGTTTGGGATATATGCAATGTTGACTCCAGTAGCGACACATTTATGGGGTTTGACAGTGACAAAGACTGGCCCTCTGAAACTTCTGGGAGTGACTGGGGTACACGAAGTTTTGAGAAACACTGGGAAACCTGGAGAAACGCTGAAAGGGTATCAGCTGCTGAGACAAGGCAACGAGGAGAATAAAGAAGTAGCAATAAGTATATATTTATCTTCTGATTCCAAAATATCGCAATAAACAATATATGCACCAAATGCAGTGCTACACAACAAAGCGGACCGCATTGAACACTCACCGCACTTATGCTGATAAGCAATATACATTAAGAACATAAGAAGAGCCATGCTGAATCGGACCTCAGCCCATCTAGTCCAGCATTCTGTATCACACAGTGGCCCACCAGTTGTACACGGGGATCTCGAGCAGAAGGGAGGGCAAAACCCTCACCTGCTCCCGACCCCCCACAACCAGTACCCGGGGAAATCCTGCCTACCTCAACCAACTCCGAGGTGGCACTTGAATGTCCTTTTCAGTAACTACCGATACACTTGGTATCCATTCATTTTCGTTTATGTGAAAGACTCTGATATTGATCTTATTATTTGCGGAGGTGCTCTCATTGGGACTCTCTACTTAGAGACTTTATTATCTTGAATGGTTTATTGATGTTAAGGCGTCTCTCAATTCATGTATGGTACTTACCTTTGTATCTGCATAATTATTGCTTTGTTGTGTAGCACTGCATTTCGCGCATATATTGTTTATTGCGATATTTTGGAATCAGAAGATAAATATATACTTATTGCTACTTCTTTATTCTCCTCGTTGCCTTGACTTACTCAAGCAACACCGCACTATTGCTCTCTTATCAGCTGCTGAGAGGCATGGAAGGATGTGACTCAGGCGAGTCTGATCTTTAGGGTTATAAATTGTGGGTTTGGGAAATGACTCCTTGCGGCAGGCAAGGAGTTGTGTCTGGTGTCCTGTTACCTTGGCATCCTGTTTATCTTGGCTTCCTGTTACCTTGGCATCTTGATATCTGGTATCATGTTCCTGACTACTTCTACAGCTGTGTGTTCCTAGTGGCGGGGTTTGACTCAACTGGATCTTCTCTCCTGTTGGACCTTGGATTGTCTCCTTGTTTTCCTCCATCATTTCTCCTGCCCTTGACTTCGGACCGGTTACAGACTTCGCTTTTTGGATCATCCCACAAAGGACATCGCAGAAGACGTCCCTGAGTTTGTTTTGTCTTCCCCGGGGGTTTGGTGGGGTTTTGCCAGTTTGGCCAGATTTTTGTTAGTCCCAATCCCATTCCTTGTAAAATAAACCTTTTGTTACCCCCCTTTACATCTCGGCTTGGCTCTAATTGGCGTCTGAGTTACAACATCTTCACTACCAGAACTTTTGTTTTCTAAGGACTTTTTTGAAGCATTTAGAACCATGGATCAACCAGGCCACCCAAGAGGATAGCCCCTATATATATATATGTATATAGGGGCTATCCTCTTGGGAAAGAAAAACTGCCTCATATTTCAGATCCATAGGCACAATTCCCTCCAAGGTTCTTGCGATTCAACAAATACAAAAAATTAGTTCCTCAGACAACTGACATGACCATGCCAAGCAAAATGTAAACAATAGCAAATCTGCAGCTTTGCAGAAACATTTGATTCACGCAGTACCTCCCAGCACTACTTGTCCCAGGAAACTGAATAGAGACTTACTGGACTTGTGTTTTTGGCTTCGGTCCCGGGAATAAATTCTCGAGGATGGCAAGTGAGGCGTGGAGTACGCCGTGAGGACTTCCTTGCGCTCGGAAAGCATGCTGCAGTCATTGCAGGTATAGCCATTGCTCAGCACGCTCTGGTTCTCCGTCACCACGATGTCCCCGTTGGCCTGGATCACCGTCGCACCTCCACCTGTCGAATCGCAAGAGACGATCTATTTATTTATTTAATCTTATATATATAAAGGAAGAGTCGTCATGGAAAGACCGTCCCAAACAGAGAAACCTTACAACGCATGAACACCAAACTTGCCAATAGAAATAGGCCTCAAGCAAGGTATGTTTGTAGCAAAGAAACTTTCCCACCCAAAACCTAAAAGTCCCCAAAACAACGAGTAAAAAAACTACATTTCCCAGCATCCTCCGGGGCTGCCAACGACTCTCCCAGCCTCTACATTCTGACAACATGATTGGCTGCCAATAAGGGCGGATTTGCATAACTCCTGTACTGGCCAGCCAACATGAACATTCCGACCCATAAATAAACTGGCAGAGGAGGATAAGGCAAAGAGCTGAGGCACAAGCACAAACACCCAAATCACAGACCACGCCCAAAATTGACAGTAAGGCTTCATTAACTTAATTTCCCTGACTAGGCCTCACTTAATGGAATGCTGTTTACGCTCTGAATTGACAGTAAGGCTTCATTAACTTGATTCTCCTGACTACGCCTCAGCTCATTGGACATTGTGTATGGCCTGAATTGACAGTAAGGCTTCATTAACTTGCTGTTCCTGACTAGGCCTCAGCTCATGGGACATTGTGTATGGCCTGAATTTACAGTAACCTACCTCGGTAGTTACTGAAAAGGACATTCAAGTGCCACCTCGGAGTTGGTTGAGGTAGGCAGGATTTCCCCTGGTTGTGGGGGTCGGGGAGCAGGTCAGGTTTTGCCCTCCCTTCTGCTCGAGATTGTACAACTACGGGCCACTGTGTGTACAGAATGCTGGACTAGATGGGCTGAGGTCCAATTCAGATGGCTCTTCTTATGGTTCTTATGTACCTTGGCACACAGAGCCCCTATGAAGTACATTCTACCATGGATAATGGGACTTGGTACCTCCATGGATAATGGGTTTTGTAGTACTTCAAAACCCATCATTCCCCACAGACCACTGTGTCCCAGAACCAAGACCAATAAAAACCAAACTTGGCAAACAATGCCCCCCATGACCCACACTCCATCCGACTGCAGTTCAAAGGAGGGCACACCATGGATAATGGGATTTCAAGTACCTCCACTCACTTCCAAAGTACCCCACCCACACACGCATCAACCTCTACATCAACACAGCAGACGGAAAGACAAAAAAATTGTATATCCACAAGCTATGCAGAATGCCAGCAACATCACACAACAACAACTCCACAGGACTCCAACATCCCACCCACCAAAACAACCCACAACAACACAGCCATGACCCCAACAACACCATAACTAACAACAACTCCAACCCTTACATACTCAGACTTCCTCGCATCTCCAAAATAGGGCACAGCAACGCGTGCCGGGTACAGCTAGTTTACTGTATTTCTATACCGCCCCTCTCAGCCCGAAGGCGAGTCAAGGTGATTTATATATGGCAGTCAATGCCCCCAAGATAAATACAAGATATAAAACTATATAAAAACAGTAAACAATTAGCAATTAAAACCATAAAATACAATCTAATCCAGTGTTTCCCAACCAGTGTGCCGCGGTGAGGTGAGGAGGGGGCCCCGGGGAGGAGGAGGAAGCCCAAGCAGGCGCCTTCGCAACCCCTGCTCCAAGGAAAAAGAAAAGAAGAGGAGGGACTGGTGATCTACAACTCCCAAACTCAAGGTCAATGCCCACCAAACCCTTTCAGTACTTTCTGTTGGTCTCATGAGAGTTCCGTGTGCCAAGTTTGGTTCAATTCCATTGTTGCTGGATTTCAGGATGCTCTTTGATTGTGAGTTTGATTGTAACTCCCAATTGTCAAGGTCTATTTTCCCCAAACTCCATCTGTGTTCACATTTGGGCATATTGAGTACTCATGCCAAATTTGGTCCTGATCCATCATTGTTTGAGTCCACAGTGCTCTCTGGATGTTGGTGAACTACAACTCCCAAACTCAAGGGCAATGTCCACCAAACTCTTATAGCATTTTCTCTTGGTTATGGGAGTTCTGTGTGGGAAGTTTGATTCCATTCCATCATTGGTGGAGTACAGAGTGCTCTTTGATTGCGGGTGAACTATAACTCCCAGCAACTACAACTCCCAAATGACAAAATCCATTTTTTGACTGATGGTCCCTCCTTGGGTTAGTATTGGTATGTTTTGTGGCCAAATTTGGCAGCAATTTGTCCAGTGGTTTTTGAGTTATGTTAATCCCACAAATGAACATCTATTATATAAAGGAGGTCCCGTCGTCGAACGACTGACAGAGACAGAGAAACCTTCCAAGGCAGAGACACCAAACCTGCCAACACAAATAGGCCTCAGGCAAGGAAGGTTTTTAGCAAAGAAACTTTCCCCCCCAAAACCTAGAAGGCCCCCAAAACAACAATACAAAAAAACCCTACATTTCCCAGCATCCTCTGCAGCAGCCAGCTAAACCCATTGGCCAACATCGGTCCACACAAAATGCAGGGAGGCTGAGTAACCATAGTAACGCTGGGCACAGCCAGCCAAGGCTAGGATAGAATGCTGAGTGGTTAAACTGTCAAAACCAAACTCTATGAGGGAGCAATTCTCCAGCAATTCCTACCCACACAACACAACACAACTTCCTATCACAACCCATCCCCCCAAACTTACGGGACCCAACACCTACCACCACCTCAAACAAAAACAAACTCCACCTATACTCCAAACACAACACAACACAACACTGCACTGATACTCTACAAACACACACAAACACCCAAAACACCCCACCCACACAAGCATTCAACAACATACTACCACCCACAATTCCACCACACACCCACTACCTCACCAAAAAAGTAATACCTACACACAACACAATACGCACAAAACACAACCTTGCGTCTACTGCTCAACCCATTTGTATGCCATTCCTTCCTTCCACACAGGCATAAGCTGACCCAAAAGACAAGCCATGCCTCCTAAAAAGAACAGCATCGGACGACACACTCGCAACGCTACATACATCACACAAAAAAGGGCAGAACAAACGCCAGAACAGAAACACAGTTTCTTTTTTCAAATCCAGAGTTGGGAAACCACAGAACCTCTCCATCAACACAGCAGACGGAAAGACACAAAACATTGTATATCCACAAGTTCTGCAGAACGCCAGCAACACCACACACCGACAACTCCCCAGGACTTCAACATCCCACCCACCAGAACAACCCACAACGACACAGCCATGACCCCACCAAGACCATAATTAACATCCATCCCAACCCTTACATACTCAGACTTTCTCGCATCTCCTAAATAGGGCACAGCAAGGCGTGCCGGGTACAGCTAGTCTATTATATAAATGGGTTCACGTCATGTGATGTATCCCTCAAACAAAGAAACCTTACAACGCAGATACACAATACTTGCCAACAGAAATAGGCCTCAAGCAAGGTATGTTTGTAGCAAAGAAACTTTCCCCCCCAAAACCTAAAAGGCCCCCAAAACAACGGGTAAAAATAAAACTACATTTCCCAGCATCCTCCGGGGCAGCCAAAGACTCACCCAGCCTCTACATTCTGAACAACATGATTGGCTGCCAATAAGGGCGGATTTGCATAACTGCTGCACTGGCCAGCCAACATGAAAATTCCAATCCATAATAAACTGCCAATCCCCAACACAAACACCCAAATCACTTCCAACCAAAAAAACACAGACCACGCCCAAAAATAACTTGATTAACTTCATTAGCTTCATTATCTTGATTTCCCTAACTAGGCCTCACTTACTGGGAAGCTGTTTACGCTCTGAATTGACAGTAAGGCTTCATTAACTTGATTCTCCCGACTAGGCCTCAGCTCATGGGACATTGTGTATGGCCTGAATTGACAGTAAGGCTTCATTAACTTGCTGTTCCTAACTAGGCCTCAGCTCATGGGACATTGTGTATGGCCTGAATTGACAGTAAGGCTTCATTAACTTGCTGTTCCTAACTAGGCCTCAGCTCATTGGACATTGTGTATGGCCTGAATTGACAGTAAGGCTTCATTAACTTGCTGTTCCTAACTAGGCCTCAGCTCATGGGACATTGTGTATGGCCTGAATTTACAGTAACCTACCTTGGCACACAGAGCCCGACCATGCATGATGGGACATGAAGTACCACCATGGAAAATGGGATTTGTAGTACTTCAAAACCCATCATTCCCCACAGACCACTGCGGCCCAGAACCAAGACCGATAAAGACCCAACTTGGCACACCATGCCCCCCATGACCCACACTCCATCCAACTGCAGTTTAGAGGAGGGCACACCGTGGATGATTGGACTTTCTCGCATCTCCTAAAAAGGGCACAGCAACGCGTGCCGGGTACAGCTAGTATATATATATAGAGAGGGGGAGGGGGGGGAGAATGAGAGCAGAAAAGTGTGTGTGTCTTTCTGCCATTCCTGCCAGGTCATCTATGTTATGTTCATCGAAACAGGCCCAGGTTTCACACCGAGTGTATAAGTACGTTAAGAAACATATTAACTATATGTATTACCGTGTTAGAGTGTCATTTTGTGTCATTTTGGTGGTTGGTGTGCCCCAGGATTTGGTAAACATAAAAAAAGTGCCGTGGCTCAAAAAAGGTTGAAAAACACTGATCTAATCGACTCAATCAACGAAGTGAGGAAAAGAAGCAATAAAGACAGACCACACTGCTCTCCCGTTACCTTTGAGATCACCGTCATCGTCAAGTCCTAAAAAAAATAAAAATAAAATGAATAGTTTGAATTTAAGGAGGTGCCGCTTTTTAGGTCATGGTGAGCACGACGAAAGAGACTATTTCTATGGTCGTCAATGAGAAGCAGCATGAAAAATATGACAACATACAAAAAAGTGTATTTTTCGGGGATGGAAATGTAAAGCAACAAAAACCTGTCTGTTATTTCCCACGTGACTACCAACGAGGCGAAATATTCGGAAACTCATGTTGTTTCTGTTGCTTAGTTACCCCCCTTTAAGCCAACCTCCCGCCACCTCCAAGGTCCCCATGCATTCCCACCGGCTGGAAAGCTCCGCTGTGCTCTGAAGGTCTCCTCGGGAGTCAGGAGGCTTGGGGAGAGCGCAGCGGGTGCAAACTCGCTCCAAAGGCGCGCACAAGAGAGAGAGAGCGCGCACAACAGAGAGAGTGAGAGAGAGAGAAAGACAGAGAGCGCACACGAGAGCGCGAGCGAGAGAGAGCACGCGAGAGAGAGAGAGAGAGAGAGAGAGAGAGAGCGCACAGAGAGAGAGAGCCAGAGAGATCGAAAGAGAGAGCGCCAGAGAGCGCAACGGAGAGAGCACACAGGAGAGCGAGCGCGAGAGAGAGAAAGCGAGAGAAAGAGAGAGTGCGCACAAGAGAGCACGCGCGCACGAGAGAGAGCGCGCACGAGAGAGAACGCTAGAGATCGAAAGAGAGCGCCCGAGAGAGAGAGTGCGAGAGAGGGAGAGCACGTGCACGAGAGTGAGAGAGAGCACGCATGAGAGAGAGAGCAAGAGCGCGTGAGAGAGCGAGAGACGGAGGGAACGGAGCAGAGACTTTGCCGGGAGAAGGAGCAAGGAGGGGCATGAGAAAGGGAGAAAGAGGGGCGCTGACCAGTTTTTTTGGGGGGGGGGTCGTGATCTGTGCCCCGACCCCCGGCTTGCACCCCTAGGTTGACCTTATGGGTAATCCGGGGACTCAGGGAAGATTACAAAGTACATATACATAGCAAATATTCAATGCCATAGAATAGGGGTCGGGAACCTATGGCTCCCGAGCCACATCTGGCTCTTTCGAAGACTGCATCTGGCTCGACTGTGCTCGCTGCTGCCAGCCTGGTGCTAGCTTCGTCTCCGCCTTCAAGCCTGGAGCGGACACCAGGCTTGAGGGCGGAGGCCGAGCTAGCTGCACCAGGCAGGTTTTGTGCATGCGCATTTGGGTAGCGCCGTTTCCTCTGTGTCCCGGCAGTCTCCCGCTCGTGTTTGGAGGAGGAAAGGAGCTGCGTGCGCGTGCCCGTCCCCTCGCACGCGGCCCCAGCAGGACAACACGGTGGCAGGCAAAGATGGGCCAAGCCCAAAACAAACCCCCAGGCGGGGGGGGGGGGGAGGCCTGAAGCCTGCAGGGCCGCAGAGGAAGGCCTGCCACAGAACCCTGCCGGGGTCCTCTAGCGCCAAAGGCCACCGCCACTGGAAAAGAAGGTAGTAGAGTGGGGCAGCCGGCGGCCAAGACCCTCCCCCGCCCAACCGGAGGAGGCTGGAAGGGACAATGCCGGCGGCACATGTGGGAAGAGGGCGGGATGAGCGAGGCCCTGGCGGGGACGAACCACCAAGGCCCATGACAGGCCACAGGTAAATGCTGCACGACTTGAAGCAGCCGGGTCCGACGGCCGCGGCGAACGAGGGCAAAGCCCCGGCGCAGGGACGGATAAAGGGGGACTGCGAAAGTGCCGCAAGCAGGACTGCAAGAAATGGAGGCCCCGGGATCCCAACCCTGGTCTCCACAGTATCCCTCAGGAAAATGGACCCAGCTAAGGAGAGGGCTGCAGGGGAGCCGAGGGAGGAAGAGGCAAGCCCCCGCCGGGCAGAGCGCTGGTGACGAGGGAAAGGAGACCTGGGGAATTATATGGCTCTCACTGAAATACATTTCCAAATATTTGGCTTTTATGGCTCTCCAAGTCAAAAAGGTTCCCGACCCCTGCCATAGAGACACAACATATATAGACAGACACTCAGAGGCTATTTAACCTTCCAGCTTCTGGCCACCAGGGGAGCTGCCTTCCTTCATTCTTTGCATACTTCCTGGTGATTTTTATGGCCTCGTAAATCAGTTAAATTAGCCTCCCCACAAAGTGGTCCCTAAATTTCCTACTTGACAGATGCAACTGTCTTTCGGGCTGCAAAGGACGACAACAAGCTACACAATTTTGGTCGGGAGCTCACTCCGACCCGGGCTGGCTTCGAACTCATGACCTTTCGGCCAGTAGTGATCTTAATGCAGCGGACTCCCAGCCAGTTGCTTCATAGTCCCGATTAGCAAACTTAAACGTGAATTGCAATATTTGCAGTGTTGTAAATCCTGTTTATGACATCGGAAATACCAAATGCCAGGCATTGTTTTTAGATGAGGCATACGTATACTGCAGGGCTGTCCAACAGGCGGCCCTGGGGCCCGTACACGCCCCCCGAGCCCCTTCCCTACGGCCCCCTAACTTGTTTTAACAAAATACAAATAAATAATAATAATAAAAATACCTACTTCCGGGTTTAGGCAAGCATCGCGAGACTACGCCAGCCACAGACGGGATTTCGAGGGAGGTCAAAATCCCGTCTGTGGCTGCGTAGTCTCGCGATAGCTGCCGAAATCTCGGGTCCCGTGGGATTTGCGGCCGGCCTGGGCACGCGCCTCCTCCTCCCTGGCGGCTGCTTCCAGGCCAGCCCCCATTCCCTCAGAGAGAGGGAGGAGGGGAGTGAGGCAGGGAAAGCCGCTCCTGGCTCCGTCCTCTTCCTGTGGAAGGCCCTCGCTTCCTGCCCCGCAGATGGGAGAGCCACCGTGCCCGGCCTGAGCTTGGCCTCGGCTCCAGCGGGGCTCTTCGGGGACGGCGGCGGCGTTGGCGCTTCGGCCCTGTGGCGGGGCTCCCGCAGTATGGGTAAGGAAGGGCCTGGCTTGAATCAATCAATCTAAAAACAGTGGGATGTTGGGTGAGGGGGGAGGGGTCCCTCAGCGGCGGTTTCCTTGGCAACGCTTTCTTTCCCTCCTCCGCGCCCCCTCCCCCTTGTTGTGCTGCCTTCCCCCCCGTGCAGGGCGCAACGTGGCTTCCTTTGCACCTGCCCCCACAGGAGGGAGGGAGCTCTTTGGGCCTCCCCCACCCGCCTCTGGGAAAGGAGGCCCCATCAAGCCCTGCCACGGCATTGAGGTGTTTGGTTTTTTTGGTGTGTCCCACTTTGAGTGTGGACTCAAATAACTCAAAGGTATTAGGAACCAGGCCCCCACATCCACCAGTGTTCCCATTTGGGCATATTGAGAATTCATGCCAAGTTTGGTCCAGATCCATCATTATTTGAGTCCACAGTGCTCTCTGGATGGAGGTGAACTACAACTCCACAACTCAAGGTCAATTGTAAGTAAATTGGAGCTGGGGAGGGGCGGAGCCGGGGGACGGGAGGGGGCAGAGCTGGGGAGGGGGCGGAGCCAGGGGCGGAGGCAGACCCTTCGGCCCCCCAGGTGATCAGTGACCGGAATTCCGGCCCAAGGGCCTGTAGAAGTTGGACAGCCCTGGTATACTGCAACGTATGCCATTCTCCTTTGGGTGGGAGTGAAGAGAGCATGCCTTCTTTAGTTTCTATACAGCCGTTGCAACACTCCTACCGGCTGTTAGGAACTGTGGGAGTTGAGGTCCAAAACACCCGGAGGGCCTAGGTTTGCCCATGCCCGATTAAGCGCTATCAACACATGGATGCATAAACATTTCAAAGGAACAGTATAAAGCACTTTATTGCTACTTACCCCAAAAATGGTCAACGGCCGTTTGCTCCTGTATTGAAGACTCATCCAAGATGGTTGACATGAGAGACCCATCGCTTGCTTGGCTACTGAAGCTACTGTGGCTGAAAACTGTGGAAGAGCCGGCCACGTTTTTCCTTGAGTTGTACTTGACAGAACCAGATTGTTTTGCCACACTTTTATGCTGCTTTGTAATTCTGGGAAGAAAAAAAAACCAAACGAATGCCAAAATGGAAGAGCACAAAATTCACCAACAGTAGCTACAAATACTCAACAATCAACTGCAAAATACTCAAGTACTAGCTGTACCCGGCACGCGTTGCTGTGCCCTATTCAGGAGATGCGAGAAAGTCTGAGTATGTAAGGGTTGGAGTTGTTGTTAGTTATGGTGTTGGTGGGGTCATGGCTGTGTTGTTGTGGGTTGTTTTGGTGGGTGGGATGTTGGAGTCCTGTGGAGTTGTTGTTGTGTGGTGTTGCTGGCATTCTGCATAGCTTGTGGATATACAATTTTTTTGTCTTTCCGTCTGCTGTGTTGATGTAGAGGTTGATGCGTGTGTGGATGGGGTACTTTGGAAGTGAGTGCAGGTACTTGAAATCCCATTATCCATGGTGTGTCCTCCTCTAATCTGCAGTCGGATGGAGTGTGGGTATTGGGGGCCATTGTGTGCCAAGTTTGGTGTTTATTGGTCTTGGTTCTGGGACACAGTGGTCTGTGGGGAATGATGGGGTTTGAAGTAGTACAAATCCCATTATCCATGGAGGTACTTCAAGTCCCATAATCCATGGTCCACCCTCCTCCAAACTGTAGTAGAATGTAGCGTCATAGGGGTCATAGGTGCTCTGTGTGCCAAGGTAGGTTTGAACTGTCAATTCAGGCCATACACAATGTCCCATGAGCTGAGGGCTAGTCGGGAGAATCAAGTTAATGAAGCCTTACTGTCAATTCAGAGCGTAAACAGCATTCCATTAAGTGAGGCCTAGTCAGGGAAATTAAGTTAATGAAGCCTTACTGTCAATTTTGGGCGTGGTCTGTGGTTTGTAGGGGTGTAAATTTTCTGTGGGAAGTGAATTGGGTGTTTGTGTTTGTGCCTCAGCCCTTTGCCTTATCCTCCTCTGACAGTTTATTATGGGTTGGAATGTTCATGTTGGCAGGCCAGTACAGGAGTTATGCAAATCCGCCCTTATTGGCAGCCAATCATGTTGTCAGAATGTAGAGGCTGGGAGAGTCTTTGGCAGCCCCGGAGGATGCTGGGAAATGTAGTTTTTTTAACTCGTTGTTTTGGGGGCCTTTTAGGTTTTGGGGGGGAAGTTTCTTTGCTACAAACCTACTTTGCTTGAGGCCTATTTCTGTTGGCAAGTTTGGTGTTTCTGCGTTGTAAGGTTTCTCTGCTGGGACGGTCGTTCCATGACGTGAACCCCTTTATATAATAGATAAGCCGAGTTTTTCAACACTTTTTTTTAGGCTGAAAAGGCCCCCCTCGGCTTATACTTGAGTTATATATTTTAACTAGCTGACCCGGCCATGCATTGCTGTGGCCTTGTTGAAAAGCACAATCAAATGTCTTGCAACCCTGAAAAGCCATTCAATCTAGCTGTGTTCTTAAGTATGAGTCGTTTCTAAGTCGGATGTTTGTAACTTGGGGACTGCCTGTGTGTGTATGTATGTATATATCTACAGTACGTATTTGTGTGTATGTGTACATATGTGTGTATGTGTGTTTACTTATGTATATGTGCATATGTATATGCATGTATGTGTGTACTTATGTATATGCGTGTTTGTATATGTATATGCATGTATATGTGTAGATGTGTGTAAGTACAGATGTACTGTATGTGTTTATGTGTATCTATTATATAAAGGGGTTCCCGTCATGGAACGACCGTCCCAAACAGAGAAACCTTACAACGCAGAAACACCAAACTTGCCAACAGAAATAGGCCTCAAGCAAGGTAGGTTTGTAGCAAAGAAACTTTCCCCCCCCAAAACCTAAAAGGCCCCCAAAACAACGAGTAAAAAAACTACATTTCCCAGCATCCTCCGGGGCTGCCAACGACTCTCCCAGAGTCTACATTCTGACAACATGATTGGCTGCCAATAAGGGCGGATTTGCATAACTCCTGTACTGGCCAGCCAACATGAACATTCCGACCCATAATAAACTGTCAGAGGAGGATAAGGCAAAGGGCTGAGGCACAAACACAAACACCCCATTCACTTCCCACAGAAAATTTACACCCCTACAAATCACAGACCACGCCCAAAATTGACAGTAAGGCTTCATTAACTTAATTTCCCTGACTAGGCCTCACTTAATGGAATGCTGTTTACGCTCTGAATTGACAGTAAGGCTTCATTAACTTGATTCTCCCGACTAGCCCTCAGCTCATTGGACATTGTGTATGGCCTGAATTGACAGTAAGGCTTCATTAACTTGCTGTTCCGACTAGGCCTCAGCTCATGGGACATTGTGTATGGCCTGAATTGACAGTAAGGCTTCATTAACTTGCTGTTCCCGACTAGGCCTCAGCTCACTGGACATTGTGTATGGCCTGAATTGACAGTAAGGCTTCATTAACTTGCTGTTCCCGACTAGGCCTCAGCTCATGGGACATTGTGTATGGCCTGAATTGACAGTAAGGCTTCATTAACTTGATTTTCCCGACTAAGCCTCAGCTCACGGGACATTGTGTATGGCCTGAATTGACAGTAAGGCTTCATTAACTTGATTTTCCCGACAGGCCTCAGCTCATGGGACATTGTGTATGGCCTGAATTTACAGTAACCTACCTTGGCACACAGAGCCCCTATGACCCACGCTACATTCTACTACAGTTTGGAGGAGGGTGGACCATGGATTATGGGACTTGAAGTACCTCCATGGATAATGGGATTTGTAGTACTTCAAAACCCATCATTCCCCACAGACCACTGTGTCCCAGAACCAAGACCGATAAAGACCCAACTTGGCACACAGTGCCCCCATGACCCACACTCCATCCGACTGCAGTTTAGAGGAGGGCACACCATGGATGATGGGATTTCAAGTACCTCCACTCACTTCCAAAGTACCCCACCCACACACGCATCAACCTCTACATCAACACAGCAGACGGAAAGACAAAAAAACATTGCATATCCACAAGCTCTGCAGAACGCCAGCAACACCACACACCAACAACTCCCCAGGACTTCAACATCCCACCCACCAGAACAACCCACAACGACACAGCCAGGGCCCCACCAACACCATAACTAACAACAATTCCAACCCTTACATACTCAGACTTCCTCGCATCTCCTAAATAGGGCACAGCAACGTGTGCCGGGTACAGCTAGTATTTGTATATTTTGTGCATGTATATATGTGTGTGGGTATGTGTGTGTTTCCTCCTTCCTTCTGTCTTTCCTTTCCCTCCTTCCTCCAATTCATTCCTTTTCTCAATCAGTCCTCCCCTTTCGTTCCCTCCCTCTGTTCCCTCCCTCTCTTTCTTTCCTTCCTTTTTCTCCTTCCCTCACCAGGTTGTCCTTCCTTTATTACCTTTTCTTTCCTTTTTCTGTCCTGTGTACTTTCTCTTCTTTCTTCCTGTGGTACTTCCTTCTCTCTGACCTTTCTCACCGTTTCCCTCTTGCATTCTTTCCCGTTTTCCCTCCCTCCTTTATTCTCTCCTTCCTTCCTGTCTGTTGCCACCTCATCCATTCCGTGCTTTTCTCTTTCTGTCGTCCCCCCCCCCCCCCCCGGTCTTCCTTTCTTTTCCTTCCATCCCTCTACAACATTATGCTCATGTGTGTTTTGGGGGGGGGGAGGGTGACGTAGGGAGAAGCTTTGGCGCACGCCGGTCATGTGATTGGCCAAGGCGTTTGCGCGCATGGTGTGTTGTCCGTTGGGAGGTGTGTGCGCGAGGAGGTTTTGCGCGAGCGTAGCGATACCTTGGGAGGAATGTGAAGAGGACGTTTGGCGCGAGGCTAGCCCCTTCTTGGGGCTGGCGTTGGCGCGCGCCGCTTATTGGAGTCGTAAGGGTTTTTTTTTAAGTTTGGGAGGGGGGAGTTTAGAAGCTGTTTCGGCGCAGGGGTTTCTGGGATTTGTAGTCCCAGAGGTTTTTTTTTAGGGTTTTTGGCTGCTGGCTTGTTTTTTAAAAGGTTTTTTAAAATTTGCAAACATAGCGAGTAGGGTTGTGAGTGTATGTGGGGTAGTTTTGTGTGTCTGCCTTGTGTGGTTTTGTTGCCTATAAGCGTATAACCACGGATGTTACATTTTTATATATATAAGATTATTTCACTGGGTTATTATTGTTATTATTACATTTATTATTTAACCTATTATTGTTATTATTACATTTATTATTTTACTCTATTTATTATTGTTATTATAACATTTAATATTTTACTAATATTATTACATTTATTATTTTACGCTATTATTACATTTATTGTTTTACGCTATTATTATCCCATTTATTATTTTACGCTATTATTATTATTCCATTTATTAATTTACTCTCTTTATTATTATTATAACATTTAATATTTTACTATTATTATTCCATTTATTATTTTATTCTATTATTGTTATTATTCCATTTATTATTTTACACTATTGTTCCATTTATTGTTTTACGCTATTATTATCCCATTTATTATTTTACGCTATTATTATTCCATTTATTATTTTACTCTATTTATTATTATTATAACATTTAATATTTTACTATTATTATTCCATTTATTATTTTATTCTATTATTGTTATTATTCCATTTATTATTTTACACTATTATTCCATTTATTGTTTTACGCTATTATTATCCCATTTATTATTTTACGCTATTATTATTATTCAATTTATTAATTTACTCTATTTATTATTATAACATTTAATATTTTACTATGATTATTCCATTTATTATTTTATTCTATTATAGTTATTATTCCATTTATTATTTTACACTATTATTCCATTTATTGTTTTACGCTATTATTATCCCATTTATTATTTTACTCTATTTATTATTATTATAACATTTAATATTTTACTATGATTATTCCATTTATTATTTTATTCTATTATTGTTATTATTTCATTTATTATTTTACACTATTATTCCATTTATTGTTTTACGCTATTATTATCCAATTTATTATTTTATGCTATTATTATTATTCCATTTATTAATTTACTCTATTTATTATTATTATAGCATTTAATATTTTACTATTATTATTCCATTTATTATTTTATTCTATTATTGTTATTATTCCATTTATTATTTTACACTATTGTTCCATTTATTGTTTTACGCTATTATTATCCCATTTATTATTTTACGCTATTATTATTATTCCAATTATTAATTTACTCTATTTATTATTATTATAACATTTAATATTTTACTATTATTATTCCATTTATTATTTTATTCTATTATTGTTATTATTCCATTTATTATTTTACACTATTGTTCCATTTATTGTTTTACGCTATTATTATCCCATTTCTTATTTTATGCTATTATTATTCCATTTATTATTTTACTCTATTTATTATTATAACATTCAATATTTTACTATTATTATTCCATTTATTATTTTATTCTATTATTGTTATTATTCCATTTATTATTTTACACTATTATTCCATTTATCGTTTTACGCTATTATTATCCCATTTCTTATTTTATGCTATTATTATTCCATTTATTATTTTACTCTATTTATTATTATTATAACATTTAATATTTTACTATTATTATTCCATTTATTATTTTATTCTATTATTGTTATTATTCTACACTATTATTCCATTTATTGTTTTACGCTATTATTATCCCATTTCTTATTTTATGCTATTATTATTCCATTTATTATTTTACTCTATTTATTATTATAACTTTCAATATTTTACTATTATTATTCCATTTATTATTTTACACTATTATTCCTTTTATTGTTTTACGCTATTATATTTTACTATTACTATTATTTTACGCTATTATTATTCCATTTCTTATTTTACACTATTATTATTATTACATTTATTATTTTACTCTAATTATTATTGTCGTTATTACATTTATTATTTATTAATACAGCCCCATCACATGGCACTTCATGCTCTGCTTGCCCGAGAGATGATGCTCAACTTTCGTATCCTGTTTGTATTTTGGATGCTCTGCTATATCTTAGCGTAGTTTCCCCTAACGATAAAATCGGGTGGGATCTGCTGCTTCTCAAGGTGCTCTCTGGTGGGCAGGTAAGTAACACGGAGACGCTATTCAAAAGAAACGCTTACTTGGATGATTGGTCTACAAAAGCCTTCTTCCCAGAATAGGAGACGCTGCTTCCAGCGGCGTAGACCTTCTCGCTGGAAGCATCCTTGGTCGTGCTGTATGCAGCGGTAGAGGAGCGCAAGCTGCGCCTGGACATCCTCGGGGAGTCAAACACAGGCTCCAAATTGTGCTCTTTCTCAAAATCCAGAGCAGCTAAGGAGTAACTTGAACTGTAACAAAAAAAGAGAAAAATTAATTTTTTTTGACATACGTCTCAGAGTGTAGAGCTGATTGTTTTACAATTTAGTATGGAGAGTATGTGCTTGTGTTGCGCCAGGCCAGACGTAGCGCCCGGATGATTTTCCCTCTCGTGAGTGTTAGAGCCGCTCAGGTCCAGTCCTTGATTGTTAGGAAATGCAGTTATTTCTAATTATATCAATAAAATGGTAATGTTTGTTTGTGGGATCAACACAACTCAAAAACCACTGGACATTTGGACGCGACATTTGGACACTACACCCCTAACAGACCAATGAGTGACCATCACTCATAAACCCCTCCTAAAAACAACGGAAAAGACTTAAAAACTCAAAAAAAGCTAAATGACGAAATAGCCCATGTGCAAAAATGACAGCTCCCAGCATTCCCTAGACCAGTGTTTCCCAACCAGTGTGCCGTGGCACACTAGTGTGCCGTGAGCGATCATCAGGTATGCCATGGGAAATTGGAACCCTTTCAGTACTTTCTGTTGGTAATCAGAGTTCAGTATGCCAATTTTGGTTCAATTCCATTGTTGCAAGAGTTCATGATGCTCTTTGATTGTGTGTTAACTATAAATCCCAGAAACTGTAACTCCCAAATGTTACAGTTTCTATATTCCCCAAACTCCATCTGATCAGATTTGCATTTACAAAATCCTGGGGCACACCACCAACCAAAATGACACAAAATGACACTCTAACACAGTAATACATATAGTTAATATGTTTCTAAATGTATTTATACACTCGGTGTGAAACCTGGGCCTGTTTCGATGAACACAACATAGATATCCTGGCAGGAATGGCAGAAAGACACACACACACAAAACATACTAATACTAACCCAAAATGACACAAAATGACACTCTAACACAGTAATACATATACTTAATATGTTTCTAAATGTATTTATACACTCAGTGTGAAACCTGGGCCTGTTTCGATGAACACAACATAGATATCCTGGCAGGAATGGCAGAAAGACACAAACTTCCCACACAGAACTCCCATAACCAAGAGAAAATGCTATAAGGGTTTGGTGGGCATTGACCTTGGGTTTTAGAGTTGTAGCTCACGTATATCCAGAGAGCACTGTGGACTGAAACAATGTTGGATCAGGACCAAACTTGGCATGAATACTCAATATGCCCAAATGTGAACACAGATGGAGTTTGGGGAAAATAGACCTTGACATTTGGGAGTTACAGTTTCTGGGATTTATAGTTAACACACAATCAAAGAGCACCCTGAACTCTTGCAACAATGGAATTGAACCAAACTTGGCCTATTGAACTCTCATTACCAACAGAAAGTACTGAAAGGGTTTGCTTGGGAATTGACCTTGAGTTTTGGAGTTGTAGTTCACCTATATCCAGAGAGCACTGTGGACTCAAACAATGTTGGATCAGGACCAAACTTGGCATGAATACTCAACATGCCCAAATGTGAGCACAGATGGAGTTTGGGGAAAATAGACCTAGACATTTGAGCCCCCTTTGTTGGCTCCCCTACGGCAGTGTTTTTCAACCTTTTTTGAGCCGCGGCACATTTGTTACATTTACAAAATCCTGGGGCACACCACCAACCAAAATGACACTCTATCTGTCATTATACTGTCACCCTCCCCCCTCGTGACGGCGCTGCTTTCGCCAACCCCCCCTCCCGGGAGGCCCACGCACAGGAGACCTCCCACCGTCCCGCGGGGGAGTGCTGCACTAAGTGGCCGAAGCACGCGCGGGCTCGGCTGAGCAGGACAAATAGGAATTGAGCACACGGGGTTCCTCCGAGCCTCGGAACAAACTGTGGCGGAGGCTCGCAGCCATCGCCACCCCCAGCTCTACTTCCCGAAGGGGTTCAGCCCTCCCCCCCCCCGCGCATCCCTTCGGCTTCCCTGCTGTCGCCTTGGGGCCAGATCGGGAAGGAACCAAGTTGGGCTGTGGAGCTGCGCATCTCGGCCTCTGCTCTGCAGCAAACCCGGAGCCCAGCCAG
Source organism: Anolis apletophallus (assembly GCA_030556195.1). Lineage (NCBI taxonomy): Eukaryota > Metazoa > Chordata > Lepidosauria > Squamata > Anolidae > Anolis > Anolis apletophallus. The sequence goes on from JARBWK010000071.1 coordinate 43,739, forward strand.
GAGAGGCCGGGAGATGAGGGGTTGCTCCCCTTCCCCGGTGCGGAGGGGCTAGAGGGCAGAAAGCCTCACCTCGAGCCTCCGGGAGCGGGGTCGGACGAGAGCAGCTCCCGCGGACTCCTCCTCCCTCTCCTCAACCTTGCTGCCGGAGGGGGGGGGGGAGGGCAGGAGAGCGCCCAGGAGCCAGGAAGCAGGAGGAGCCGAAGCCCGGACAGGTAGCCCTTGGCGCGCAGAGAGAAGGAAGGAAGGGAAGGAGAGAGAGCGGAGGGAGGGAGGAAAGTTCTGGACGCCGAGGGCTCTCCCTGACTGCAGCCGGGCTGGCTGGCATTGCTACTTCGGCCTTGAAAAGCCTCATTTCCGCTGCCTGAAGTTTCCTGCTAGGCTCTCTCTCTCTCTCTCTCCACTGTAATTTCCCACGGCACACCTGATGATCGCTCACGGCACACTAGTGTGCCGCGGCACACCAAGTTGGGAAACACTGCATTACTGCCTGGCTCTTAAGACTGTGGACTATGCAGGCTGAATTATTTCCTGCTGCTGGACGTAAGATTCAGTTTTGCACAAGATCCTCAGCTTGCCTGGAAATTATTTTGAGCGTATGGGGAGCGGCCAGCTGGCTGAACGCATGCTTAAGACACCAGTGTATGCTAAGAGCACACGGTGGGTGATACAAAGCCAGCAGCGCATCATGTGAGGCTCTTCCCATCTGCTGCTTGAAAGAGTCCAGAGGAGACACAGATGCGCTATGCGCCTGAGAATTAGGCCACGCATAATAGTACAATATACATTGTGACCCCGATTAGCCGGACCAGGTCACTGAAAGGTCCACCTGGCTAATGCCTGTGGGAACAAGTCCAGGAAAATGACTATTCTGGGAAATGTTTACTCATTTGTTGAGGCTGGCAGCAGATGGACGGAGAAGTCGAGTCCTCTTACGTCCATATCCTGCATTTCCTTCTCCGGCCGCTCACTTGGTTTCAATGGAGGGTCAGAAGAAGCGATGCATCCTCCCTCTGCCCCTCTCTTCTCTCACCTGCAAACAACTCCTTTTTATGCGCTGAAATATTAGCCCGTATGAACACCAGGCAGAACATGAGATACAGACTGTAATAGGAACCACCTCTTTGCAAAGCAAGGTGCTTCTTATACAGGGGCGGATTTAACGGTAAGCAAAGTAAGCGCCCACTTAGTGCGCCACGTGGTCAGGGGCGCATCCGGTCGGCAGGTTCTGCGCATGCGCCATTGGTGCGGCACGGCTCCACCTGGATGGAGATGCCAATTGCCCAACTAGCTGGCTCCACGTGTGCGTACCTGGCGCGCCTGCACGGAACTAGCTGGCTCTGCGTGTGTGTACCCGGCGCGCCTGAACGGAACTAGCTGGCTCCGCGGGTGCGTACCCGGTGCGCATGCACAGAACTAGCTGGCTCCGCGCATGCGTACCCGGCGCGCATGCACGGAACTGGCTAGCCCCGCGCTTGCGTACCCGGTGTGCCTGCACGGAACTAGCTGGCTCCGCGTGTGCGTACCTGGCGCGCCTGAACGGAACTAGCTGGCTCCGCGTGTGCGTACCCGGTGCGCCTGCACGGAACTAGCTGGCTCCGCGTGTGCGTACCCGGTGCGCCTGCACGGAACTAGCTGGCTCCGCGTGTGCGTACCTGGCGCGCCTGAACGGAACTAGCTGGCTCCGCGTGTGCGTACCCGGTGCGCATGCACAGAACTAGCTGGCTCCGCGCATGCGTACCCAGCGCGCATGCACGGAACTGGCTAGCCCCGCGCTTGCGTACCCGGTGCGCCTGCACGGAACTAGCTGGCTTCGCGTGTGCACACCCAGCGCGTATGCACGGAACTAGCTGGCTCCGCTTGTGCGTACCCGGTGCGCATGCACAGAACTAGCTGACTCCGCGTGTGCATACCCGGCACGCATGCATGGAACTAGCTGGCTCCGCGTGTGCGTACCTGGCGCGCCTGCACGGAACTAGCTGGCTCCGCGTGTGTGTACCCGGCGCGCCTGAACGGAACTAGCTGGCTCCGCGGGTGCGTACCCGGTGCGCCTGAACGGAACTAGCTGGCTCCGCGTGTGCGTACCCGGTGCGCCTGCACGGAACTAGCTGGCTCCGCGTGTGCGTACCCGTCGCGCCTGCACGGAACTAGCTGGCTCCGCGTGGGCGTACCCGGGGCGCCTGCACGGAACTAGCTGGCTCAGCTGCAGCGTACCTGGAGCGCCTGAACGGAACTAGCTGGCTCCGCGGGTGCGTACCCGGTGCGCATGCACAGAACTAGCTGGCTCCGCGCATGCGTACCCAGCGCGCATGCACGGAACTGGCTAGCCCCGCGCTTGCGTACCCGGTGCACCTGCACGGAACTAGCTGGCTTCGCGTGTGCACACCCAGCGCGTATGCACGGAACTAGCTGGCTCTGCTTGTGCGTACCTGGTGCGCCTGCACAGAACTAGCTGACTCCGCGTGTGCATACCCGGCACGCATGCATGGAACTAGCTGGCTCCGCGTGTGCGTACCCGGCGCGCCTGAACGGAACTAGCTGGCTGCACAGGTGCGTACCCGTCGCGCCTGCACGGAACTAGCTGGCTCTGCGTGTGCGTACCCATCGCGCATGCACGGAACTAGCTGGCTCCGCGTGCGCGCACCCTGTGGCCATTGTACAGCTGTTTATATTCTGCCAGTGATGATTACAAACACTTCATTGAAATGTGGTGCCAGGCACGAAGGGCAGCTGTCGCCAGCCCAAATTTGTGCTCACTTGGCAAACGTGCCTATTTATTTAATAACTTAACCTAACAGGGCGGCTCACAAACAGAATTGTATTTCAGCGCTTGGTGTCAGGCAAACATCTCTGGAAGAGCACCTTGTTCTGAAGTTAATTCCACAAGAATTAAGTCTCTTTCGTACGCCTCAGAGATAGGGATCGATCCAGCTCCATCCAATACAACACATGACGGATGGACGGATGGAAGGACTTCTGGCCTAAGTCGCAACTCCCAAAACTTAGGTCACTTTGTTAAAGCCAAAAAGAAAACATCAGATTGTAATACTAACAACAACAATAGAGTAAAATAATAAATGTAACAACAACAATAATAGGTGCGAAGGACTGAGGAAAGGTGCTCCTCTTCTCCTCTTTCTTTGTTCCTTTCTTTCCTTCTCTTCCATTCCCTCTCTCACCTTTCCTTTCCCCTCTACTTTCCTTCTCACCCCCTTTCCTCCCTTTTCTTGTTCCTTCCCTCTCTCTTTTCCTTCCTTCCTTCCTTCCTTCCTTCCTTCCTTCCTTCCCAGGCACATGCAAGGGGGAAGAGGAAGTAAGGCACATGTGAGAGAGGGAAAGGAAGGAAGTTGTGCACAAGAGGGGGGAAGATAAAGTAAGGCACATGTGAGAGAGGGAAAGAGGAAGGAAGTTGCGCACAAGAGGGGGGAAGAGCAAGGAAGGCACATGCGAGGGGGAAAGAGGAAGGAAGGTGCATGTGAGAGAGGGAAAGAGGAAGGAAGTTGCGCATAAGAGGGGGAAAGAGGAAGTAAGGCACATGTGAGAGAGGGAAAGGAAGTTGTGCACAAGAGGGGGAAAGAGCTAGGAAGGCACATGCAAGGGGGGAAGAGGAAGTAAGGCACATGTGAGAGAGGGAAAGAGGAAGGAAGTTGCGCACAAGAGGGGGAAAGAGCACGGAAGGCACATGTGAGGGGGGAAAGAGGAAGGAAGGTGTATGCGAGAGGGGGAAAGAGGAAGGAAGGCACATGCAAGGGGGGGAAGAGGAAGTAAGGCACATGTGAGAGAGGGAAAGGAAGGAAGTTGTGCACAAGAGGGGGGAAGAGGAAGTAAGGCACATGTGAGAGAGGGAAAGAGGAAGGAAGTTGCGCACAAGAAGGGGGAAGAGCAAGGAAGGCACATGCGAGGGGGAAAGAGGAAGGAAGGTGCATGTGAGAGAGGGAAAGAGGAAGGAAGTTGCGCACAAGAGGGGGAAAGAGGAAGTAAGGCACATGTGAGAGAGGGAAAGGAAGGAAGTTGTGCACAAGAGGGGGAAAGAGAAAGGAAGGCACATGCAAGGGGGGAAGAGGAAGTAAGGCACATGTGAGAGAGGGAAAGAGGAAGGAAGTTGCGCACAAGAGGGGGAAAGAGGAAGGAAGGCACATGCAAGGGGGGAAGAGGAAGTAAGGCACATGTGAGAGAGGGAAAGAGGAAGGAAGTTGCGCACAAGAGGGGGAAAGAGCAAGGAAGGCACATGCGAGGGGGAAAAGAGGAAGGAAGGTGCATGCGAGAGGGGGAAAGAGGAAGGAATGTGCAAGCGAGAGGGGGAAAGAGGAAGGTGCACATGATGGAGGAAAGAGGAAGGCGCGTACAAGGGGGAAGAGGAAGGAAGGCGCGTACAAAGGGGGGAAGAGGAAGGAAGGTGTACACAAGAGGGAGGAAGAGGGAGGTGCACGTGATGGGGGAAAGAGAAAGGAAGGCACGCACAAGGGGGAAGAGGAAGGAAAGCATGCACAAGGGAGGGAAGAGGAAGGAAGGAGCGCACAAGAGGGAGAAGAAGGTGGACATGATGGGGAAAGAGGAAGGAAGGTGTGCACAAGGGGGGGGGGAAGAGGAAGGAAGGTGTACAAAAGCGGGGGGAAGGGGAAGGAAGGCACGCACAAGAGGGGGAAAGAGAAAGAAAGCCGCAAGCGAGAGGGGGAAGAGAAAGGAAGGTATGCACAAGAGAGGGAAAGAGAACGTAAGGTGAAATACCTAGAGAATACACCCTTGTAAAGGAAATTAATGATTGACCGCAGCACCCCAGCACGCATATAATTCAGTGGCAATAAAGCAGTGGCCATGGCTGGAATCACCGGGTTGTTGTAGGGACTGTGGCGCAGCTGGCTGGGAGTCAGCTGCATTAAGATCACTACTGACCTAAAGGTTCGAAGCCAGCCTGGGTCGGAGTGAGCTCCTGACCAAAATTGTGTAGCTTGTTGTCGACCTTTAATAAAATACTACTATTAATAATATATTATAATTATATATTACATTTCATATTTTATATTACACTAGCTGAACCCGGCACGCGTTGCTGTGCCCTATGTAGGAGATGTTGAAAAGTATGTAAGGGTATGTTATGATGTGAGTGTGTGTTGTGTGTGTGTATATATGTGTTTGGTTGTGTGTATGTATGGCTGTATGTGTGTTTAATTGTTGTGTGTGTGTTTTTATTTGTGTATGTGTATATTTAGTAATGTGTTTGTGTGTGTGTGGGTGAAGGTATGGGTTTGTGTATATATGTGTTTGTGGTTTTGTGTGTGTATATATTTGTATGTGTGTATATATATACTATTGGTGTGTATGTGTGTGTTTATTTGGGTGTTTTTTGTGTAGTAGTGGGGTTTTTTTTTTTGTTTTTGTCGGCTTGCCTGTGTCTTCGTTGTCCGTCTGTTCTGGTTCCTGATGGCCGCCTTCTCGCTCTCCTCCGGTGCCTCTCTGCCGTTCCCAGAAGAGGAGGGAAGGGGAGAGACCGTGAGGGCCCCTTTCGCAGGAGGAGGTGGAGGACGTGGTCCCGTCCAGAGCACCGTTCTCCACCGCAGCCCTCTTCCCTGCGAAGGTCGCTCTTCGGCCCGCCCTGTTGCAGGGAAGTGGCGAAGGGGGAGCGATGGCGGCGGCGCCATGGCCGTTCTTCCGGCACCTGTGCGCTCTCCTCCGCCGGTTCAGTGCTGCTTCCTGAAGTGGAGGACGAAAGGGCCTAAAGGCGATCTCTCTTCCACTCCCTGAAGAAAGGGCGAGGAGAGCGATCGCGCGGGGTCCTTTTGCGTCCTCCTTTCAGGAGCAGCACGGAGGCGGCGGAGGAGAGCGGAAAGGGGCCGGAAGAGCGTCCATGGCGCCGTCGCCATCGCTCCCTTCGCCACTTCCCAGGCACAGGGTGGGCCGAAGAGCCACCCAGGCAGGAGGAGGGCTGCGTTGAGAACGTTGCTGTGGTGGGCGCACGTCCCTCAGCTCCTCCTGTGAAAGTGGCTCTGACGGTGCCCTCTCCCTTCCGCTCCTCTTCTGGAGAAAAAGAGGCAGCGGAGGAGAGGGAGAAGGCTAAAACTTTCTGTTAGTGTGTTAGGTATGTGTTTTCTGCCGGGTTTGTTTTGAGGACAACTTCCGGGAAGTGTTATTTGCGGGACAGGAAGTGGTTCCTGCCGCCATTTTGGTTGTAGTTTTTTGGTGTTCCGGATCCCTCCATAGGATTGCATGGGGTTTTTGGGGGGCCGGTTTTAGGGGTCTTAGGAGTTATGCTTTGGGGGGTTTTTTTGTGCCACGATTGTAGGTGCTGGCCTGTTGAAATGTGTGTGGTGGGTTTTGAGGGCCTGGGTGTTATGGTGTGTCCGTGCATAAGCGTCAAAAACGGACTTTCCCTTTTTATATATATAGATGTAATATTACTAATAATATTACATTATGTTATAGTACAATGTAATGTGTAATTGTGCTATGACAATCATATAATATATTGTATATTTACATTTTACTTGTACGCCGCTCTGAGTCCCCTTCGGGGCGAGAAGCGCGGCATAGAAATATCGTAATTAAATAAATATAAATAAATATTGACCGAAAGGTCATCAGTACTAAGCCAGACCGGGTCAGAATGAGCTTCCGGCCAATTTTGTGTAGCTTGTTGTTGACCTTTGCAGCCCAAAAGACAGTTGCACCTGTCAAGTAGGAAATTTAGGTACCGTTTTGTGGGGAGGCTAATTTAACCGATTTACGAGGCTATAAAAATCTCCAATTAGTATGCAAAGAATGAGGAAGTTACAGCTCCCCTGGTGGCCAGAAGCTGGAATGTTAAATAGCCTCTGAGTGTCTGTCTATATATGTTGTGTGTCGATGGCAGTGTTCCCCAACAGCTGTTCCGCGGCACACTAGTGTGCTGTGAGCAATCGCCTGGTGGGCCGCGGGAAAAACCTCTCTTCCCCCCTTTCTTCCCCCTCCTGCCGAACTCCTGCGGCTGCTGCTTAGAAGGGGGGGGAGGAGGAAGGGCCGGGCGGGAGCGGTGAAGAAGGGGCTGGGGCGCCGCCCCCTTCAGCCGTTTCCCCAGCCAGCCAGCCTCCAATCGAGGGAGGGCGGGAAACGGAATTGGAAGTGCGCTTGTCTGGGTGCATGCGCACTAGTTCCCAGGGGTGACAGACGCATTCACCTTCCTCCTGCGGCGGTGAAGGAAGCGAAGGAGCCAACTGCTCCCGGAGGCGCCCCGGCTCGGCCCTGCTGCGTCCCAGGTGAGGCCCCGGGGAGCCCTTCCCCTCGGCCCGCCCCGAGCCCGTAGCCCCTCAGGAAGGCCTCCAAAGGGAAGAAGAGGCCTTCCTTCGCGGGGGGGAAAGGTCGGGGCCTGGCAGGAGGGCCCTCGGAGGAAGGAAAGGCAGGCGGGATTCCGTGAGGGACTCCCTCGCCAGCCTTCCTCCCAAACGTCAAGGTCTATTTTTCCCAAACTCCATCTGTGTTCACATTTGGGCATATTGAGTACTCAGTTCAAGTGTGGTCCAGATCCATCATTATTTCAGTCCACAGTGCTCTCTGGGTTTAGGTGAACTACAACTTCCAAACTCAAGGACAATTCCCAAGGAAACCCTTTCAGTACTTTCTGTTGGTAATGAGAGTTCAATATGCCAAGTTGGGTTCAATTCCATTGTTGCAAGAGTTCAGGATGCTCTTTGATTGTGTGTCAACTATAAATCCCAGAAACTGTAACTCCCAAATGACAAGGTCTATTTCCCCCCAACTCCATCTGTGTTCACATTTGGGCATATTGAGTATTCATGCCAAGTTTGGTCCTGATCCAACATTGGTTGAGTCCACAGTGCTCTCTGGATATAGGTGAACTACAACTCCAAAACTCAAGGTCAATGCCCACCAAACTCTTATAGCATTTTCTCTTGGTTATGGGAGTTCTGTGTGGGAAGTTTGTGTCTTTCTGCCATTCCTGCCAGGATATCTATGTTGTGTTCATTGAAACAGGCCCAGGTTTCACACTGAGTGTATAAATACATTTAAAAACATATTAACTATATCAGGGCTGTCCAACTTCTACGGGCCCAAGGGCCGGAATTCCGGTCACTGATCACCTGGGGGGCCAAAGGGTCTGACTCCGCCCCCTCCCCGGCTCCGCCCCTCCCCGGCTCCGCCCCCTCCCTGGCTCCAATTTACTTACAATGGACCTTGAGTTGTGGAGTTGCAGTTCCCCTCCATCCAGAGAGCACTGTGGACTCAAACAATGATGGATCTGGACCAAACTTGGCATGAATACTCAATATACCCAAATGGGAACACTGGTGGATTTGGGGGAATGTTTCCTAATACCTTTGAGTTATTTGAGTCCACACTCAAATTGGAACACCCCAAAAAAACCCAAACACCTCAATGCCGTCGCAGGACTTGATGGGGCCTCCTTTCCCAGAGGCCCAAAGAGCCCCCTCCCTCCCTGAAGGGAAAGCAAGCCGCGGGGGCAGGCGCAAAGGAAGCCACGTTGCGCCCTGCACGCGGGGGGAGGCAGCACAACAAGGGGGAGGGGGTGCGGAGGAGGGGGAGGAAGCGTCGCCAAGGAAACCGCCGCTGAGGGACCCCTCCCCCCCCTCACCCAACGTCCCACTGTTTTTAGATTGATTGATTCGAGCCAGGCCCTTCCTTACCCATACTGCGGGAGCCCCGCCACAGGGCCAAAGCGCCAGCGCCGACCCCGAAGAGCCCCGCTGGAGCCGAGGCCAAGCTCAGGCCGGGCGCGGCGGCTCCACAATCCGCGGGGCGGGAAGCGAGGGCCCTCCACAGGAAGAGGACGGAGCCAGGAGGGGCTTTTCCTGCCTCACTCCCCTCCTCCCTCTCTCTGAGGGAATGGGGCTGGCCTGGAAACAACCGCGAGGGAGGGAGGCGCGCCCAGGCCGGCCGCAAATCCTGCGGGACCGAGATTTCGGCAGCTATCGCGAGACTACGCAGCCACAGACGGGATTTTGACCTCCTCGAAATCCCGTCTGTGGCTGGCGAGTCTCGCGATGCTTGCCTAAACCCGGAAGTAGGTATTTTTAATTTTTTAATTTTATTTTTTATTTGTATTTTATTAAAACAAGTTAGGGGGCCGGAGGGAAGGGGCTCAGGGGCCGTGTATGGCCCCAGGGCCGCCTGTTGGACAGCCCTGAACTATATGTATTACTGTGTTAGAGCAGTGTTTCCAAACCTTTTTTGAGCCGCGGCACATTTTTTACATTTCCAAAATCCTGGGGCACACCACCAACCAAAATGACACAAACTGACACTCTAACACAGTAATACATATAGTTAATATGTTTTTAAATGTATTTATACACTCTGTGTGAGATCAGGACCAAACTTGGCATGAATACTCGATATGCCCAAATGTGAACACAGATGGAGTTTGGGAAAAATAGACCTTGACATTTGGGAGTTACAGTTTCTGGGATTTATAGTTAACACGCAATCAAAGAGCATCCTGAACTCTTGCAACAATGGAATTGAACCAAACTTGGCATATTGAACTCTCATTACCAACAGAAAGTACTGAAAGGGTTTGCTTGGGAATTGACCTTGAGTTTGGAAGTTGTAGTTCACCTACACCCAGAAAGCACCGTGGGCAGGAGGGAGAAGAAAGGGTATTGGAGGTTCCAATTTCCCACGGCACACCTGAGGATCGCTCACGGCACACTAGTGTGCCACAGCACACTGGTTGGAAAACACTGTGTTAGAGTGTCGTTTTGTGTCGTTTTGGTTGGTGGTGTGCCCCAGGATGTTGTAAATGTAAAAAATGTGCCGCGGCTCAAAAAAGGTTGGGAAACACTGGTCTATGGCACTAAATGTTTGCCATGTATATGAACATTGAAATCCGCCCTGAGTCCCCTGCAGGGTGAGAAGGGCGGAATATAAATACTGTAAATAAATAAATAAATAAAATTCAACGATACGATATAAACGGCATTACCAAATCCCACCCTCCAGAGTGATTAACCAAAACAATGATATTTGGGTGTGACTCTGGAATGCTTTTCCTTGCAGTTCACTGACGAATCATGAGTCACCGCTTAATCCCCAGTTGACTTGGCAGAAAAACCATGTTCAAAAACAAAACTACTCCATTAAGCTAAGCAAAGGAAAGTTGCCGAGCACTTATCCTCAACTCCAACTCCATTTAAAACTTACTACCAGCCCACAACCGGCTACCAGTTTGGGCCTGCGACTCCCAAGATTCTCACCTGAGTGCATAAGTATAGCCAGTGTTCTCTGGGACACACTGGGGAGGGGTGTACGTGTGCAGGCGTGAGAAATCCATAGTCACCGTTTCAAATCATACTGTAAATAAGGCGAAAAAATACAGCAGAGTAACAGTTTTAGACAAAAAGGAAGAAAAGGAAGAGCTCTTGCTTGGTCCAGCCTGTGTTTCAAAATACGGCAAACGATGCCGGAGGTGGAGAAACTAGTGCGCATTTGGACTGCGACTGCCAGGGTGAGATATCCCTTATCAAACATGGCATGACCCCACACACTTCCTCTTCCGCAGGAAGTTTTCAGGAGACTTTTTGCATGCCACGTTAGTCGATGCTGCACAAAACATGACATATGCTGGTGCTTTTCTGGGACTGATCTAACCAACTGCTGGAAGAAACCAAAGGAAGGTACTTGTGGAAACACCACAGAGGATGGTCCGGAACACGGTTCCAAATCAATGAATCACAAATGTATTTATTTATTTATTTATCACATTTCTATGCAGAGCTGTTTGGGCTGGAAGTCAGCCTGAAGACAACGGAAGTCCTCTACCAGCCCGCACTACAGGAAGAACACTATCATCCCAACGTCAGCATAGGCAAATCTGTGCTTAAGTCCGTTCAGCAGTTCACCTATCTCTTCAGGCGCCAAGATTGACAAAGAGATAGATCACAGATTAGCAAAGGCATAGAGTGCATTCGGAAGGCTTCGCAAAAGAGTCTGGAGCAACAAGCACCTGAGGCAAAGCACAAAAATCCGAAGTCCTCTACCAGCCCGCACCACAGGAAGAACACCATCATCCCCACGTCAGCATAGGCAAATCTATGCTTAACTCCGTCCAGCAGTTCACCTCCCTGGGAAGCATCGTCTCTTCAGACGCCAAGATTGACAAAGAGATAGATCACGGATGAGCAAAGGCATAGAGTGCATTTGGAAGGCTTCACAAAGAGTCTGGAGCAACAAGCACCTGAGGCAAAGCATCAAAATCATAATCACATAAAGTTCATTTATATTTCATATACATATATACACCTTCGAATACAGAAGCAGCTTTTCAGCGCCTAACATCCTGCTTTGCAGCAGCTGCAGGCCTGTTTCGGCTGGAACTCAGCCTGAGGAAAACGGAAGTCCTCTACCAGCCCGCACCACAGGAAGAACACCATCATCATTCCCACGTCAGCATAGGCAAATCTGCACTTAAGTCCGTTCAGCAGTTCACCTCCCTGGGAAGCAACATCTCTTCAGACGCCAGGATTGACAAAGTGAGAGATCACAGATTAGCAAAGGCATAGAGTGCATTCGGAAGGCTTCACAAAAGAGTCTGGAGCAACAAGCACCTGAGGCAAGGCACCAAACCAGTGTGTACAGAGCTATCGTACTGTCTATTCTCCTCTATGGGTCTGAAACATGGGTCACCTCTCGCCAACACCTAAGACTCCTCAAACGCTTTAAGCAGCGGTGTCTTTGCACAATCCTAAATATCCACTGGACCGACTATGTGTCTAATGTTGCTGTCCTTGAGCAAGCAGGGATCACCAGCATTGAGGCCATGCTATTGAGAACACAGCTGCGCTGGGCAGGGCACGTCTCTAGGATGGAGGACCACCGCCTCCCCTACGGTGAACTTGCCACGGGTCAGCGCAAGAGAGGTGCCCCCAAAAGAGATATAAGGACTCCCTGAAACAACATCTCAGGCTCGGCCAGATTGATCACCAACAATGGTCCACCCTGGCCTCACATCGGGAGGCATGGAGACGCACTATCCACTATCGAGAAGTCACGCCGAACGGGCCTCGAAGAGAAACGACAACGCAGAAAGAACCGCAACTTGGAAACAACATCACCCAAGGAGACTCTCTGCTGTGCTTTCTGCAACCGGACTTGCCTATCTCAGATTGGCCTTATGAGTCATCAACGCGCTTGTAAAAAGCATGGGATGAGTCCTTCCTAAGAATCTTCGTTCGCGGAGTAATGCCGAGATGTTGATTGTGTAGAGCTCACCACAGCATGAGGAACCGGGAGGCCGAAAGAGTTCTTCATACATTAAACACATAGAAACAACAACAGGCGGCCGCAGTCCCAACAGCTGGACTTAGTTAGCTTATTTTTAATAGAGCGCTTCTTCCTTTTTACTGTTGTTTACTCTCAAAAGGCGTTTACTCCATAACGGAAGAAACTCAGAGTCCAAAGGGTGCGGTTTGTACTTGCCGAGACAGTGCCAGCTTAAGAAAAAAACCAGGTAGATAGTAAGCCTTAGTGCAGACGTGCGCAAACTTCGGCTCTCCAGGTGTTAGGAATTGTGGGAGCTGAAATCCAAAACACCTGGAGGGCCAAAGATTGCCCATGCCTGCCCGAATGGGTCCGGGCTTTCGCACAACTGGTAAATCACCAGCAACGATAGATCACACCTATTGAAAGGCTCACCGTTCGAAACTCGGGTCTGGGTGAGCACCCGACCTTCAGCCCAGCTCACTGTCTACCTAAGCAGTTCGAAAACAGCTGTGAGTAGAGAAATTAGGCACCGCTTAATTTAGCAGGGAGATATTTTAAGGCACCATAGAAGAAATACCAGAAAAATGTAGCGTGGGTCATAGGGGCTCTGTGTGCCAAGGTAGGTTACTGTAAATTCAGGTCATACACAATGTCCCATGAGCTGAGGCCTAGTCAGGAACAGCAAGTTAATGAAGGCTTACTGTCAATTCAGGCCATACACAATGTCCAATGAGTTGAGGCCTAGTCGGGAGAATCAAGTTAATGAAGCCTTACTGTCAATTCAGAGCGTAAACAGCTTCCCAGTAAGTGAGGCCTAGTCAGGGAAATTAAGTTAATGAAGCCTTACTGTCAATTTTGGGCGTGGTCTGTGATTTGTAGGGGTTTAAATTTTCTGTGGGAAGTGAATTGGGTGTTTGTGCCTCAGCCCTTTGCCTTATCCTCCTCTGACAGTTTATTATGGGTCGGAATGTTCATGTTGGCTGGCCAGTACAGGAGTTATGCAAATCCGCCCTTATTGGCAGCCAATCATGTTGTCAGAATGTAGAGGCTGGGAGAGTCGTTGGCAGCCCCGGAGGATGCTGGGAAATGTAGTTTTTTTTACTTGTTGTTTTGGGGGCCTTTTAGGTTTTGGGGGTGAAAGTTTCTTTGCTACAAACCTACCTTGTCTGAGGCCTATTTCTGTTGGCAAGTTTGGTGTCTCTGCGTTGTAAGGTTTCTCTGTTTGGGACGGTCGTTCCATGACGACTCTTCCTTTATATATATAGATACCAATTAAATCAGGGCTAGGGAAGCTATGGCTCGGGAGCCACATGTGGCTCTTTTCATGATTGCATATGGCTCTCTGGAGCAGCTCGGGCCTCGGTTTCCCAGCATGCAGCGGGGAGGAGTGACGCTTCCGCACCGCCATCGCCGCCTTTTCCTCATCCTCCGCTGCTCTCGGGGCCCTGCGCCCTCTTCGCTGGGGATGGCAGAGCCCGGCAGTGGCGCTGCCTCGTCCTCGTCTTCCTCTTCGTCCGCCATGGGCCTCGGGGGAGGTGGTGGAGGCTGGCCTGGCCCTGGCGCCGCAGACCGGGCCTCTCGGCCCCCGGAGTATGCCCAGCTCACCGTCCTCATCGTCGGGCAGCTGAAGAGCCGCTGCCTCGCCAACGCCTTCCGGAGGGACTGCCTCGCCAACGTCGACACCAAAGTCTGCCTTGGCCCCGCGCCCTCCTCCCCCTTACTTCCTTCCTTTTCCTTCCCCCCCTTTTTTTCTTTCATTCTTTTGCCTCCCTCTCCCTACCATCTTTCCTCCCTCTTCGTTCCTTCCTTCCACTTCCATTCTTTCCTTCTCTCCTTCCTTTTCCCTCCCTCTCCCCTTCCTTCTTTCCTTCATTCTCCCTCTTCCTTCCTTCCTCTTCCTTTTTCTCCCCTTCCTTCTTTCCTCCATTCTCCCTCTTCCTTCCATCCTTTCTCCCACTTCACCCTTTCCTTCTCTCCTTCCATTTCCCTCCCTCTCTCCCCTTCCTTCTTTCCTCCATTCTCCCTCTTCCTTCCTTTCTCCCCTTCACCCTTTCCTTCTCTCCTTCCTTTTCCCTCCCTCTCCCCCCTTCTTTCTTTCCTCCATTCTCCCTATTCCTTCCTTCCTCTTCTATTCTTTTCCCCTTAGTCTTCCTTTCCTTCTCTTTCCTTTCTTTTCACTTCTCTCTTTCCCCTTCTTTCTTTTCTTCTTTCCCCTTCATTATTTTACTTTTTCCTCCCACCCTTTCCTTTCCTCCCTTCCCATTCCCTTCTTTCTTTTCCCTTCCTTGTCTCTCCCCTGCTTTTCTTTTCTTCCTTTTCCATAGTTTGTTCTTCTTTTCTTCCTTCATCTCCTCTCCCTCCTTTATTTGCTCTGTCTTTCTTTCTTCCTTTCCTCCTTCCTTCCTTCCGTCTTCTCTTCCTTCCCAGAGTCCTGAGCGTGCCTTTTGCAGAGCCAGGTCTGAAGTGTCCCGTCATTCTTTCGGGGGAATCCTTTTCTCATCGTATGGATGTATAGACTCACATTGAGTTGAATTTAGTCTTAAAATATATTATATATATTACATGGCTCTCACTGAAATAAATTTCCAAATATTTTGCTTTCATGGCTCTCTTGAGTCAAAAAGGTTCCCGACCCCTGCCCTAAACTATCTAATCCGTGAGCTGCTTTTTGCCGACGATGCTGCCCTTGCCGCCCATTCAGAAGCAGCCCTGGAGCGCCTCACATCCTGCTTTGCAACAGCTGCAGAGCTGTTTGGGCTGGAAGTCAGCCTGAAGGAAACGGAAGTCCTCTACCAGCCCGCACCACAGGAAGAACACCATCATCCCCACGTCAGCATAGGCACATCTGTGCTTAAGTCCGTCCAGCCATACATAGTAGTTGCACGCACAAAACTGCGAAACAGCCTATTCAACAAAGACCCAGCAGTACTGAGGAAGGAATCAGAAGCACGGTTTTGCCGACATTTCCCCCTGGGGTAAACACAGCTAAGAGGCACGGTTACTTAGCAAACAGCATTGCCACCACAAATCTAATTTAGACCTGGATTCTCAACAGCTGTCGTCACCCTCCGGGAACCCACGTATGAAATGTTAGACTACCAGGAAAGGGTTTTTAATAGGCACAAACAGAAGCACATATAGTGAACCGTGACGGAATTCAACAAGGACCGGGCACATATCTATTATCTGCAACCCGGAGATGGGGCGATAATATTAGTTTTTGCACTAGACCAACTTTCAAGTGCAAAAACGAATATATTCCATTCCTCTTTTGGATTCTTCTGTCCCGGTCGTATTTTCAGAAGCCACCACCACACAGGCTGTTGGAAGCACACCTGCCCTTGCGCTTGGCTACTCTGCTGCTCAATACGCAATATATCTCACAATGTTAAAACAGTGGATGTGGTTCTTAATGAGACATGGCGCATTATCACAGGATGTCTATGCCCAACACCACTGGAGAAATTATATGGTTTAGCCCGGGCCTGCCCAACAGGTGGCGAGGAGGAAGAGGCGGGGCTGGGGGTGGGGAGGGGCGGAGCCAGGGCGGGGCAGGGGAGGGGCGGAGCCAGGGCGGAGCCAGGGCGGAGAGGGGCGGAGCCGGGGGCGGAGGCAGATCCTTTGGCCCCCCAGGTGATCAGTGACCGGAAGTTGGACAGCCCTGGTTTAGCTGATATTGCACCATCTGATATCCGTCGGGAAGCAGCAGCCTGTAATGAAAGGACCAAGGCAGTCCATCCTCTATACCAGGGCTGTCCAACTTCTTCGGGCCCAAGGGCCGGCATGCAGGCGACGGAGCGGAGGGCATGCCCAGCATCCTGCGCGGGGTGACGTCAGGCGCCGAAAAGGGGCGGGTCGCGCAAGATGCCGGGCACGTGCGCCAGGGCGGGAGGCAGGTCGGGGGATCGGCGAGCTGCCCCCCGCCGTGACCCTAGCTCTTGCAGCGGCCACGCCTGAAGGAAGGTAAGCCCGGGAGCTTACCTTCCTTCAGACGCAGCCGCTGCAAGAGCTAGGGACACGGCAGAGGGCGGCTCGCCTCCCGCCCTGGCGCGCAAGCCCGGCATCTTGCGTGACCCGCCCCTTTTCGGCGGGGTGACATCAGGCGCCAAAAGGGGCGAGTCGCGCAAGATGCCGGGCATGCGTAATAAAGTTTTGTTGTTGTTGTTGATTTGTATTTAATTGTAATTTGTTCTTTCTGCGTTGCCGTTTCTCTTCGAGGCCCATTCGGCATGTCTTCTCGAAAGAGGCCGCAGGATGGGCCACGAATGATGGGGTTTGCAGTACCTTCACCTGATTCACTTCCCAAACAATACTGAAGCCCCTATAAATCACAGACCAGGCCCAAAATTGATAGTAAGGCTTCCTTAACTTGATTTTCCTGACTAGGCCCCCAACAATGACAGAACAAGACCAAACTTGGCACACAGACCCCAAAAGATGCACCCTACATCCTGGTGCAGTTTGAGGGAGGATGGACCATGGATGATGGGACTTGCAGTACTTCAATTCACTTCCTTAGAGCACTGTGGCCCACACCAATGACGAATCAGTACGAAACTTGGCACACAGAGGCCCAATGGCCCACTTTAGAAACCTGCTGCGGTTTATGGCAGAATGGCTCACAAATGATGGGCTTTGCAGTACCTTCACTCGATTCATTTCTCACAAAACATTGCAGCCCCTACAAATCACAGACCAGGCCCAAACTTGGCTTACAGAGTACCCATGACCCACTCTACATCCTGGTGCAGTTTGAAGAACGGGGGACCAAGGATGATGGGACTTCCAGTACCTTCCTGCACTTCCAGAGACCGCTGCGACCCTCATCCAATGACTGATCAAGACCACACTTGGCACACAGAGCCCCCATGACCCACTCTACATCCTGGTGCAGTTTGAAGAACGGGGGACCAAGGATGATGGGACTTCCAGTATCTTCCCTCACTTCCAGAGAGCGCTGCGACTCTCATCCAATGACTGATCAAGACCACACTTGGCACACAGAGCCCCCATGACCCACTCTACACCCTGGTGCTGTTTGAAGAACGGGGAACCAAGGATGATGGGACTTCCAGTACCTTCCCGCACTTCTAGAGACCGCTGCAACCCTCATCCAATGACTGATCAAGGCCACACTTGACACACAGAGCCCCCATGACCCACTCTACATCCTGGTGCTGTTTGGAGAAGGATGGACCGTGGACGATGTGACTCGCAGTACCCTCACTAACTTCCAGAGACCACTGCAAGCCACATAACCAACTCATAAAGACCAACCTTGCCACACAATGCCTTTCTCAATTAACCCGGGCACCACCGGGTCCTCAGCTAGTATTTACATAAAACTGTAATATAAGACTGGCCAACTCTGACTAAACCATTATTCTAGCCTCCTTCAATGCACATTTGTTTACGTATCCTTTCAATAATAATAAAGAGAGTAACATAATAAATGTAATAATAATGAAGTAATAGAATAATAAAAATAATAAAGTAACCTATAAATGTAATAATAATAGAGTAAAATAATAAATGTAATAATAAATGTAATAATAATAGAGTAAATTAATACCTTGACTCAAGTATAAACCGAGGGGAGCTTTCTCAGCCTAAAAAAAGGGCTGAAAAACTAGGCTTATACTTGAGTATATACAATAATTTACCTGGTAATTTTTTGGCAAAGGGCAGATTACGGAGGTTACTTCCAAAGAAACTGATATTTCAGACATGTTATCAATATTACTACTTATTTGCTCAACATATGAAGGGGAGAATGGAAGTTTTATCTCACACTGAGGCCTACTAACTCTGAGGCCTATCTCACACTGAGGCCTACTAACTCTGAGGTCTATCTCACACTGAGGCCTACTAACTCTGAGGCCTATCTCACACTGAGGCCTACTAACTCTGAGGCCTATCTCACACTGAGGCCTACTAACTCTGAGGCCTATCTCACACTGAGGCCTACTAACTCTGAGGCCTATCTCACACTGAGGCCTACTAACTCTGAGGCCTATCTCATACTGAGGCCTACTAACTGAGGCCTATCTCACACTGAGGCCTACTAACTATGAGGCCTATCTCACACTGAGGCCTACTAACTCTGAGGCCTATCTCACACTGAGGCCTACTAACTCTGAGGCTTATCTCACACTGAGGCCTACTAACTCTGAGGCCTATCTCACACTGAGGCCTACTAACTCTGAGGCCTATCTCACACTGAGGCCTACTAACTCTGAGGCTTATCTCACACTGAGGCCTACTAACTCTGAGGCCTATCTCACACTGAGGCCTACTAACTCTGAGGCCTATCTCACACTGAGGCCTACTAACTCTGAGGCTTATCTCACACTGAGGCCTACTAACTCTGAGGCCTATCTCACACTGAGGCCTACTAACTCTGAGGCTTATCTCACACTGAGGCCTACTAACTCTGAGGCCTATCTCACACTGAGGCCTACTAACTCTGAGGTCTATCTCACACTGAGGCCTACTAACTCTGAGGCCTATCTCACACTGAGGCCTACTAACTCTGAGGCCTATCTCACACTGAGGCCTACTAACTCTGAGGCCTATCTCACACTGAGGCCTACTAACTCTGAGGCCTATCTCACACTGAGGCCTACTAACTCTGAGGCCTATCTCATACTGAGGCCTACTAACTGAGGCCTATCTCACACTGAGGCCTACTAACTATGAGGCCTATCTCACACTGAGGCCTACTAACTCTGAGGCCTACTAAAACTGAGGCAGGGTATAAATATACCCCACTTATATTCCGTCTTTCTCAACTCCGTAGGACTCAAGGCGCCTTACACACACACAAACACACAGGCAACGATTCGATGCCATGTAAACGTACATACACAGTAAAATAAACATAAACATTTACACATTCAATATCAAATCTTAAAACACTTACTAAAAAAATCACGTTATCCAAAATCATAATCCATGGCCATTCCAAATGGTCACTGCACTATTCCAGATTCTCTCCTCCACCACACTCGGGGGCAGAGAGTTCCACTGCTGAACAGTTCTCCTTACAGTCAGGAAGTTCTTCCTAATGTTCAGGTGGACTCTCCTTATGATACCCTGGTCTAGGTGGGGCAGGTAAGACAACACAATAAGTATCCAAATGCACTGTTTGAAAGAGAGTGGTACGTAGGTGCTACTGCTGAAACTTACACGCCACATTTCAAAGTTACTGCAACTTCCACAAATTCAGAACCATGGACGTCTTTTCAGTTAAATCACATTTGTTTTGGTTGCCGGGGGTGGGGTGGGGAGCCATGCATTTAGCATAACAACCCCCCAAAACCCCAAATTCCTTTTAAAACTTTCACTTTTGACATTTTCAGGAACAGATTAACGTGAATTTTTGGAATAACACTTTCGGACAATATAGGGACACGCAAGTAAACATTTGGGAGAAGTAATAAAACAGGAAGGAGTGTGTGTCCCTGATTAAAACAGATTTTAGAAATACGTGTCTACAGCCAGAGCTCGAAAATGGACATCTGTTGCTGCAAAACACTTCCAAAACAATGTGGCTATTTACAAACTGGAGTCTGGAGCAACAAGCACCTGAGGCAAAGCACCAAAATCAGTGTGTACAGAGCTATCGTACTGTCTATTCTCCTCTATGGGTCTCCTATCGCCAACACCTACGACTCCTCGAACGCTTTCATCAGCGCTGTCTTCGCACAATCCTAAATATACACTGGACTGACTATGTGACCAATGTTGCTGTCCGTGAGCAAGCAGGGGTCACCAGCGTTGAGGCCATGCTATTGAGAACACAGCTGCGCTGGGCAGGGCACGTCTCTAGGATGGAGGACCACCGCCTCCCAAAGATACTACTCTATGGTGAACTCGCCACGGGTCAGCGCAAGAGAGGCACCCCCCAAAGAGATATAAGGACTCCCTGAAACAACATCTCAGGCTCGGCCAGATTGATCACCAACAATGGTCCACCCTGGCCTCACATCGGGAGGCATGGAGACGCACACTCCACAATGCTGCGGCCTCTTTCGAGAAGACACCCCGAACGTGTCTCGACAACGCAGAAAGAACCGCGACTTGGAAACAACATCGCCCAAGGAGACTTTCTGCTGTGCTTTCTGCAACCGGACTTGCCTATCTCAGATTGGCCTTTTTAGTCATCAATGCGCTTGTAAAAAGCATGGGATGAATCCTTCCTAAGAATCTCCGTTCGCGAAGTAATGCCGAGAGATTTCCAAACTACGATATGCAAAATAGTGACGTCTCCCTTCGAAGTAAATAATACTCCTTTGACTCAAATACATTGCAGGCCATTAACACAAGCAGGAAGACGATGTGGTTACAACTAACTAAAAACATTGGGGTTATTTCACAAGCTTGAAAGGCTTAACTGATCGATATGTTGTCGTTGTGAGTCCCCGAATTAATCGCTCCCCCAAAAAGTAAGGTTTTCATTCTCTCAAAGGGAGAAGTTTCAAGTTTCCACCTCGACGTTACAGATTCAAAACAGGCTGGAAAAGCAAAGAGCTTTGGAGCAAATACGAAAAACTCTCACAAAAACTTCAGGACACAGTCACAATCACATGGAAAAGTCAGATATTTTGACAGGCAGAAGTTACTATCTGTTGTACATCGTATTTTGGTACAAGCTCTAACTCAGGCATGGGCAAACTTGAGCCCTCTGGGTGTTTTGGACTCCAACTCCTACCATTCCTAACAGCCTCGGGCCCTTTCCTTTCCCCCCTCGGCCGCTTAAGCCCTAGAAAGAGAGTGCTAACATCTGTCGGGGATGCTCTAATTGGGCTTGAACCCTCACTCGTAGTATGTGTACACCAGGCATGGGCAAACTTGAGCCCTCCGGGTGTTTTGGACTCCAACTCCCACCATTCCTAACAGCCTCGGGCCCTTTCCTTTTCCCCCTCGGCCGCTTAAGCTCTAGAAAGAGAGTGCTAACATCTGTCGGGAATGCTCTAATTGGGCTTGAACCCTCACTCGTAGTATGTGTACACTAGGCATGGGCAAACTTGAGCCCTCCGGGTGTTTTGGACTCCAACTCCCACCATTCCTAACAACCTCAGGCCCTTTCCTTTCCCCCACTGACCGCTTAAGCTCTAGAAAGAGAAAGCTAACATCTGTCGGGGATGCTCTAATTGGGCTTGAACCCTCACTCGTAGTATGTGTACACCAGGCATGGGCAAACTTGAGCCCTCCGGGTGTTTTGGACTCCAACTCCCACCATTCCTAACAGCCTCGGGCCCTTTCCTTTTCCCCCTTGACCGCTTAAGCCCTAGAAAGAGAGTGCTAACATCTGTCGGGGGATGCTCTAATTGGGCTTGAACCCTCACTCGTAGTATGTGTACACCAGGCATGGGCAAACTTGAGCCCTCCGGGTGTTTTGGACTCCAACTCCTACCATTCCTAACAGCTTCAGGCCCTTTCCTTTCCCCCCTCGGCCGCTTAAGCCCTGGAAAGAGGTGCTATCATCTGTACACTAGGCATGGGAATGCTCTACCATTCCTAACAGCCTGGACTTGAACCCTCATCTCGGGGATAGTATTGGGCGTGAACACTATGCATGGGCAAACTTGAGCCCTCCGGGTGTTTTGGACTCCAACTCCCACCATTCCTAACAGCCTCTGGCCCTTTCCTTTCCCCCCTCGGCCGCTTAAGCCCTAGAAAGAGAGAGCTAACATCTGTCGGGGATGTTTGGTTCAATTCCATTGTTGCAAGAGTTCAGGATGCTCTTTGATTGTGTGTTAACTATAAATCCCAGAAACCGTAACTCCCAAATGTCAAGGTGTATTTTCCCCAAACTCCATCTGTGTTCACATTTGGGCATATTGAGTATTCATGCCAAGTTTGGTCCTGATCCAACATTGTTTCAGTCCACAGTGCTCTCTGGACATAGGTGAACTACAAAACCCAAGGTCAATGCTCACCAAACTCTTATGGTATTTTCTATTGGTTATGGGAGTTCTGTGTGGGAAGTTTGTGTCTTTCTGCCATTCCTGCCAGTATATCTATGTTGTGTTCATCGAATCAGGCCCAGTTTTCACACTGAGTGTATAAATACATTTAAAAAACATATTAACTATATGTATGACTGTGTTAGAGTGTCATTTTGGTTGGTGGCGTGCCCCAGGATTTTGTAAATGTAAAAAATGTGCCGCGGCTCAAAAAAGGTTGCAAAACACTGGCTTAAGCCCTAGAAAGAGAGCGCTAACATCTGCCGGGGATGCTCTAATTGGGCTTGAACCTTCACTCGTAGTACGCCTACACCAAGCATGGGCGAACTTGAGCCTGAATGATGAGAGTTGGAGTCCAAAACACTTGGAGGGAGGGCCCAAGCTTGCCTATGCCTAAATTAGGCTAAAGTAAACACCCAATTATTAAAATATAGAAAGTAGTCTTCTAGATGAAGCCAAAAGACGTTTCCGGTACAGCACCCTGCAGTATTACGTTAGATTCCTAAGTTGAAGTCCAAAACACCTGGAGGGGCCCAAGTTTGCTCATGCCTAGTGTACGCAAAGAGCATCCTGAACTCTTGCAACGATGGAATTGAACCAAACATCCCAGACAGATGTTAGCTCTCTCTTTCTAGGGCTTAAGCGGCCGAGGGGGGAAAGGAAAGGGCCCGAGGCTGTTAGGAATGGTGGGAGTTGGGAGTCCAAAACACCCGGAGGGCTCAAGTTTGCCCATGCCTAGTGTACACATACTACGAGTGAGGGTTCAAGCCCAATTAGAGCATTCCCGACAGATGTTAGCTTTCTTTTTCTAGGGCTTAAGCGGCCGAGGGGGGAAAGGAAAGGGCCCGAGGCTGTTAGGAATGGTGGGAGTTGGAGTCCAAAACACAGAGGGCTCAAGTTTGCCCATGCCTAGTTCACCTATATCCAGAGAGCACTGTGGACTGAAACAATGTTGGATCAGGACCAAACTTGGCATGAATACTCAATATGCCCAAATGGGAACACAGATGGAGTTTGGGGAAAATAGACCTTGACATTTGGGAGTTACAGTTTCTGGGATTTATAGTTAAGTCCAAAACAATCAAAGAGCATCCTGAACTCTTGCAACAATGGAATTGAACCAAACGTCCCCGACAGATGTTAGCTTTCTCTTTCTAGGGCTTAAGCGGCCGAGGGGGGGAAAGGAAAGGGCCCCGAGGCTGTTAGGAATTATGGGAGTTGGAGCCCAAAACACCCAGAGGGCTCAAGTTTGCCCATGCCCAGTTCACCTATATCCAGAGAGCACTGTGGACTGAAACAATGTTGGATCAGGACCAAACTTGGCATGAATACTCAATATGCCCAAATGTGAACACAGATGGAGTTTGGGGAAAATAGACCTTGACATTTGGGAGTCACAGTTTCTGGGATTTATAGTTAACGCACAATCAAAGAGCATCCTGAACTCTTGCAACAATGGAATTGAACCAAACATCCCCGACAGATGTTAGCTTTCTCTTTCTAGGGCTTAAGCGGCCGGGGGGGAAGGAAAGGGCCCCGAGGCTGTTAGGAATGGTGGGAGTTGGAGTCCAAAACACGCCTGCTCAAACTGTTGCATTACTTAAACTGTGGTTACCAAAACGTACGACAACATTGGAAATGTTTCTCGGTTTGTTATGAATTCAGAGACATAATAATCGTACTAGGATTCTGTACGTAGGAGTTTGTAAACATGCCAAGCGTCCAGGACAGGCGTGGGCCCTCCAGATGTTTTGGAAGGCCCGAGTTAGGAATGGTGGGAGTCGAAGTCCAAAACACCTGGAGGGCCCAAGTTTGCCTGCGCCTGATCTAGGATAGATGGCAGAGAAAATGCCTCAAAGATTATTTAAAATCCGCCCCAAATCGTTCTGTGTTTACATTGCACCTTTAGAGCAAAGACAAATCACTCATTAAGGATCCCTACGAATACATAAACAAACCAGCTAGCTCCTTGTTCGGGTAAATAAATACACCTGAATCTCTCTCTCAGACCTGCACAACTGACCAGGAAACAGCAGCAGAGGTACACCTTCAAACCTGGAT
The DNA here is from genome assembly GCA_030556195.1 of Anolis apletophallus. Taxonomy (NCBI): domain Eukaryota; kingdom Metazoa; phylum Chordata; class Lepidosauria; order Squamata; family Anolidae; genus Anolis; species Anolis apletophallus. Next base: position 67,978 of record JARBWK010000071.1, read on the forward strand.
TTCCCCCAAAGTGCGGCATCGTCCAACTCCACCCAAAGGAATCCTCCTTCTTCAGATCCGCACGCTGTTCTCGGGGGACCTGGGTGAGAAACTCCTCCGCCCAACCTTTCAAGGGAAGCCCCAGAGTTGACAGCAGCACGTTATCATCATCATCATCACCCCTGTTTCCACACTCGCTGCAGAATCCCAAAATGGCTTCCGAGCCTCAACAAAGCCTGAAGGATCAGACTAATCCAATCCAGCCTCTCGGAAAAAGCTCCCATTGTCAGTCAGGGCCAGACTTTGAATTTATTGGACCAGGCCACTTGTGCCTGCCCACATGGCTTAACCCCTTAATAGCCTCCAAGCATGCACACACACAGGGTTTTATTTATAGTGACGCGTTTCCATGGAGTTTTCTCGCCCCCTTTTTTATTTAAAGCCACAAGAAGCGACGGTTTTGGAAAGAGAATTGTTCCACTCCCACCGAACGCTTGGGTTGCTTTCCGATCCTAGATAACCTGCAAGAGTGGCTGTTTACAATGTGTACCTGTCTCAGATAGATAGATAGATAGATAGATAGATAGATAGATAGATAGATAGATAGATAGATAGATAGATAGATAATAAGCTATATAAATAAAAAGGTAATATTCATTTGTGGGATTAACCTAACTCAAAAACCAAATTGACATCAAATTTGGACGCAAAACACCTATCATATTTTTACTATTATATTTTTACTGTTTTTTTATTTTTATTTTATTGTAATTTTACCGTGTCTTCTCGAAAGAGGCCACAAACATTGTAATTTGTTGTTTGGGCCCGAGTCCCTGTTTGGGAGACGGTGGCGGGGTATAAATAAAGTTTATTGTTATTTATTATTATTAATTTTATTTCTTTTATTGTTTCAATAAAAAACAAAAACCCGAGCTCCTTGTGAGTTGCTGGGAAAAAGGTGAACTGCCATCAGATCTCCGAGATGCAGTTATCATCACCCTGCATTAGAAAAAAGGAACAAAATCCGATTGCTCAAACTCTCGAGGTATAACACTGCTCTGCATTGCTGGAAAAATCCTTGCAAGGATACTCCTGAACAGATTAGTTCCTGGTATTGCAGAAGAACTTCTCCCTGAAAGCCAATGCGGGTTCAGAGCGAATAGGAGCACCACAGATATGGTTTTTGCCCTTAGACAACTGCAAGAGAAATGTAGAGAGCAAAACAAAGGACTCCATGTAACATTTGTCGACCTCACCAAAGCCTTCGACACTGTGAAGATCCTGGGACTTCTAGGATGTCCCCCAAATTCCTCAAAATGATTATCCTGTTACATGAGGGCCAGGGCAGTCAAGTCAGATACGGCCAGGCTCTCTCGGAGCCCTTTCTCATATCTAACGGAGTGAAACAAGTTTGTGTTCTTGCACCAACCCTATTTACAATCTTCTTCAGCATGATGCTCCAAAGGACTACGGCAGACCTCGAAGAAGAAGACGGCGTATATATACAGTACGCTATCGTACTGATAGCAGCTTGTTCAACTTAAGCCATCTCAGGTCTCTAAGACTCTAAACTATCTAGTCCGTGAGCTGCTTTTTGTTGACGATGCTGCCCTTGTCGCCCATTCAGAAGCAGCCCTGCAGCGCCTCATATCCTGCTTTGCAGCGGCTGCACAGCTGTTTGGGCTGGAAGTCAGCCTGAAGGAAACGGAAGTCCTCTACCAGCCCGCACCACAGGAAGAACACCATCATCCCCACGTCAGCATAGGCACAACTGTGCTTAAGTCCGCTCAGCAGTTCACCTCCCTGGGAAGCATCATCTCTTCAGACGCCAAGATTGACAAAGAGAGAGATCACAGATTACCAAAGGCATAGAGTGCATTCGGAAGGCTTCACAAAAGAGTCTGGAGCAACAAGCACCTGAGGCAAAGCACCAAAATCAGTGTGTACAGAGCTATCGTACTGTCTATTCTTCTCTATGGGTCTGAAACATGGGTCACCTATCGCCAACACCTACGACTCCTACGAACGCTTTCATCAGCGCTGTCTTCACACAATCCTAAATATACACTGGACCGACTATGTGACCAATGTTGCTGTCCTTGTGCAAGCAGGGATCACCAGCGTTGAGGCCATGCTATTGAGAACACAGCTGCGCTGGGCAGGGCACATCTCTAGGATGGAGGACCACCGCCTCCCAAAGACACTACTCTACGGTGAACGGGTCAGTGCAAGAGAGGCGCCCCATAAAAGAGATACAAGGACTCCCTGAAACAACATCTCAGGCTCGGCCAGATTGATAACCAACAATAGTCCACCCTGGCCTCACATCAGGAGGCATGGAGACGCACTATCCACTATCGAGAAGTCACGCCAAACGGGTCTCGAAGAGAAACGACAACGCAGAAAGAACCGCAACTTGGAAACAACATCGCCCAAGGAGACTTTTTGCTGTGCTTTCTGCAACCGAACTTGCCTATCTCAGGTTGGCCTTATGTTTTCGCACTTGGTGATGCAAGTTGCCTCTGTGTAAATGCATTAAATATAAGTTATCTTCTTAGAAATCCAGTTAAAAGGAAGTTATTGCTCATATTCTTTGCGCGATGACAGATGAATTAAAAAAAACACAGGATAGCAAGGGCAGTCTTTTCTCACTGATTAATGGAATACTCCTCACCTGTAGTACCATTACCTGGAGACTCAGGACTTGCCTACGCCCCGCTGGTTTCTACATTCATGCCAAAGCCTTATTTTCCATTTCTTAATGCCTTGCTGTGTCACAGGCTGTGCTGCTAATAGCTTCCCCCCAGCCGAGATTGTAATCCCACCATGTCCAAAATCAAGGACCATGTAAGCATACTAAACACAACACACACCTTTGCAGAAGCATACGAGAAGCTCGGCCTCTCATTGAGCATCGAGAAAACCAAAGTGCTCTTCCTGCAGTCACCAGCCAATCCCTCCCCAATGCCAGAAATATAGCTTAATGGTGTGACATCTATCTATCTTCTATCTATCTATCTATCTATCTATCTTCTATCTATCTATATATATAAAAGCGAAATGGTCGTGCAAAGGGGCAAATGCACGCCAAAACTACATTCCCCACACCCACAACAAAACCCAGGGCCACTCATCCCCACCACGAGGTACATCACCCACCCACAAAAACACCCCAAAAACCAACATAACCCCCCCAAAACATTGCCACAAAAAAAAAAACTACGCATGCGCACAACCCCATAAACACAAAATGGCCGCCAAAAACACGTCACAAAACCCAACACAATCCAGAACCCGGCCCCGTGCCACCGCCGCAATGCCCACCTCCTCCGCCGCTTCCACGCCGCTCCTGAACACGGGACACCCGGCTGCCGCCTTGCCCGCCTTCTCAGCCGCATCCTTAGCCCCGAGAGGGCCAGAAGGACAAGGACGGCGCCGCGGCCGAGAACGCAGCGGGAAAGGCGTCCCCGCTACCCGTCTCCATGCGGCGCCAGGAAGGTAAGTCAACTACAACTCCCAGAAGTCTCCGCGCCGGTCGCAAGGAAACGGGCCGGCGCTAAGCTTTCTGGGAGATGTAGTTGACTTACCTTCCAGGCGCCGCATGGAGGCGGGACGCGGGGACGCCTTTCCCGCTGCCGGCCGGAAAACACACAGGAAGTAGCCCACAAGGCCCGCGCACAGCACTGTGGGAGTCCCGTACTCCCCGCCCTCTCCGCCATGGCCGCTTCCTCCAACCCCTCCGCAGCCTCCATTCCGCTGCCCAGGGACGAGGCCGAGGGGGAGCCGCATCTCCCAGCGCCCTCCTCTTCGAACAGCGGAAACCAGCCCGAGGAGAGGGCCGCGGGGTAAGGAAAACGAGCGGATCCCCATCGCCATCCTCTTCGGCCTCCTCCTCTACACATACACACACACACACACATCACAACAAAACAACATTTAAAAAACCCACATAAAAACACATATAAAAACACAACCACATACAAACACAAATACCTCCACACAACTAAATAAACACCTCCACACTAACACATACACACAAAAACACACATCCCCACCTCTCCATATATACACATACATAACTATACATATACAAACACACAAAAATATACACACATAAACAAACACAAAACACACACAGAAAACTACACACACACACACAAACCACACACAATACAAACACACACATATATATACACACACAGAAAGAAAAAAGAACCCCAAAACCAAAACACACACATGCACACAAACCACCAAAAGAGCAAACACACCATCAACTACAAAAACACATACACACACATACAAATACACACAACAAACATACTCCCAACACTACAAAACCATACATACCATGACATTCTCACATCACCTACATAGGGCACAGCAACGCGTGCCGGGTTCAGCTAGTAGATATAATAAAAATCAGTGTTTGCGGAGGAATATGTGGCAGCGTTCTGATTGGCTGCCACTTTCACAGGCCACAGCGACCAGCGCGGGTGACGGAACTGCACCAAACACATAACCCCCCGACCCCCTTTACGTCCTGGTGCGGTTTGGGGGACATGACCCATGGATTATGGGATTTGTAGTACTTTCCTACTCTTTGGTTCCCACAGATCACTGAGGCCACCAAAAAGGACCAAAACAGATCACACTTGGCACACACAGCCCCCACGACCCACTCTACGTCCTGGTGGAGTTCGGAGGAGGCTGGACCATCGATGATGGGACTTGAAGTACCTCTACTCACTTCCCAAGTCCGCTGCGACCCTCATCCAATTACTGATCGAGACCAAACTTGGCACACATTACCCCCATGACTGCCTTCATGTCCTGGTGAGGTTCGGGGGAGGACTGACAATGGATGATGGCATTTGTAGTAGTTTCCCAGCCCTCTGTTCCCACAGACCACTGCGGCCTCCAACAAACACAGATAAAGACCACACTTGGCACGCAGAGCCCCAGTGACCCACTCTACGTCCTACTGAAGTTTGGAGGGGGCCAGAACATGGATGATGGAACGTGCAGTACCTTCCCTCACTTTCCTAGACTGCTACAAACCTAATCTAATGACTGAGCAACACCAAACCTGGCACACACAGCCCTCATGACCCACTCTACATGCTGGTCCAGTTTTGTGTGAGACAGACCATGGATGATGGGCCTTGAAGTACCTTCACTCACTTCCTAAAAACAATACAACCCTCATCCTTTCACCAATACAGACCACGCTTGACACACAGAGCCCCCATGACCCAATCTACATCCTACTGCAATTTGGGGGACGTTGGACCATGGATGATGGGACTTCCAGTACCTTCAGTAATGTCATGATACCGCTCCCAATCATGAATGATCAAATCCAAATGTGGCAGACAGAGCCTCCATGACCCACTCTACATCCTGCTGCACTTCTCAAATCACCCGGGCAGCGCCGGGTCCCCAAGCTAGTTAGAAATAAAGCTTAATGGTGTGACATATTAGAAATAAAGCTTAATGGTGTGACCGTTTGTGGGAAGCCACCTCCCCACAAAATTATGGGTTGCTTACATGTAACCGTAGTTCTCTGAGTAGTCACCTGTGGATTCACACATCTGATATTTCCTGCTGCCAAGCAGAACAGCTCGGAACCTTCTAGTAAAGTTAAAAAAAAACCCTAGCCCCACCCCTCCCCGCCCCCGAGTATATAACAGCCCGAGGGTGGGGCTAGCCTCCAATTCTCTTCCGCCGCAAAACAGCCAGAAGGCGGGGCATGACACTCGAGGGGAAGGAAGGGTGGGGATGTGTGAATCCACAGGTGACTACTCAGAGAACTACGGTTACAGGTAAGCAACCCATAATTCTCCTTCGTAGTCACTGTGGATCTCACACATCTGATAGAATAGCGAGCTACAACTAACCTTGGACGGTGGGCGTCATGCCAACGCCGAAAACAAAACCGCTCTCCCAAACCGAGTATCGTCCCTGGACACCGCATCCAACTTGTAATGGGTGATGAACGACGACGGCGACGACCAGATGGCAGCCCGACAGACTGACTCGAGGGGGACTCCCCGCAAGAACGCCGCGGAGGTTGACACCGACCTCGTAGAGTGGGCCCTCACTTCTTGAGGCAAAGGTTGCCGCTGTATCACGTAAGCCAACCGAATTGCTGCCACTATCCAGGAAGAGAGCCTTTGGGTCGACACCGGTAACCCCAACTTGTCCCTGCGGTACTTGATGAATAACCTAGGGGTCTTCCTGATTACTGCTGATCCCGAAAGAAGGCTGGTAATATGATCTCCTGGGACATATGAAAAGACCTTGCAACCTTGGGGAGGAAGGCGATGTCCGTACGGAGAACTACCCTGTCTCTGTGAAATCTCACATAGGGGGGATCAGCTCGTAGAGCCGAAATCTCACTCGCTCTCCTGGCAGAGGTCACCGCTATCAGGAAAGCTACTTTCCAAGAAAGATGGGAGATATGGGCAGATGCCAACGGCTCGAATGGGGGTTTCATGAGTGCCGCTAGTACCAGGTCAAGGTCCCACGCGGGAACCACTGGGACGACTGCGGGTCTAATCCTTTGAATGCCCCTTAGGAAAATGCTGATCGAAGGGTCTATAAACAGAGAGGGTATGCCCGATCTCCTTCTGTACCAGGTGAGTGCCGCCAGGTAACATTTGATCGATGCAGGTGACAACCCCGCCTCGAACAATGAGACCAGGAAGTCTAGGACAACGGACACTGGGGCCGTGATGGGAGCCACATCGAGGGGGGCGACGAACTTAAGGAAACAGCTCCACTTGTAAGCATAGGAGCGTTTAGTGGAGGGCCTATGGGCCGCCTCCATGATGTCCCTAACCGACCGGGACAAATTGTCAAACTGAATCACTGGGGGGGAAGGATCCTCCATGCGGTAAGCTTCAGTTTGCGTACCTCTGGATAGAAGACCCTTCCCCCCTGGGAAGTCAGTAGGTCCACTCTGTGGGGCAACGGGACAAACGTCCTCTTGGATAGGTAAAGCAGTGTGGAGAACCACGCCTGACGGGGCCACCATGGGGTGACAATTATGCAAGAAGGAGCGTCTGTCTGAATCTTGGCCACCACCCTCGCAAGAAGCGGGAATGGCGGGAAGGCATAAAGAAGAGAGACATCCACTGGAGGAGAAACGCGTCCCCCAACGACGTGGCAGTCCTGGGCTCGTATCGAGCGCAGTACCGGGGGCACTTGGTGTTCTCGGCCGTAGCAAATAGATCTATCTGGGGTTGTCCCCACGCCCGAAAGAGCCTCCACGCCTCGTTCGGGTGGAGCGCCCACTCGTGGTGGGACATGGGCGATCTGCTCAGACAATCCGCTAGGGTGTTCTCCTCTCCTGGGACATGCAGGGACACCAAGTGGATGTCCCGCGCAAGGCACCAGTCCCAAATCTGCATGGTGAGGTGTAGAAGAGGTTTGGAGTGAGTGCCTCCCTGTTTGTTTAAATAAAACATTACCGTGGTATTGTCTGTCAGGATTAACACTACTTGATTTAGAATTTGGCCCTCGAAGGACTGGAGGGCTCTGAATACTGCCAGGAGTTCCAGCACGTTTATGTGGAGCAAGGTTTCGGAGGGGGACCAGACGCCCTGGGCGGTGAGATCGCCGCAATGAGCGCCCCACCCCCTTAAAGATGAGTCTGTGGTGATAGTGATACTGGGTTCCGGCTTCCGGAACGGAAGACCCGCACACACCCCGCTGGGGTCCATCCACCATTTGAGAGACTGCAAGACTTCCCCCGGGAGGTGCAACATGGTGTTGGGGTCTCCCCTCAATGGGTCGAAGACATTGAGGAACCACGCCTGTAGAGGTCGTAGCCGCAGGCGGGCATAGGGGGTGACTGAGACCGTAGAGGCCATGTGACCCAGGAGCACCTGGACGTCCCTGGCCGAAATGGTGGTCAGGTTGAAAGCCGTTTGTAGGAGGGTTAACAAATTGGCGTAACGCTCTGGGGGGAGGTACGCCCTTTCTGAGTCGGAGTCCAGAAGAGCTCCAATAAAGAGAACTCTTCGTGATGGTGAGAGGTGGGACTTCTCTGTGTTCACCAGGAGGCCCAGCGACTGTAGTAGGGACAAAACAAAGACAACATGGGAATGCAACAGGTCAGCTGAGTGGGCTACAAGGAGCCAATCGTCAATATAGGGGTAAATAGTGACGCCCCTAGTTCTAAGGAAGGCCGCGACCACCGCCATGCACTTCGTGAAAACGCGGGGCGCGGTCGCGAGGCCAAAGGGCAGGACATTGAAACAGAAGGCGGACCTCCCGACCATGAACGACAAAAGTTTTCGGTGGTGAGGGGCGATAGAGATGTGAAAATAGGCATCCCGGAGGTCAATGGTAACAAACCACATTTCTTTATTCAGAAAAGGTAAAATGGTGTCAAGGGTGACCATCCGAAAGCGTTTGGGTACAACAAAACTGTTCAGGCCCCTGAGGTCCAAAATAGGTCTGAACCCCCCCCCGCTTGTCAACAAGGAAATATTTTGAAAAGAAGCATTCATGAAACATAGAGGGGGGGATAGCAGTAATGGCACCCTTCAGAAGCAAGGTGTCTATTTCCGCCTGTAAAGCGAAACTGGCAGTGGTGCGACTCACGTTACCCAGCGGTGGCATCTCCGATAACTCAGTGACATAACCATTTTCAACTACGGAGAGGACCCACCTGTCTGAGGTGATGTCCTTCCATGCCCCTAAAAAGGGACGCAACCTATCAACAAACGATAAGGTGATGGGGGCTAAACAAGAGTTAGTAGCAGAACTGGGGTGGAACTTGACAAGCTGAGGGGACTCCCGGGCCGGCATTGAGGGTGGCGGCAAGGCATCAAAGAAGCTTCTTGGAGGCGGGCGCATTCTTAGCCTTGGTCTGGTATGGCTGAAAACGGGGTTTTGAACCAAAGGAGTTATTATATGATCTGCGGTTCTGTTGGAATCGCCCCGCGTTGCCGTACCTATTCCTGAAGGGGCCCCCGGAAAAAGGGGTAAACCTACGGTAGGAGCCCTGACCCCGGTTACGTGATCTCTGCTGGTACGGTTGCCAGGTGTACCCGTAGCCCTTTGCAGCCACTCTGACCTCCTGCTTGGATTTTAGGCTGGTATCGGTGTCGGGGTTGAACAACCCGTCCACATGGAAGGGAAGGCTCTCCGCGAGGGCTTTTGCCTCCTCCGAGAGAGTGGCTGTCCTAAGCCATGCATGTCTACGGATGGCGGTGGCTGCCCCAATGAGGCCGGCGGCATCCTCCGCCAAATGGCGGGCAAATTCCTTCTGAATCTTCCCCAGGGTAGACGCCTCTACGGCGAAGGATTTGGGAACCACCTGGTGGTCTGCAGGTAAGAGATCAAGGTAGGGATTAACCTTATCCCATAGATATTTGTGGTACCCCGCCATATAGGTGGCGTAGTGGGCCATTCTAACAAACATGCCCGCGTTAACGTGGACCTTTTTACCCAAAGCATCAAGTTTTTTCCCCTCCTTATCGGCCGGAGAAACCGCGGCCGTATTCGGGCGCCTCACTTTGGACATCTCCAGGACCACAGTATTAGCCCTAGGGGGCTTAAGGACCCATTGCGCTGATGGAAGATTCACCCTGTACAGCGCTTCAAGCTTCCTGGGTACCGCAGGGACCGAGCTAGGGGAAACGCTAGGACCCTTGGCCAACTTCAACATAAAAGGTAGCTCTGGCATAAAGGAAGACGTAGGTGAGACCTGTTCATGGGACGCCCACATAGGGTCGTCGACAGTGTCTGGGGCCTGAGGAGCAGGTAGATAGAGAGCTCCCATCATTCGGGTGACCAAGGCAACAAAGGCGTTCATATCAGCTTGGGGGGGCATGGCCCCATCAACAGTGCCTAATTCCCTCTCGGATTCGCCATCAGAGGCTGGATCCGAGTCATTAGTGGCCTCATTGTCTAATGTCAGCTGGTTGGGGGCCCCAGCGGGCAGAACCTGACCTTGGGAGGACGATGGGGTTGCCAACGTCAGTCCAGTCAGGGGTTGAGTCTGGCGCAATTGGGTTGATGCTACAGACCGCAGGGCAGGCTGAGCCATGGGGGCAGTCATCTGAGGGTGGGCCGCAAGGGTTGCAAGCTGAGGCGGCACCGTGGGCACAGGTTGCACAGGTTGCGCCACCTGTGCCGGGGCGGGCGCCCCCTGGCCAGGCACGGGCAGCACGGGAGCAGGTGCAGGCAGAGGAGCTGGTCCCGGGGCCGGTGGAGCGGCAGTGACAGCAGTAGCAGGCGTGCCCTGCGCTTGCGACGGTCCTGCCCCCATGCCGGTCTCGCCTAGGTAGACCAGCCTTCCATCTGCTGTGAAGCGCCAAATGCCCGGTAGGGAAGCCAGCGCCTCTGAAGTGTGCAGGGAGGGGAATCGCTGCCTCCTGGGTTGCCTGCTCCTGCTTCTCCGGGATCGACGATACCGCGGCGAGGAGGAAGAGGCGGAGCGGGAGGAGGAGGAGGAAGGGGAGCGATCGATGGGGAGCGATCGCGCCTCCCGGACCGCTCCCGGCGGTGTCGAGGCGGCGATGCGTGGCTGCTTCGGTCCCGGCTCTCGGTGCTGGCCCCCAGGAAGCGGGCGGCACTCGGGGACACTCCGGGCGCGGCCGCATTGGGCCCGACCGCGAACCCTGGGGCGGGAGTAAGTTGCTCCGGTATCGGGGGAGAGGCGAGAACGCCCCCCCCGGCGGAGATGGGCTGCGCCGCGCCTGTCCTCTCCAGATGAGGGTCAGGCAGTTGCACCAGCAGGTTAGCGGCCGGCAGGTGGCGCTGTGCCTCCTCTAGTGTGCCAGAAGGCAGAGAGGGGGGCACTGGAGCTGGCTGCGTCACAGCAGCATCGCTGAGATTTCCCGCCGAAACAGCGCTCGGGGAAGAAGCACTTGCACCGTTCTCCACGGAGCCATCTTTGATGGTAAGGTTAGAAGACGAGCTCCGGCCGCCATCTTGTGCCCGGGCTAAGGGCCCTGCGGCTTTCCCGCCCAATTTTTTGGGCTTCTTCTTCAACAGCTTGGGGGGAGTAGGCCTTGCACCACCAAGGGGGCTGCCGAAGGGTCACCGGTCTGATCAGGAGGGAAAACGGCCCTATCGTACAGGGCAGCCTTCAGTCTAGCGTCTCTGTTCTTCTTAGTTTGGGGGGTAAAGCCCCGACAAACAGTACAGCTTTGAGTACGGTGACCTTCCCCCAGGCACCCCAGGCAGAGGGCATGGCCATCAGAGTCCGGGATAGTGGCCAGGCACTGGATGCACTTTTTGAAAGATGCTGCAGCCATGGGGTCAAACTAGAGCCTCTGGAGGAGGAACAAGTAGGAGTACCTTTTTCAAGCTATCAGAGGCACCAGAAAGTCACACAGGTCACGGACAGTCCAGGTCATACACAAGAAATCCAAAAAGTTAAAGTCAATAAGTCAAATCAGAAGCTCGCTCTTGAGGAAGGTTCTCTGACTGCTGCTAAGGCGGCGGATCAAGAGAATTGGAGGCTAGCCCCACCCTCGGGCTGTTATATACTCGGGGGCGGGGAGGGGTGGGGCTAGGGTTTTTTTTTTACTTTACTAGAAGGTTCCGAGCTGTTCTGCTTGGCAGCAGGAAATATCAGATGTGTGAGATCCACAGTGACTACGAAAGAGAAGTCAACATTGACACCGAAATACAACACCGCCTGAGCTCTGCGAGTGCAGCATTCTTCCGAACAAAGCAGAGAGTGTTTGAGGACCGGGACATCCGTCGGGAGACCAAGAGGCTTGTTGATAAAGCCATTGTCTTCCCAACCCTGCTCTACGTCTGCAAAACGTGGACTGTCTACAGACGTCACACCCAACTCCTGGAATACAACACTGAAACACAACACCGCCTGAGCTTTGCGAGTGCAGCATTTTTCCGAACAAAGCAGAGAGTGTTTGAGGATCAGCACATCCGTAGGGAGACCAAGGGGCTTGTTGATAAAGCCATTGTCCTCCCAACCCTGCTCTGTGTCTGCGAAACATGGACTGTCTACGGATGTCACACTCAACTCCTGGAATACAACACTGAAACACAACACCGCTTGAGCTCTGCGAGTGCAGCATTTTCCCAAACAAAGCAGAGAGTGTTTGAGGATCAGCACATCCGTAGGGAGACCAAGGGGCTTGTTTACAAAGCCATTGTCCTCCCAACCCTGCTCTACGCCTGTCTACGGATGTTACACTCAGCTGCTTGAACTATTCCATTAGCATTGCCTCCGAAAAATCGTGCGTGCGTCGTCTGTGTTTGCAGCGAGGAATTCTGGGTATTATAGTCCCCTTGGTTTTTTTGCGTTTTTACCTTTTTGTTTTATTTGGGGGGGGGGTTGGTGGTAAACATACCTCGTTGCGTGGGGATTTTTGTGGACTGGTTTGGTGTTTGTGGGTTCAGCGGTTTTGCGGTCTATAGGCTACTCACCACGACAGCTCTCATTTTATATATATAGATTATACCCCACCCTTCTCACCCCAATGGGAGACTCATTGTAAGTAACTAAACACAACACACATCCTTCGCAAGACTAATATTACAAAAACGCGTAGTAAATCTGTGGCACTGGTGCAAAAAGTCCAATAACACATCATCTTCAAGACTTTCTAACATATTCAGTCCACTAATATCAACAGTAACTCTAGCAGCTGTAGAAGAGAAAACAACCTGTTGAAGACGTGGGCATGTGTTTCCTGGCATTATGCAACCTGTCCTTAAATTATCCTTTATGACCCATAGTAATCACCAGCGAGATGCCAGCCTAATAACAGTTGCACCAAGACCGTCCCCAGAAGGACATGTTCTGCCTTTGAATGAATACTCCTCTGCCTAAATACAGTGTGCGTTTTGTTTGTTTGCCAGCGATCTGTTACAAACTCCGAGACCGCTCTGGAGCTAAACACCACAAACAGCGAGGGCACAGATAAGCGATTGTGACTTTTTTGTTCACTGCCAGGGAGACAGAAGGCGCCAGCTGCTGCCCGAATCAGAGCCGTATTAGGATCCTCTGAGCTTGGATTATACTGACAGGACTCACGGCGTTGCATTCCCCCAGATGACTGGGCGTGGCTGCGTGGAACTCATTGCACATGTCTTTCTGAACTTTCAATTGTATTTTTGTGGAAAGGGGAAAACATACAACTACATACTACGTGTTTATCCCTCTCTCTCTCTTTTACTATAATCTATTATATAAATGGGTTCACGTCATGTGATGTATACCTCAAACAAAGAAACCTTACAACGCAGAAACACAATACTTGCCAACAGAAATAGGCCTCAAGCAAGGTACGTTTGTAGCAAAGAAACTCCCCCAAAACCTAAAATGCCCCCAAAACAACGAGTAAAAATAAAACTACATTTCCCAGTATCCTCCGGGGCAGCCAAAGACTCACCCAGCCTCTACATTCTGAACAACATGATTGGCTGCCAATAAGGGCGGATTTGCATAACTGCTGCACTGGCCAGCCAACATGAAAATTCCGATCCATAATAAACTGCCAAAACAGAATAAGGAAAAGGCCTGAGCCAATCCCCAACACAAAAACACCCAAATCACTTCCAACCGAATAATCACAGACCACGCCCAAAATTGACAGTAAGGCTTCATTAACTTGATTTCCCTAACTAGCCCTCACTTACTGGGAAGCTGTTTACGCTCTAAATTGACAGTAAGACTTCATTAACTTGATTTCCCTAACTAGCCCTCACTTACTGGGAAGCTGTTTACGCTCTGAATTGACAGTAAGGCTTCATTAACTTGATTCTCTAGGCCTCAGCCAACATTGTGTATGGCCTGAATTGACAGTAAGGCTCATTAACTTGGGACTAGGCCTCAGCTTGTGGGACATTGTGTATGGCCTGAATTTACAGTAACCTACCTTGGCACACAGAGCCCGACCATGCATGATGGGACTTGAAGTACCACCATGGAAAATGGGATTTGTAGTACTTCAAAACCCATCATTCCCCACAGACCACTGTGGCCCAGAACCAAGACCAATAAAGACCCAACTTGGCACACCATGCCCCCCATGCCCCACACTCCATTCAACTGCAGTTTAGAGGAGGGCACACCGTGGATGATTGGACTTTCTCACATCTCCTAAAAAGGGCACAGCAACGCGTGCCGGGTACAGCTAGTAGTAAAATAATAATAGTATCACCACTAAAGTATGACATCTCCCACTCTTACTGATTGATGTAACACCAAAGGCACTCCGAGTGGACAGCTACTGGTCAAAGGACATTTAATACAATGCAATTAAAAAAAACACTCTTGTGTTTTTTAAATGCGTTGATGATAATAATATTATTATTATTATTATTATATCCCGCCAACCATCTCCCTTTGGTCAGATGCAAATAATAATAATAATAACAACAACAACTTTAGTTTTATATCCCTCCAACCACACAGAAATCGCATGACCATCAGAAAATACTGGAAAGGTTTGGTGGGCATTGACCTTGAGTTTGGAAGTTGTAGTTCACCTACACCCAGAGAGCGCTGTGGACTCAAACAATGTTATGTTGTTGATTGTTTTCTATCCAGAATCACAATGTTGGAAGGAGGCTCACCACTTTGGACTTCAACTCCCACCATTCCTCACAGCCTGAGGCCCTTTCCTGCTTAAGTGGCTGATGGTGTGTGGTGTGCCCCAGGATTTTGTAAATGTAAAAAATGTGCCGCGGCTCAAAAAAGGTTGAAAAACACTGTTCTAAAGCACCAGAGGGGATTGGTTGCCACCGAGGGAGTATTTGCATAAAGGACTTTGATTGGCCAGCATCCAAGAATCCAAGCCTTTACATTCAAACAACATGATTGGTTGCCACTGAGGGAGAATTTGCAAAACCTGCTCTGATTGACCAGCATTCCTACATCCCAAATGTCAAAGGTGCCAGAGAGAGTACTTCACAAAAAGGCTTCCTTTAGCTGATTTTACAAACTAGGCCTCAGCCTGAATTGACAGTAAGACTTCCTCAACTTGATTCTCCTTGCTAGGCCTCAGCCTGAATTGACAGTAAGACTTACTTAACTTGATTTCCCTGACTAGGCCTCAGTTAATGGGACATTGTGTATGGCCTGAATTGACAGTAACCAACCTTCGCACACGGAGCCCCTATTACCCATGCTACTTTTTACTGCAATTTGGAGGAGGGAGGACCATGGATCATGGGTCTTGAAGTATATCCACGGATTATGGGATTTGTAGTACTTTCAAACCCTTCATTCCCCACAGACCACTGCGGCCCTGAACAAAGACCCATAAAGACTACACTTGACACACAATGCCCCCATTACCCAATCAACATCCTACTGCAGTTTAGAGGAGAGTGGACAATGGATGATGGGATTTCAAGTACCTACACACACTTCCCGAGCCCACTGTGACCCTCATCCAGTGACTGATCAAGACCAAACTTGGCACACAAAGCCCCCATGACCCACTTAACATCCTGGTGAAGTTCGGAGGAGGGTGGATCACGCATGATGGGACTTGAAGTACCTTTACTCATTTCCCAAGACTGCTGCGACCCTCATCCAATGACTGATGAAGACCAAACTTGGCACACAGAGCCCCCATGACCCACTCTACATGCTGGTGCAGTTTGAAGGAGGAGGGACCATGGAAGATGGGAGTTGCAGTACCTTCACTTACATACTGAAACCACTGCGCCCCTCATCCAATGACTGCTCAAGACTACACACATAACCCCCATTACCCCCTTTACATCCTGGTGAGGTTTAGGGGAGGTGGACCACGGATTATGGGATTTTTAGTACTTTCACATGCTTTACTTCCCACAGACCACTGTGCCTCCAACCAAGAATACAGACCAAACTTGGCACACAGTGCCCCCATGACCCACTCTACAGTCTACTGCCGTTTGGAGGAGGGTGGACCATGGATGATGGGACTTGAAGTACCAAAAACCAACCTTGGCACACAATGCCTTTCTCAAATAACCCAGGCACTGCCGGGTCCCCAAGCTAGTAAATAAATAAATAAAACTTCGATAAAGGCATTTCTGGAAGGCTCTGGACAATCTCTGAGGAATCTAGTTCTGGGGGTGAAAAGCCAAGAGTAATAGTTTTGTACTACTTTGCACGCCTCGTTTAGTCTATCTGAGGGAAGGCATCGTCCGATGTCCTAAACGGAACGGCAAAGTACATTAATGGGGACGATAATAATCATATAAAGCTTCCTTATCTGGACACTAAGCCACGTAGCTCGGTGGGTTTTTTTTGGACACATTCGCTGATAGCAGCTTCTGAAGTTTCAAAGTCTTTCCTGGTCTTTTCCAGAGGGGTGGGCGGTTTCGCTTAGCGCAGGGCTGTCCAACTGGCGGCCCTGGGGCCGGATCCGGCCCCGTAGCCTGTTGGGCACGGCCCCAGCTATGCCCCCAGCCGCCATTTTTAATTTTTTTTAAAAAAATGGCGGCCGGGGGGGAGGGGGAGGCGGGGCAGGGAGGAGGAAGAGAGCTAGCTCCTCCTCCCTGCACCGCCCGTCTCCGTCCCTCTCCGCGCCGCCGATTGCATAGGCGCCGGTGAGAGAGGGACAAGGGTGGTACAAGAAGGGAGGGGGTCCCGGCGGCACCCCTCCCTTGCAAAGCATCGCAGCAGCGGCTGAAGCCAGCGCCGGCTTCTGCGGCTGCCGGGATGCTTGGCAAGGGAGGGGTCCCCGCGGCACCCCTCCCTTGCAAAGCATCGCAGCAGCGGCTGAAGCCAGCGCCGCTTCTGCGGCTGCCGGGATGCTTGGCAAGGGGGGGGGTCCCGGCGGCGCCTCTCTCCCTTCCAAGGCATCCCGGCAGCAGCTGAGGCCGCGAAACCGCCAGCTTCATCTGTGGCTAGGATGCCTTGGAAGGGAGGGGTGCCGCGTGGCTCCTCCCTCTCTCCCAAAGCTTCCCGTCAGCCGGGGGCGGGGCCGGGGCGTGGCCAGGGGCGGGCCCGGGGGTGTGACCAGGGGCGGGGCCAGGCGGCCCCCCAGGTCATCAGTGACCTGGAATCCAGCCCTTGGCCGGTTAGAAGTTGGACAGCACTGGCTTAGCGCATGCAAAGCATGTGCTCTCCCGCCGAGAGGGAGCCCTTTGTCAACCACCTTTGGCATGCAAAACATGTGCAGAAACACAGAGCTCAGCCTCACGTGCACGTTAGGTATCTTGGGTGGAATAATAAACAACGGGAGCTCCTATCCCACTTGACTTCCGATACACATAAACAGCAACTTAAAAACATACCCAGCCTCCGACATTGTGAAACTTTGTTTGTTTGTTTGGGTTTGGCCTCATGTGAGCCGCCCCGAGTCCCCAGTGGGAAGAGAGAGCGGGTTACAAATAAATTTTATTATTACTATTAATATTATTATATGTGGCCTCTAGACACAGGCATATTTACCAATATAGAAATAAAGTTTTTTTATTTTTATTATTATTATTATTATTCTCTATTTATGTATATAATAAAAGTCAGTGGTTGCGGGCGGTGGGTGGGTGGTGCGACCGAGCGAATATGTGCCAGCGTTTCGATTGGCTCCCACTGTGGGATAATTTGCATAAAGGACTCCCATTGGTCAGCCAACACGAACATTCCGACCCTCTAAAGTGCCAGGGGGGGGGGGTAAGGAAAAGGCCTGAGGCAGTCAGGCATGGTGGGAGTTTAAGTCCAAAACACTTTGCAGCCCCCAACAATGAGACAACAAAACCAAACTTGGAACACAGAACCCCCAAGACCCACTTTACGTCTTGGTGCAATTTGAGGGAGGATGGGCCATGGATTGGCCAGCATTCCAACACCCCAAATCTCAAAGGTGCCAGACTGTTCTTTACAAAAAGGCTTTCTTTACCTGATTTTACAAACTAGGCCTCAGACTGAATTGACAGTAAGGCTTCCTCAACTTGATTCCCCTGACTAGGCCTCAGCCTGAATTGACAGTAAGGCTTCCTCAACTTGATTCTCCTGACTGGGCCTCAGCCTGAATTGACAGTAAGGCTTCCTCAACTTGATTCCCCTGACTAGGCCTCAGCCTGAATTGACAGTAAGGCTTCCTCAACTTGATTCTCCTGACTGGGCCTCAGCCTGAATTGACAGTAAGGCTTCCTCAACTTGATTCTCCTGACTGGGCCTCAGCCTGAATTGACAGTAAGGCTTCCTCAACTTGATTCTCCTGACTGGGCCTCAGCCTGAATTGACAGTAAGGCTTCCTCAACTTGATTCTCCTGACTGGGCCTCAGCTTGAATTGACATTAAGGCTTCCTCAACTTGATTCCCCTGACTAGGCCTCAGCCTGAATTGACAGTAAGGCTTCCTCAACTTGATTCCCCTGACTAGGCCTCAGCCTGAATTGACAACAAGGCTTCCTCAACTTGATTCCCCTGACTAGGCCTCAGCCTGAATTGACAACAAGGCTTCCTCAACTTGATTCTCCTGACTGGGCCTCAGCCTGAATTGACAGTAAGGCTTCCTCAACTTGATTCCCCTGACTGGGCCTCAGCCTGAATTGACAGTAAGGCTTCCTCAACTTGATTCCCCTGACTGGGCCTCAGCCTGAATTGACAGTAAGGCTTCCTCAACTTGATTTTCGAGACTAGGCCCCCAACAATGACAGAACAAGACTACAGTTGGCACACAGATCCCCCCATCAAGACCCACTCTACATCCTGGTGCAGTTTGAAGGAGGGTGGACCATGGATGACGGGACTTGAAGTACCTTAACTCACTTGCCGAAACCACAGCGAGCCGAATGAACTGATATGGACCAACCTTGGCACACAATGCCTTCACTCACTTACTCTGACCAGCACGGGTGACGGACCTGGAACAAACTTGGCACACATAACCCCCATGATGCCCTTTAGGTCCTGGTGCAGTTTGGGAAAGATGGACCACGGATTATGGGATTTGTAGTACTTTCAAGTGCTTTGCTTCCCAGAGACCACTGTGGCCCCCAACAAAGACCGATAAATATCAAACTTGGCACGCAGAGCCCCCATGACCCACTCTATGTCCTGGTGCAGTTTGGAGAAGAGCAGAGCATGGATGATGGGGCTTGAAGTACCTCCACTCACTTCCCGAGACCGCTGCGACCCTCATCCATTGACTGATCAAGAGCAAATTTGGCACAGAGGATCCCCTACATCCTGGTGCAATTTGGAGGAGGATGGGACTTGAAGTACCTTCACTCACTTCCCGAAACCACTGAGAGCCAAATGAACAACTGATACGGATCAACCTTGGCACACAATGCCTTCCTCAAATAACCCAGGCAGCGCCGGGTCCCCAAGCTAGTTACATATAATAAAAGTCAGTGTTTGCGGGCGGTGGTGAGGTCGAGCGACCGAGCGTAGGGAGGAATATGTGCAAGCGTTTTGATTGGCTGCCACTGTGGGATTATTTGCATAATGGGCTCTGATTGGCCAGCCTCAGAACTCCAACATTCTACGGCCCCAGACAGAGGGGATTGGTTGCCACTGAAATGCTATTTGCATAACGTACTCTGATTGGCCAACCACATTTCCTGACTAGGCCTCAGCTCATGGGATATTGTTAGGCTTCCTCAACCTGATTTTCCTGACTAGGCCCCCAACAATGACAGAACAAGACCAAACTTGGCACACAGGCCCCCCCAAGATGCACCCTACATCCTGGTGCAGTTTGAGGGAGGATGGACCATGGAAGATGGGACTTGCAGTACCTTCCCTCACTTCCAGAGACCACTGCAACCCTCATGCAGAGAATAATCAAGACC
This sequence comes from Anolis apletophallus, assembly GCA_030556195.1. NCBI lineage: Eukaryota > Metazoa > Chordata > Lepidosauria > Squamata > Anolidae > Anolis > Anolis apletophallus. The sequence continues at coordinate 87,696 of JARBWK010000071.1, forward strand.
AAATGTGACACACAGAGCCCCCATGACCCACTCTACATCCTGGTGCTGTTTGGAGGGGGATGGACCATGGCCAATGGGACTTGCAGTACCTTCACTAAGTTCCTGAGACCACTGCAAGCCACATACACATCTAATAGGAATCACCCTTGGTACATTCACCTCATACATTTCCCAAACAACACTGTAGCCCCTAAAAATCACATACCATGCCCAAACGGCCCCAGACAGAGGGGATTGCCTGCCACTGAAATCGTATTTGCATAACGGACTCCGAATGGCCATCCACATTCCAACATTCTAAGGTGACTCAGAGGGAAAAGGAACTGCCTCAGTCAGTCATATACTGCGGCCCACAGCAGTGACGGATCAGGACAAAAATTGGCATACGGGCCCAATGGCCCACTTCACAACCTGGTGTGGTTTAGGGCAGGATGGCCCATGAATAATGGGATATGAAGTACCTTCACCTCATTCACTTCCAAAACAACACTGTAGCCCCTATACATCACAGACCAGGCCCAAAATTGACAACAAAGCATCCTTACCTTGATTTTTCTGACTAGGCCTCAGCACATGGAATATTGTTAGGCTCCCTTAACTTGCTCCCTCAACTTAGTGAAGGTACTCGCAGTACCTTCACTAAGTTCCTGAGACCACTGCAAGCCACATAAACATCTAATAGGAACCAACCTTGGCATACAATGCCTTCCTCAAATAACCCAGGCACCGCCGGGTCCTCAGCTAGTCTATATATATAAAAATCGAGTGGTCGTGGGATGTCCGTTATGCACGGGCCAAACTATACGCCCCAGAAACACAAATCCCACGACACACATTCCCCCAGACCACAAGGTACATACATAGCACAAAAAATCCCAACTACCTACCTTGCAGCCCCCCAAAAACGACCCCCCAAAACCGCCCCATGCAACCCAATCTGCGCTGGCCGCGAGCGCACGAGACAGGGAGGGCAATCGCGCACGCGCACACACACCCCCAACCCACCAACCCACCCCGTCGCCCTCTCTCCTCACTCACAAGGACCTTCAGCCCACCTCCCTACCTTTAACCCCCCCCAAAACAGCCCCCAAAAACGCGGCCGCCGCCATTCCCGCCTCCTCCGCTGCCTTCTTCCCCTCCTCCGTCGCCTTCCAGGGGTTTACAGAACCGCGCGCCACTCCTCCGCCCGGGTGCTCTGGCCGGTGTTGTCGCCCCCTCCCTCCTCTGCCTCGGCCTCCTCGCCCGTCTCCCTGCCGTTCCGGCCCGCTCGGGCGCCACCGGGACCACCTGGGAAGCGAGCGAGGAGGCCGCGGAACAGCCGTCCACAACACCACCCACACCACCTGGGGCCAGCCGCGGCCCCCGGGTCCGCCAGCCCCTCAAGGAAGCAGGAACGGCGCCACCCGCACGTCCCCCGTCCCGGAGCAACTCGGGGGCGCCGAACTGCACTTCCCAGAAACCTCCGCGGCCGGAAATAGCACTGCAGGGCCTTCTGGGAAGTGTAGTCCCATGGAACACTTCTCCCCAGGAGAGCCGGAACTTCGCAACAGAGAGAAAGGGTGAGTAATAGAGAGAGAGTGAGAAAGAGAGGGGGGAGTGAGAGAGTGAGTGAGAGAGAGGGAGGGAATGATAGAGAGAGAGAGAGAGAGAGAAAGAGGGGGAAGTGAGAGAGAGGGGGAGAGTGCGAGAGAGAGACGGGGGCAGGAGTGAGAGAGAGACGGGGGAGAGAGAGGGGGGCCAGCAGTGAGAGAGTGAGACAGAGGGGGAATGAGAGAGAGAGACGGGGGGGAAAGAGAGGGGCAGGAGGAGAGAGTGAGAGAGAGGGAGAGTGAGAGAGAGAGAGGGGGGAGAGAGGGGGCAGGAGTGAGAGAGTAAGAGAGGGGGGAGTGAGAGAGAGAGAGGGCAGGAGTGAGAGAGAGAGAGAGGGGGGAGTGATAGAGAGTGTGAGAGAGAGAGAAAGAGGGGGAGTGAGAGACTGAGAGAGAGTGACAGAGAGGGGAGAGTGAGATAGAGAGACGGGGGAGAGAGAGACACACACACACAGACACACACACACAGAGACAGAGAGAGAGAGAGAGAGAGAGAGAGGATATGTCATCCCACAGAGAGAGAGGGAGAGAGAGAGAGAGAGAGAGAGAGAGAGAGCAGGAGTGAGAGAGGGAGGGAGGGAGGGAGTGATAGATAGGGATAGAGAGAGAGTGAGTGGTACATAGAGAGAGATTGGGTGATACACACAGAGTGAGTACACAGATATAGAGAGACACACAGAGAGCGAGTGATAGAGAGAGAGTGTGATGGAGAATAATATACACAGAGAGACACAGTGATAGATAAAGATAGGGATAGATAGAGAGACAGACAAACACAGGAAGTTATAGAGAGAGAGATAGGTAGATAGGGATACAGAGAGAGAGAGAGAGAGAGAGAGAGAGAGAGAGAGAGACAGAGACAGAGACAGAGACAGAGAAAGAGAGACATGGCACAGCAACGCGTGCCGGGTTCAGCTAGTTATTATATAAATATGGTAAAATTCCAACTGGGTTGCTGTGAGTTTTCCGGGCTGCCTGGCCTTGTTCCAGAAGCATTCTCTCCTGACGTTTCGCCCACATCTATGGCAGTCATCCTCAGAGGCTCAGAGGTCTGTTAGAAACTAGTCAAGTGGGGTTTTTATCTCTCTCTCTCTCTATCTGTGGAATGATGTCCAGGGTGGGAAAAAGAACTCTTGTCCATTGGAGGAAAGTGTGAATGTTGCAATTGGCCAGCTTGATTATCCCTGCAAAGCCTTGCAGCTTCAAAGCCTGGCTGCTTCCTGCTTGGAGGGGAATCCTTTGTTGGGAGGTGTTAGCTGGCCGTGATTGTTGAAAGGTGTTAGCTGGCCCTGATTGTATAAAACATCATAAGCCAGCAACTGAAAACATCAATATATTATACAATAATATATTTGTACATTATTGTACCCTGGCCTCACATCGAGAGGCGTGGAGACGCGCTACCCACAATGTTGCGGCCTCTTTTGAGAAGACAAGCCGAATGGGTCTCGAAGAGAAACGACAACGCAGAAAGAACAGCAACTTGGAAACAACATCACCCAAGGAAACTTTCTGCTGTGCTTTCTGCAACCGAACTTGCCTATCTCAGATTGGCCTTTTTAGTCATCAAAGCGCTTGTAAAAAGCGTGGGATGAGTCCTTCCTACGAATCTTCGTTCGCGAAGTAATGCCGAGAGAAGAGCATAATATTATACAACAATAACATACAAAAAATATTATACAATTTATAATTGTATACTTCATTGTATAATATTTTGTATATTATTACATTATATTATTATACAATATTAAAGTATTATAATTGTATAATATACAATAATATCAATGTATATTATTATATAATATATTTTGGTACAATATTTTTGTATATTATTGTTGGGTAATGTATTATATTAAAATATTGTATAACAATATTATACAACAATAATATACAAACATATTGTACAATTAATAATTCTATATTTCATTGTATATTTTGTATATTATTATATATTTTGTACAATATTTTTGTATATTATTGTTGTATAATGCATTATATTAAAATATTGTATATTATACACCAATAATATAGAAAAATATTATAGAATGTATATTATAATTGCATAATTGATATTATTGTATAATATTTATGTATATTATTCCTGTATTATATTATTGTACAATATTATAGTGTTATAAATGTATAATATACATTATTATTGTATATAATATAATATATTTTTGCAAAATATTATTTAATTATTGTTGGGCAATGTGCTATATTAAAATATTGTATATTATACACCAATAATAGAGAAAAATATTATAAAATGTATATTATAATTACATAACTGATATTATTGTACAATATTTATGTATATTATTTGCATTATATTATTATACAATATTACAGTGTTATAATTGCATAACATTCAATAATATTTTGTATATTATTATGTATTTTTGTACAATATTTATGTATATTATTATTTGCATTATGTTATTATACAATACTAGCTGTACCCGGCAGGCGTTGCTGTGCCCTATTTAGGAGATGCGAGAAAGTCTGAGTATGTAAGGGTTGGAATTGTTGTTACTTATGGTCTTGGTGGGGTCATGGCTGTGTCGTTGTGGGTTGTTCTGGTGGGTGGGATGTTGAAGTCCTGTTTCGGTGTGTGGTGTTGAAGGAAGGAATGGCATACAAATGGGTTGAAAAGTAGACGCAAGGTTATGTTATGTGCGTATTGTGTTGTGTGTAGGTATTACTTTTTTGGTGAGTTAGTGGGTGTGTGGTGGCATTGTGGGAGGTAGTATGTTGTGGAATGCTTGTGTGGGTGGGGTGTTTTGGGTGTTGTGTGTGTTTGTAGAGTATCAGTGCAGTGTTGTGCTGTGGTTGGAGTATAGGTGAAGTTGGTTTTTGTTTGTGGTGGTGGTAGGTGTTGTGTGTGCAGGGTCCCGTAAGGTTGGGGGGGATGGGTTGTGATAGGAAATTGTGTTGTGTGGGTAGGAATTGCTGGAGTATTGTGCCTGGGACGTGTGTGTATTTGGAGGTGTGTGTGATGGTGAGTAGTGAGTGCAGTCCTGGGTTTTGTGTTGGGGAAGTTGTCAGGTATTTGTGGGGTGTATTTTGTGTGTGTTGTGGTGACATAGTTGTCTCAGTCTGGCTGTGTGCTGGTTGTGATGTGGAGGGGTGTTGCTTTTGCCAGTGGTGTTTGTTGTGAATTTTGGTTGGGGTGGGTTTTTGTGTTGCAGTATTGTTGGGGGGGTTGCAAGTTTGTGTTATTCCGGCAATATGTGTTTGTCAGTGGTGCCTGTGTCCCTGGTGCCCTATTTGTGTTAGTGTTATGTCCTCCTGGTAGTTGTTATATCCTCTTGTGTTAGTTGGATGTACTGTGTAGGTTTCTGTGTAGCAGTGGTATGTATGCGTTGTGTGTGTTGTAGGTCTGTAGAGATAGGCATCGCGAGTTGTGTGGCTGGCATGTTGTGGGTGTGGTGTTTGTAAAGTGGAGGATTGGTGGTGTGTGGGTGGGATGGTGCTAGGAGAAGAGTTTGTGGTGTTGAGTGTGTAGTTTGTTGTTGTGAGTGTACAGTGGTAGTGTGGTGTGGATGTACAGTGTGTATGTGGGGTGTGTTAGTTGGTTGTACTGTGCTGGTTTCTGTTTAGCAGTGCTATGTATGCGTTGTGTGCCTGTTGTGTTGTGGGTCTGTAGGGGTAGGCATCGTGAGTTGTGTGGCTGTCATGTTGTGGGTGTGGTGTTTGTAAAGCACAATCTATCAGAACTGCAGTTCCAAACTCCGACTGCCACTAAGAACCTGCTCCCTCCTAGAGCTTGGTCTTGACAGTTTAACCCACAAACAACAACTGACTAAATTCAATTCACTCAGCATTCTAACCTAGCCTTGGCTGGCTCGGCCCAATCGTTACTATGGTAACTCAACCTCCCTGCATTTTGTGTGGGCCGATGTTGGCCAATGGGATTCGCTGGCGGCCGCAGAGGACGCTGGGAAATGTAGGGGTTTTTTTTCTATTGTTGTTTTGGGGGCCTTCTAGGTTTTTTTGGGGGGGAGTTTCTTTGCTAAAAACCTTCCTTGCCTGAGGCCTATTTGTGTTGGCAAGTTTGGTGTCTCTGCCTTGAAGGTTTCTCTGCCTCTGTCAGTCGCTCGATGATGAGTCTTCCTTTATATATATAGACTAGTTGTACCCGGCACGCGCTGCTGTGCCCTATTTAGAGAGCGAGAAAGTATTTGAGAAAGGCATTGTGTGCCAAGGTTGGTTTTTGGTACTTCAGTCCCATCATCCATGGTCCACCTCCTCCAAACGGCAGTAGACTGTAGAGGGTCATGGGGGCAATGTGTGCCAAGTTTGGTCTGTATTCTTGGTTGAGGCACCCCAAACCTCACCAGGATGTAAAGGGGGTAATGGGGGTTATGTGTGTAGTCTTGAGCAGTCATTGATGAGGGGCAGTGGCCAGTACAGGAAGGTACTGCAACTCCCATCTTCCATGGTCCCTCCTCCTTCAAACTGCACCAGCATGTAGAGGGTCATGGGGGCTCTGTGTGCCAAGTTTGGTCTTCATCAGTCATTGGATGAGGGTCGAGCAGTCTTGGGAAAATGAGTAAAGGTACTTCAAGTCCCATCATGCGTGATCCACCCTCCTCCGAACTTCACCAGGATGTTATGGGTCATGGGGGCTTTTGTGCCAAGTTTGGTCTTGATCAGTCACTGGATGAGGGTCGCAGTGGGCTCGAAGTGTGTGTAGGTACTTGAAATCCCATCATCCATTGTCCACTCTCCTAAACTGTAGGATGTTGATTGGGTAATGGGGGCATTGTGTGTCAAGTGTAGTCTTTATGGGTCTTTGTTCAGGGCCGCAGTAGTCTGTGGGGAACGAAGGGTTTGAAAGTACTACAAATCCCATAATCCGTGGATATACTTAAAGACCCATGATCCATGGTCCTCCCTCCTCCAAATTGCAGTAGAAAGTAGCGCGGTCATAGGGGCTCTGTGTGCCAAGGTAGGTTACTGTAAATTCAGGCCATACACAATGTCCCATGAGCTGAGGCTTGGTTAGGAACAGCAAGTTAATGAAGCCTTACTGTCAATTCAGGCCATACACAATGTCCAATGAGCTGAGGCCTAGTCGGGAGAATCAAGTTAATGAAAGCCTTACTGTCAATTCAGAGCGTAAACAGCATTCCATTGAGGCCTAGTCAGGAAATTAAGTGAATGAAGCCTACTGTCAATTTTGGTGGTCTCTGTGATTTGTAGGGTGTAAATTTTCTGTGGAAGTGAATTGTGTGTTTGTGCCTCAGCCCTTTGCCTTATCCTCCTCTGACAGTTTATTATGGGTCGGAATGTTCATGTTGGCTGGCCAGTACAGGAGTTATGCAAAATCCCCCTATTGGCAGCCAATCATGTTGTCAGAATGAGGCTGGAGAGTCGCAGCAGGCACAAAAAGAGTCGTTGGCAGCCCTGGAGGATGCTGGGAAATGTAGTTTTTTTTACTCGTTGTTTTGGGGGCCTTTTTAGGTTGGGGGAAAGTTTCTTTGCTACAAACGTACCTTGCTTGAGGCCTATTCCTGTTGGCAAGTATTGTGTTTCTGCGTTGCAAGGTTTCTCTGTTTGGGACGGTCGTTCCATGACGACTCTTCCTTTATATATATAGATTATGGTATTATTATTATTGTATAATATTAATGCATATTATTATATAATACATTCTACGGTAATACACAATAAACAAGATACAATTCACATTCTTGCGGAAAGGAGGAACAGAGTAGGGTGTCGTCGGCATACATAGCCACGGGATTCAGGCGAAACGTCAGGAGAGAGTGCTGCTGGGAGGACAAAAAACTCACAGCCATATTCTAACCTAATCTATACCCAGAAACACACACACAGACACACACAGTCCTGTCTGTGTAAGGCCGACGACGACGAGGAGGAAAATGAACCGGAGTCCTGGAAGTTTTAGTCAGCCGCCAATGTTGTTGCTCACCTGAGGCGCGGGGCCGCGCGCGTGCGCACTCTCTCCCTGTCTCCTGAGGCGCGAGGCCGCGCGCATGCGCACTCTCTCTTTCCCTCTCTCTCTCTCGGCTCTTCCCTCAGGAGACTCTCCTTCCTTCCCGCGCTTTTTCGTGCCTCCTCCTCTGAGGGGAAACCAACCAACCGACGGGGAAGGCTCCCTCAGCGGCCTGCTGCCTCTTCAGACGAAGCCCAGGCCGAGTTTCGTCCTCCCCCTCAGTCCTCCTCCTCCGACGACGGTTAAATTGAATTTCAGCTCCTGGGAGGGAGGGGGAGGGGGCTGAAGCCACGCCCACTCTCTTTTGGCCACGCCCCTGTCCTCGAAGCCTGGGAGGGAGGAAAAGAAGCAGGGAAGGTTCGGAAGCCACGCCCCCAATAGGCCACGCCCCTTCTTTTCGTCGCCCCAGGCTCAGAAGCCACGCCCACGCTCTTCGGCCACGCCCCTTCGACGCTGTGAGGAAACATAAACGGGGAAGAGACAGAAGCCACGCCCATCCGCTTCGGCCACGCCCCCTCTTTTCGGCTCCACTGAGAGAAAAGAGAAGTGGGGATGGATCAGAAGCCACGCCCACCCTTCTTAGCCACGCCCCGTTTCGGCTCCCAGAGGGGACAGAAGCCACGCCCACACTTGGTAGGCCACGCCCCCTTCCTTGGACTCCACTGAGAGAAAAGAGAAGCGGGGAAAGATCAGAAGACACGCCCACCACTTTAGCCACGCCCCGTTTCTGCTCCCAGAATGGACAGAAGCCACGCCCACACTTGTAGGCCACGCCCCTCTCTTCGACTCCACTGAGAGAAAAGAAAGTGGGGATGGATCAGAAGCCACGCCCACCCACGTTAGCCACGCCCCCGTTTCTGCACCCAGAAGGGACAGAAGCCACGCCCACACTAGTAGGCCACGCCCCTCTCTTCGACTCCACTGAGAGAAAAGAGAAGCGGGGAAGGATCAGAAGCCACGCCCACCCACTTTAGCCACGCCCCCGTTTCTGCTCCCAGAAGGAACAGAAGCCACGCCCATACTAGTAGGCCACGCCCCCTCCCTTCGACTCCACTGAGAGAAAAGAGAAGCGGGGAAGGATCAGAAGCCACGCCCACCCACTTTAGCCACGCCCCCGTTTCTGCTCCCAGAAGGGACAGAAGCCACGCCCACACTAGTAGGCCACGCCCCCTCTCTTCGACTCCACTGAGAGAAAAGAGAAGCGGGGAAGGATCAGAAGCCACGCCCACCCACTTTAGCCACGCCCCCGTTTCTGCACCCAGAAGGGACAGAAGCCACGCCTACACTTGGTAGGCCACGCCCCCTTCCTTGGACTCCACTGAGAGAAAAGAGAAGCGGGGAAGGATCAGAAGACACGCCCACCCTCTTTAGCCGCGCCCCCGTTTCTGCACCCAGAAGGGACAGAAGCCACGCCCACACTTGGTAGGCCACGGCCCCTTCCTTGGACTCCACTGAGAGAAAAGAGAAGCGGGAAAGGATCAGAAGACACGCCCACCCACTTTAGCCACGCCCCCGTTTCGGCTCCCAGAAGGGACAGAAGCCACGCCCACACTAGTAGGCCACGCCCCCTCTCTTCGACTCCACTGAGAGAAAAGAGAAGCAGGGAAGGATCAGAAGACACGCCCACCCTCTTTAGCCACGCCCCCGTTTCCGCACCCAGAAGGGACAGAAGCCACGCCTACACTTGGTAGGCCACGCCCCCTTCCTTGGACTCCACTGAGAGAAAAGAGAAGCGGGGAAGGATCAGAAGACACGCCCACCTTCTTTAGACACGCCTCCGTTTCTGCTCACAGAAGGGAAAGAAGCCACGCCCACACTTAGTAGGCCACGCCCCTCCCATCGACTCCACTAAGAGAAAAAGGAAGCAGGGAAGGATCAGAAGCCACGCCCACCCTCTTTAGCCACGCCCCCGTTTCCGCACCCAGAAGGGATAGAAGACACGCCCACCTTTGGTAGGCCACGCCCCCTCCCTTCGACTCCAACGAGAGGAACGGGGATGGATCGGAAGCCACGCCCACCCACACCGGCCACGCCCCCTCCCTTCGACGCCAATGAGAAAAGAGAAGCGGGAAGAGCCGTAAGCCACGCCCACCGAATTAGGCCACGCCCCCGCTGCCGTCCATCCGGGCACTTTTCCAGGCCCGGTGTGACTACGGCTCCCAAAATCCCTCCCCGTTGACTCCAAGAGCAAGGCATGATGGGAGTGGTAGTCGAAAGACTTGGATCATGGGAAGGAAGCGTTTCCAGCTAGGAGAGACTTGAATTGGTGGTGCTACCCATTCCTTTCAATCAGGCCTGGGCCAAATTAGGCCCTCTCCTGCTTCTTCTCAGCTGGACTTGCTCAAAGCCAGCAAACCACGTTGTTTCTACGCTTACTGTTGCCTATCCCTTTTCGCCCAATCACAGCGCAGGGCCCGCCTCCCTCTCCTCCAATCAACAGGCGTAAGGGCAGCTCTGGCGCCGCCATCTTTGACGCGGGCAATGTTTCACCCTTGCCCACCCCAGCCGCCGCCATTTTTGAAGCGGGAAGGAAAAGGTGGGCCGCCATTTTGAGTGAGGGCACTTCAAGGAATGGAGTTAATCTCAGAATTACTTTTTAAAAACATTATTATTATTATTATTATTAGGAAAAAAAATTTGTAGTTATATTTTCTTTTATTTGTATCTGAGATGAGGAACAAACACCCAAAGGGCCCCCCCTGCGTTCGAGTTAATCTGACCTGCAGCAGGGAGTTCCACAGTTCCTGCAGCAGGGAGTTCCACAGTTCCTGGATGCCCTGTTTATTTTATTACCTTTAAAAAACAATATTTTGTAGTTATATTTTCTTTTATTTGTATCTGATGATGAGGAACAAACACCCAGCAGGAGCCCCCCGATGCCCTGTTTATTTTATTCTTTTTAAAAATATAGTTAATCTGACCTGCAGCAGGGAGTTCCACAGTTCCTGCTGCAGGGACTTCCACAGTTCCTGGATGCCCTGTTTATTTTATTACCTTTTTAAATATATATATATATATATATTCTAGTTATATTTTCTTTTATTTGTATCTGAGATGAGGAACAAACACCCAAAGGTCCCCCCTGCGTTCAAGTTAATCTGACCTGCAGCAGGGAGTTCCTCAGTTCCTCAATGTCCTGTTTATTTAATCACCTTTTTTTAAAAAAATTATTATTATTTTGTAGTTATATTTTCTTTTATTTGTATCTGAGATGAGGAACAAACACCCAAAGGGCCCCCCGCGTTTGTTTTACACTGACCTGCAGCAGGGAGTTCCGCAGTTCCTGCAGCAGAGAGTTCCACAGTTCCTGGATGACCTATTGGGCCAGCATCGCTGGGAGTGTGGCTACAGTAACAGCTTCAACGAGCAATCCTTCTTTACTTCGGTTTCTTTCCCTGACCCTAACATTGTAACTAATCCCCCCAATAAAGTATCATTCAATTGCAACTTTCCCCTCTCCATAGTGATACATTGTGTCCTTTACGGTCTAGAACTCTCTCCAAGCACGAACTATTCCTTTTCTAAGCCGCAGGTTGCTGCCGGCTCGCCCAGGATGCTCTTACAGCGTCCTAGGGAGACCAGAAGTGTGTTCCTCTAAACCGCGGATACGGACACCCATCGGGCCCCCGATTTTGAGGCACACATAGCAAAGAATATTAAAAAAAACACAACAAAAACTTCTTTAAGTACATCAGAAGCAGGAACCCAACTAGAAAAGCAGTTGGGCCACTCGACGACAATGGTCAGAAAGGGAAAATCAGTGAAGACAAGGAGATTGCTGAGCGGCTAAATGACTTCTTTGCCTCCGTTTTCACACAGGAGGACAGACAACATATGCCTGCAGCTGAGTCAGTTTTTTCAGGGAGGGAATTAAAAGAATTAAAACAGATAGAGATAAACAAGGAGGATGTTCTCACATGCCTTACTAAACTAAATGTCAACAAATCACCAGGGCCAGATGGCATCCACCCCAGAGTTCTTAAGGAACTCAAGTGTGAAATTGCTGAAATTCTAGCCAAAATATATAACCTTTCTCTAAGATCAGGCACTGTACCCGAGGACTGGAGGGAGGCAAATGTAACTCCGATCTTCAAGAAAGGATCCAGAGGTGATCCAGGAAATTATAGGCCAGTCAGTTTAACCTCAGTTCCAGGCAAAGTGATGGAAACCATTATTAAAGAAAACATTACCAGGCACATAGAAGAACAGGCATTGCTGAAAGAAAATCAACATGGTTTCTGCAAAGGCAAATCATGTCTTACTAACTTGTTAGAATTCTTTGAGGGTGTAAATAAACACATAGATAAAGGGGACCCAGTCGATATTTTTTACCTTGACTTTCAAAGGGCTTTTGACCAAGTCCCTCACCAAAGGCTCCTAAACAAGCTCTCCAGCCATGGAATCAGGGGACAGGTCTTGTCCTGGATTGGAACCTGGCTAAACTGTAGGAAACAAAGGGTGGTAATAAACGGACACTTCTCTGGGTGGAAAGAGGTGAGAAGTGGCGTACCCCAAGGTTCAGTTTTGGGTCCGTTACTTTTTAATTTATTCATTAATGACCTGGACGTAGGAGTGAATTCTGAGGTAGCAAAGTTTGCAGACGACACTAAATTGTTCAGGGTAGTTAAAAATGAAACTGATTGTAAAGAGCTCCAGAAAGATCTCTCGAAATTGAGTGAATGGGCAACAAAGTGGCAAATGCATTTAACCTAAACAAGTGCAAAGTCATGCACATCGGGGCAAAGAACCCCAACTACACCTACCAATTGATGGGGTCAAAGCTTTCTGAGACAAACCAGGAAAGGGATCTTGGGGTTTTGGTGGACAGCTCAATGAAGATGTCAACCCAGTGCGCTGCAGCAGCGAAAAAAGCAAATTCTATGCTTGGCATGATCAGGAAGGGAATCGAAAATAGGTCGGCAAATGTTGTATTGCCTCTCTACAAATCTATGGTGAGGCCACATTTGGAGTACTGTGTACAATTCTGGTCTCCGCACCTCAAGAAGGATATAACGGAACTGGAAAAGGTACAGAAAAGGGCAACAAGAATGATCCAAGGGATGGAGCGGCTCCCTATGAAACCAGGTTGCAACGCCTTGGTCTTTTCAGCCTCGAAAGACGGCGTTTAAGAGGTGACTTGATCGAAGTGTATAAAATCATGCATGGGATAGAAAAGGTGAACAAAGAAAAAATATTTTCTCTGTCACACAACACTAGGACTAGGGGGCACTCCCTGAAGCTCCAAGGTAGGAAAGTTAGGACTAATAAAGGGAAATATTTCTTCACCCAGAGGGTCATTGGGTTATGGAACTCACTTCCAGAGGAGGTTGTGACAGCTGTCAGCCTGGACAGCTTCAAGGCAGGATTGGACAGATTCATGGATACCAAGTGTATTGATAGTTACTGAAAAGGACATTCAAGTGCCACCTCGGAGTTGGTTGAGGTAGGCAGGATTTCCCCGGGTACTGGTTGTGGGGGATCTCGAGCAGGTCAGGGTTTTGCCCTCCCTTCTGCTCGAGATCCCCGCGTACAACTAGTGGGCCACTGTGTGACACAGAATGCTGGACTAGATGGGCTGAGGTCCGATTCAGCATGGCTCTTCTTATGTTCTTATGTTCTATCCACGGGTCAATGGATCGCCTCCATTTTGGAGCCATATTTTTCCTAGACTAATTATAATACTAACTGCTCTCTCTCTCTCTCTCTTTTACTCTTTGGGCTGCTATACGTGTTACTAAAAATACTAGCCGTCTATAACTGGGTGACTATTCGTATCAGAGAAATAGTGTAGGACAGGGGTGCTCACACTTTTTCAGCATGCGAGCTACTTCTAAAACAACCAAGTCAAAATGATCTCCCTCCCCACCACAAAAATGTGAAACATATAACACAATATCTGCTTTGAACTGGGTTTTCTGAGTCCGCACTGCCATATAATCTGATTCAGAACAGATAACATGGGATTTTATTCAGCTGTGTGGAAAGGACCTCAGACAAGGTGTTTTGGACTTCAACTAATATTGTGATATAATTGTTATAATACAATGCGATATGTAATTCTCGTACTGTGACAATGACATACGATGTTGTATTTGATATTATAGTAATAAACGTATATTACGTATATACATATAATATTGATAATGTTGTAATTTAATGCAATATAATAATAAAAATATACTATATAACAGCAAAGGGGAAGGGGAAGAGGTCTCTGTCGAAAGCTGGCATGGGCAAACTTGGACCTTCCAGGTGTTTTGGACTCCAACTCCCACCATTCCTAGCAGCCTCAGGCCCTTTTCCTTTCCCCCCTCAACCACTTAAGCAGGAAAGGGCCTCAGGCTGTGAGGAATGGTGGGAGTTGGAGTCCAAAGCACCCAGAGGGCCGAAGTTTTCCCATGCCTGTTTGAGGGGCCTTAAAGTGGTGAGCCTCCTTCCAACATTGTGATTCTGGATAGAAAACAAACAACAACATAACATAACATAGTTTGAGTCCACAGTGCTCTCTGGGTGCAGGTGAACTACAACTTCCAAACTCAAGGTCAATTCCCAAGCAAACCCTTTCAGTACTTTCTGTTGGTAATGAGAGTTCAATATGCCAAGTTTGGTTCAATTCCATTGTTGCAAGAGTTCAGGATGCTCTTTGATTGTGTGTTAACTATAAATCCCAGAAACTGTAACTCCCAAATGTCAAGGTCTATTTTCCCCAAACTTCATGTGTGTTCACATTTGGGCATATTGAGTATTCATGCCAAGTTTGGTCCTGATCCAACGTTGCTTGAGTCCACAGTGCTCTCTGGGTGTAGGTGAACTACAACTTCCAAACTCAAGGTCAGTTCCCAAGCAAACCCTTTCAGTACTTTCTGTTGGTAATGAGAGTATTTTCCATTGTTGGTTATGCTCTTTGATTGTGTGTTAACTATAAATCCCAGAAACTGTAACTCCCAAATGTCAAGGTCTATTTTCCCCAAACTCCATCTGTGTTCACATTTGGGCATATTGAGTATTCATGCCAAGTTTGGTCCTGATCCAACGTTGCTTGAGTCCACAGTGCTCTCTGGATATAGGTGAACTACAACCTCCAAACCCAAGGTCAATGCCCACCAAACTTTATAGTATTTTCTCTTGTCATTGGGAGTTCTGTGTGGGAAGTTTGCGTCTTTCTGCCATTCCTGCCAGGATATCTATGTCGTGTTCATTGAAACAGGCCCAGGTTACACACTGACTGTATAAATACATTTAGAAACATATTATCTATCTGTATGACTGTGTTAAGAGTGTCATTTTGTGTCATTTTGGTTGGTGGTGTGCCCCAGGATTTGGTAAATGGAAAAAATGTGCCGCGGCTCAAAAAAGGTTGAAAAACACTAGCATAGCAAGACGGTTACTGTTGGCCCATGACAATATAGGAACTCAAGGCAATGCATACAATCTTTCACACATTTTCTTTAAAAAACTAAAAAACACACTTTAAAATAGTTAGTTTCCTATGTTTATAAAAACGTGTTTTATAATAATAATAACAACAACAACAATAATAAAATATTATTAATAAATGAGCTGAAACTGGAAAGAGCACCGGCTTTTTGACGTGACCGTTTATTGACGTGCCCCGCGACTCCGACGGCACAAGCAGGACAACAGCGTTTTATGACTCTGAGTAGCTCCATCCTGTCGATTCAAGGTGGAAGAGCAGCTGGTCGCAGAAGGCGGGAGTGCGGTGCTTGTGCACCACGGCTTCGATTTCTTTCGCCAAGGCATCCGGGAGGAGGAGGCCCCCTTCTTTCAAAGTATCTGCAAAAAAACACAGACGTTTCTGGAGTTTCAAAAAAGTTTCAAATGCAGGTTATAATGAAGGCAAAGGATGAGGGATTATTTGCATAACGCCTCTATTGGCCAGCCAACACGAACATTCCGACGCTCTAAACTGCCAGAGGGGGATAAGGCAAAGGCCTGAGGCAGTCGCCAACACGAACATTCCGACCCTCTAAAGTGGCAGAGGAGGATAAGGCAAAGGCCTGAGGCAGTCGCCAACACAAACATTCCGACCCTCTAAACTGGCAGAGGAGGATAAGGCAAAGGCCTGAGGCAGTCGCCAACACGAACATTCCGACCCTCTAAAGTGGCAGAGGAGGATAAGGCAAAGGCCTGAGGCAGTCGCCAACACGAACATTCCGACCCTCTAAACTGGCAGAGGAGGATAAGGCAAAGGCCTGAGGCAGTCGCCAACACGAACGTTCCGACGCTCTAAACTGGCAGAGGAGGATAAGGCAAAGGCCTGAGGCAGTCGCCAACACAAACATTCCGACCCTCTAAAGTGGCAGAGGAGGATAAGGCAAAGGCCTGAGGCAGTCGCCAACACGAACATTCCGACCCTCTAAACTGGCAGAGGAGGATAAGGCAAAGGCCTGAGGCAGTCGCCAACACGAACGTTCCGACGCTCTAAACTGGCAGAGGAGGATAAGGCAAAGGCTTCAGGCAGTCACC
>JARBWK010000072.1:0-101932 GCA_030556195.1 Anolis apletophallus
CTCCCATTACAGGCTCCTCCCCCTCTCCTCCGTCTCCTCCAATCGCGGGGCGGGGGCGTGGCCTTAAAGGGGACGCGCACCCCTCCCATTCTAGTTCCGCTATTATTAGTATTATCATCATCATGACAGGCTCCTCCCCCTCTCCTCCGTCTCCTCCAATCGCGGGTCGGGGGCGTGGCCTTAAAGGGGACGCGCTCACCCTCCCATTCTAGTTCCGCTATTATTAGTATTATCATCATCATGACAGGCTCCTCCCCTTCTCCTCCGTCTCCTCCAATCGCGGGGCGGGGGCGTGGCCTTAAAGAGCACCCGCCCTCCCAGCCTATTTCCATTATTATTAGTATTGCTCTCATGACGGGCTCCTCCCCTTTCTCCTCCGTCTCCTCCAATCGCGGGGTGGGGGCGTGGCCTTAAAGAGGACCCGCCCTCCCAGCCTATTTCCATTATTATTAGTATCGCTCTCATGACAGGCTCCTCCCTTTTCTCCTCCGTCTCCTCCAATCGCGGGGCGGGGGCGGGGCCTTAAAGGGGACGCGCCCTCCTAGTCTATTCCCATCATCATGACAGGCTGAGGTTCATGACCACCTCTCTCTCTCTAGAGGCAGAGTGGTGGCTCCTCGCTGCGCATGCGTCGCCCCCCTCCTTCTCTCCCTCCGCAGGCCCCGCCCACCCGCCCAATAGCAGCCCAGCGCCTCAGCAGCCAGCCAATCAGGTAGCGCCTCGCGCCCAGCCGGCTGCCCTGGGCCCGGCCGCGGTGGCAGCGGTGCTGGTCGCGCCTGCGCAGAAGGAGGCGGCGCTGGAGAGGCAGGTAGGCCGGCCTTCCCTCCCGTGAATGAGGGGGCGCACCCTTTCCCATGGTATACTATACTGCACACACACACACAGTAGCTGCCGTTTCCCTGCAAAAGGGGGGAAGTCCATTAACAGGTTTCCTTCCCCTTCAAATTCCACAGCACTGCTGGTCGCAGCTGACCTCCAGCTACTTTTTTGGTGAGTTAGTGGGTGTGTGATGGCATTGTGGGTGGTAGTACGTTGTGGAATGCTTGTGTGGGTGTTTTGGGTGTTTGTGTGTGTTTGTAGAGTATCGGTGTTGTGTTGTGTTGTGGTTGGAGTATAGGTGGAGTTGGTTTTTGTTTGTGGTGGTGGTAGGTGTGTGTGCGGGGGATGGGTTGTGATAGGAAGTTGTGTTGTGTTGTGTGGGTAGGAATTGCTGGAGTATTGTACCTGAGACGTGTGTGTGTGTGTATTTGGAGGTGTGTGTGTGGTGGTGAGTAGTGAGTGCAGTCCTGGGTTTTGTGTTGGGGAAGTTGTCAGGTATTTTGTGTGTGTGTTGTGGTGACATAGTTGTGTATTTTGCGTGTGTTGCGGTGACATAGTTGTGTACTTTGTGTGTGTTGTGGTGACATAGTTGTGTATTTTGCGTGTGTTGTGGTGACATAGTTGTGTACTTTGTGTGTGTTGTGGTGACATAGTTGTGTATTTTGTGTGTGTCGTGGTGACATAGTTGTGTACTTTGTGTGTGTTGTGGTGACATAGTTGTGTATTTTGTGTGTGTTGTGGTGACATAGTTGTCTCAGTCTGGCTGTGTGCTGGTTGTGATGTGGAGGGGGTGTTGCTTTTGCCAGTGGTGTTTATTGTGTATTTTGTTTGGGGTGGGTTTTTGTGTTGCAGGGTTGTTGTTTTTTTGTGTGGGTTTTGTAAGTTTGTGTTATTCCAGCGGTATGTGTTTGTCAGTGGTGCCTGTGTCCCTGGTGCCCTATTTGTGTTAGTGTTATGTCCTCCTGTGTTAGTTGGTTGTACTGCGTAGGTTTCTGTGTAGCAGTGGTATGTATGCGTTGTGTGTGTTGTGTGTGAGTTGTGTTGTGGGTCTGTTGAGGTAGGCATCGCGAGTTGTGTGGCTGTCATGTTGTGGGTGTGGTGTTTGTAAAGTGGAGGATTGGTGGTGTGTGGTTGGGATGGTGGTTGGAGAAGAGTGAGTGGTGTTGAGTGTGTAGTTTGTTGTTGTGAGTGTGCAGTGGTAGTGTGGTGTGGATGTACGGTGTGTATGTGGGGTGTGTTAGTTGGTTGTACTGTGCTGGTTTCTGTTTAGCAGTGGTATGTTTTGCGTTGTGTGTGTTGTGTGTGAGTGGTGTTGTGGGTGTGTAGAGGTAGGCATCGCAAGTTGTGTGGCTGTCATGTTGTAGGTGTGGTGTTTGTAAAGT
The DNA here is from genome assembly GCA_030556195.1 of Anolis apletophallus. Taxonomy (NCBI): domain Eukaryota; kingdom Metazoa; phylum Chordata; class Lepidosauria; order Squamata; family Anolidae; genus Anolis; species Anolis apletophallus. Next base: position 2,202 of record JARBWK010000072.1, read on the forward strand.
GGGTGTCTTTTGTCCTGTGATTGGTATGTATGTGCTCTGTGCACATAGTTGTGTATCTTCTGCATATTGGCGTTGTGTGGTATTTTGTGCTGGCTTGGTCTTTTGGATTGTGTTTCTCGAGTGTGGGAACCTGCTCCCTCCTAGAGCTTGGCCTTGGCAGTTTAACCCTCAAACACCAACTGACTGAACTCAAATCACTCAGCATTCTATCCTAGCCTTGGCTGGCTCCGCCCACAGTTACTATGGGAACTCAGCCTCCCTGCATTTTGTGTGGGCCGATGTTGGCCAATGGGTTTAGCTGGCGGCCGCAGAGGATGCTGGGAAATGTAGTTTTTTTGTATCGTTGTTTTGGGGGCCTTCTAGGTTTTGGGGGGGGAGTTTCTTTGCTCAAAACCTTCCTTGCCTGAGGCCTATTTGTGTTGGCAAGTTTGGTGTCTCTGCCTTGTAAGGTTTCTCTGTCTCTGTCAGTCGTTCCATGATGGGACCTCCTTAATATAATACATAGATAGATAGATAGATACACACACACATATAGTACTCTGCATTCATAGCAACACTTTCAATGTATACACTTATATTTTAGCTTATTATTATTATCATTTCCAATTGGAGTATTATCAATTATTATTTATTAATTATTAATTACTATTTAATTATCATCATCACATTATTATTTATTGTTTATTATATATATATATTATTACCATTTATTGTTATTATTACAATTGTTACTCACTTTGGGTCGGCTTCACGTTGTTCTTGTTGTTTTTTGTTTGTTTGTTTGTTTACTCTTTCGAGGTCGGTAGCACAACAACACCTTCGCCTTCTGAGGGCCACTGGCTGTTGTTGTTGTTGGGAGACTTTGGGAGAGACGGCGGGGAGCAGGCCGGCCAGATTCATAGTTAACACGCAAAGAGCATCCTGAACTCTTGCAACAATGGTCGTCCCCTTGACCCCGGGCTGCCCTGCCATTGACACCAGAGGCCCCCCACCCCTCCCCCGCCAGGCCTTGCAAAGCCACCTCCGCCCTGTGCATTGCCTTCTATTTATTACATACTAGTTTGGGGACCCGGCGGTGCCCGGGTTTTTCGAGAAACATAGTAGTTGGTCTGTAGCAGTTATGTATGTGGCTCTCAGTGGTGTCAGGAAGTTAGTGAAGGCACTGTGAGTCCCATCGTCCATGGTCCATCCTCCTCCAAACTGCACCAGGACGTAGAGTGGGTCATGGGGGCTCTGTGTGCCAAGTTTGGCCTTGATCCGTCATTATTGGGAGTTGCAGTGGCGTCATGAAAGTACTGAAGGTACTGCAAGTCCCATCATCTGTGGCCCACCCTCCCCCAAATTGCAGTAGGATGTAGAGTGGGTCATGGGGGCTCTGCGTGCCAAGTTTGGTCTGTATTGGCAAATGGATGAGGGTTGTATTGTGTTTAGGAAGTGAGTGGAGGTACTTCAAGTCCCATCATCCGTGGTCCACCCTCCTCAATACTATACCAGGATGTAGAATGAGTCATGGAGGCTCAGTGTCCCAAGTTTGGTCTTGATCAGTCATTGGATGAGATAGGCAGCGGTCTTGTGAAGTGAGTGGAGATACTTCAAGTCCCATCATCCGTGGTCCACCCTCCTCAATACTATACCAGGATGTAGAATGAGTCATGGAGGCTCAGTGTCCCAAGTTTGGTCTTGATCAGTCATTGGATGAGATAGGCAGCGGTCTTGTGAAGTGAGTGGAGGTACTTCAAGTCCCATCATCCGTGGTCCACCCTCCTCCGAACTGCACCAGCATGTAGAGTGGGTCATGGGGGCTCTGTGTGCCAAGTGTGGTCATGATCAGTCATTGGATGACGGTCGCAGCAGTCTTGGGAAGTGAGTGCAGGTACTTCAAGTCCCATCATCCGTGGTCCATCCTCCTCAATACTATACCAGGATGTAGAATGAGTCATGGGGGCTCAGTGTCCCAAGTTTGGTCTTGATCAGTCATTGGATGAGATAAGCAGCGGTCTTGTGAAGTGAGTGGAGGTACTTCAAGTCCCATCATCCGTGGTCCACCCTCCTCCGAACTGCAGTACAATGGAGTGTGGGTCAAGGGGGCTCTGTGTGCCAAGGTTGGTTACTGTCAATTCAGGCCATACACAATGTCCCATGGGCTGGGGCCTTGTCGGGAAAATCAAGTTAATGAAGCCTTACTGTCAATTCGGGCCTTAAACAGTATCCCATTAAGTGAGGCCTAGTCCGGGAAATCAAGTTAATGAAGCCTTGCTGTCAATTTTGGGCCTGGTCTGTGGGAAGTGAATTGGGTGAAGGTACTGCAGATCCCATCATTTGTGGCCCATCCTGCCCTTAACCGCACCAGATTGAAAAGTGGGCCATTGGGCGTCTGTGTTCCAAGTGTGGTCCTGATCCGTCACTGCTGTGGGCCGCAACGCTCTAAGCAAGTGAGTTAAAGTACTGCAAGTCCCATCATCCTTGGTCCATCCTCCCTCAAACTGCGCCAGGACGTAGAGTGGGTCTTGGGGGTTCTGGTCTTGTTCTGTCGTTGTTGGAGGCTGCAAAGTGTTTTGGCCTGAGACTCCCACCATGCCTGGCTCCCTCGGGCCTTTTCCTTACCCCCCTCTGCCACTTTAGAGTGTCGGAATGTTGGTGGTGCTGGCCAATCAGAGGCATTATGCAAATAATACCGCAGTGGCAACTAGTCGGAAAGCAGACACATATCCACAAACACCTTTGCATACATACAAACATTCTCTTTTATTATATGTATAGATAGATATAGGTGGCCTGGGAGCGGCACCCGGCGGTCAGCGCAGACGGCGCCCTCCATCGACACCGGTCTCCAGGCGGTGGCCATAGAAGTGGTGAGCCGGTGGCACATCCCTCTGAACTGACCCTCCGCGCTCGCCTTCCTCCTCCGGCCATGTCTGGGCCGGGCTCCCTGCTCTGGGCCGTGGACGTCTTTGGCGCGTTTACACTCTCTCGGCCGCCGGGCAGGTTGGGAGCGGCTCGGCCGGACGGCCAGCGAGTTCAAGCGGGTCTCGGCCGCCAAGCAGTGCTGCTGGGGCATCGCCTGCGACCACCAGGTCTACGTCTACGTCCACGCCGGCGACCTGCCCATCCGCTGCCAGGAGGAGGCCTACGAGAACCAGGTAGGGCGGGGCCCGACTCCAGGGCCCGTTGAGTCTGTGGGGGCGGGGGTGACGTCGCTCGGGCCCCGCCCCCAGAGGGAGTGAGGTCGTTCGGGCCCCGCCCCCGGAGGGAGTGAGGTCGCTCGGGCCCCGCCCCCGGAGGGAGTGAGGTCGTTCGGGCCCCGCCCCCGGAGGGAGTGAGGTCGCTCGGGCCCCGCCCCCGGAGGTAGTGAGGTCGCTCGGGCCCCGCCCCCGGAGGGAGTGAGGTCGTTCGGGCCCCACCCCCGGAGGTAGTGAGGTCACTCGGGCCCCGACCCCCGGAGAGAGTGAGGTTGCTCGGGCCCCGCCCCCGGAGGGAGTGAGGTCACTCGGGCCCCGCCCCCCGGAGGGAGTGACGTCGCTCGGGCCCCTAATAATTTCCTTCCGTCCTTCCAGCGCTGGAACCCGGTGACGGGCTTCTGCGAGAAGCTTCTTCCGAGCGACCGCTGGCCGTGGAGCGACGTGACGGGGCTGGCGCAGCGGGCGCTGGGGGGCTTCGCGCTGCCCTCGCCGCACTGGGAGTGGGAGGAGGACTGGCACCTCGACCAGAACTGCGCCGGGGAGCCCACGGGCAGAGGGGTAGGTGGCTGCGGTCGGGCCCTGCGGGTGGCCTGCACTCGCAGCACGTTGTAGTAGTAGTAGTAGTAGTAGTAGTAGGCCGCCCTTGGCCCGACCCCAGCGGTGTTTCCGCCTTGCCTTCCCAGGGCTGGACGTACGCCATGGACTTCCCGGCCGCCTACACCAAGGAGCAGCGCTGGAACTCCTGCGTCCGGCGGCGGAGGTGGATCCGCTTCCGGAGATACGTGGCGCGGGACGCCTGGGCACAGGTGCGCCCCCCTCCCCCTCCCTCTCCTTGTCGCCTTTGGGGCAGAAGAGGGGGGGCCCTTGGATGTTCCTCCAAGGAGCGCTTAAGCTCATGCTCGGTCAAAGGCTTCCGTGGTCGCGGTGTTCTTTGGCCGTCTACCAGAAGCACTCTCTCCTGACGTGTCGCCTGCACCTGTGGCAGGGACCGGTGCTCGGAGGTGGTGGGGTCAGCGCTGTTTCCCTTCTGTCTTTTCTCCGGCGCAACAGATCCCGTCCCCGGAGGATCCCAATCAGCTGCCGGATCCTTTCAGCGACCTCTCCGTCGGCGGGTGGGAGATCACCGAGGAGCCAGCGGGCAGGCTCTCCGTCTGGGCCGTCTCTCTGCAAGGAAAGGTACGTGCGCGGGAGAGGGAGGGAGGGAGGGAGGGAGGGAGGCCTGTTGCCGTGGCCACTGCGTGGGTCTCCATGGGAGGAAGGGAGGCGGGGTGTCTTTTCCCCCTTGAAAGAAAAAGATTACCAAGGCGGAGGTAATGTGACATTGCCAGACAAGAGCAATTGAAAGCCACGGCATTCCCTCTGGCGCTCTCCTGGCCTGAGCAGTAGCAGCAGCAGCTCTCAACTCAAAACGCTCTCAAGGAGAGAGGGTGGCCTATAAAAGTTTTATTTATTATTTCAGCTCTCAACTCAAAACACTCTCAACTCAAATGCTTTCAAGGAGAGAGGGTGGCCTATAAATAAGGTTTTATTTATTGTTTCAGCTCTCAACTCAAAACACTCTCAAGGCGAGAGGGTGGCCTATAAATAAAGTTTTATTTAGTATTTTAGCTCTCAACTCAAAACGCTCTCAACTCAAAACGCTCTCAACTCAAAACACTCTCAACTTAAATGCTTTCAAGGAGAGAGGGTGGCCTATAAATAAGGTTTTATTTATTGTTTCAGCTCTCAACTCAAAACACTCTCAAGGCGAGAGGGTGGCCTATAAATAAAGTTTTATTTATTATTTTAGCTCTCAACTTAAAACGCTCTCAACTCAAAACGCTCTCAAGGAGAGAGGGTGGCCTATAAAAGTTTTATTTATTATTTCAGCTCTCAACTCAAAACACTCTCAACTCGCCCAATTGGTGCGGAGTTTTGGGCTGGAGTGCCATCAGTACGCTGATGACACCCAGCTCGTTCTGAGGATGGACCCCGGGGTGGTCTCTGTACCCGATAATTTCCATCTCTGCCTGGAGGCCGTGACTGGATGGCTGCGAGCCAGTAAGTTGAAGGTGAACCCGGCGAAGACGGAGATCTTGTGGCTGGGCCGCCCGGGGGGGTGGAGACCCAGTTGCCGACGTTTGACGGTGCGGCCCTTCGCCCGCAACCGTCTGTAAAAAAGCTTGGGGGTCCGGCTGGACGCCCAGCTGTCTATGGAGGAGCAGATTGCCTGCGCCTGCAAGACAGCCTTCTTCCACCTGCGTCTGGCAAAACGCCTGGCTCCTTACCTCTCCCGCCGCGACCTGGCCACGGTGATCCAAGCCATGGTCATCTCGAGGCTTGACTACTGTAATGTGCTGAACATTGGCCTACCCTTGTCGGCAATCCGGAAACTTAAGATGGTGCAGAACGCTGCAGTGCGCCTGCTCTCGGGAGCCTCAAGATCTGACCATGTGACTCCACTCCTGCGCGATCGGCACTGGCTTCCAGTTGAATTCCGGGTAGCCTTCAAGGTGTTAGTTCTAACTTTTAAGGCCTTGTACGGTTTGGGGCCAGGGTACCTGAGGGAGCGGCTTACCCCTTATGTGCCCAGGAGATCACTGCGCTCAGAGGGACTCAACCTTTTGGAGGTGCCTAGTATCAGGGTTTGCAGACTGGCCACTACACGCCGGAGGGCGTTGGACCGCAGCCGCGCCAGCTCTGTGGAACGGCCTCCCCGAAGAGATCCGGGCCATCCGGGTTCTCCTGCCGTTCCGCAGAGCAGTGAAAACACGGCTGTTCAGGCAGGCATTCGGCCCATAGCCAACTGCCACTACCGGCACCTGCGGGTCCGCTGCTAGCATGCCATTGCTAATTACGGCTATTGGCTGGCAATATGTTTTAATTCGGGTGTTTTAACTGTATTTTAATGTATTTTACCTGTTTTTACTTGCACTAATTCTGTAAACCGCTCTGGGCGCCAGAGAGAGCGGTATATTAAGTTGAACTTAATAAATAAATAAATAAATAACTCAAACGCTCTCAAGGAGAGAAGGTGGCCTATCAATAAAGTTTTATTTATTATTTCAGCTCTCAACTCAAAACACTCTTTTATGATAATTACGATGAGTCCGACTATGTCTCCAGGCAGGAAGCCGTCGAGGGCCGGTGGGCGCCACGTGGGCCACGGATGCCTCCAAGGCCGCACGCACGCACCCACCCACCCACCCCAAAGGGAGCTCCCAGGCCAGCCTGCCAACGGTTCTCTCTCTCTCCCCGGCAGGTCTGGTACCGAGAGGGCGTCTGCCACCACCGCCCGAGGGCTCCTCCTGGTGCTTGGTGGCGGCTCCCGGGGAGGCCGTGCAGATCAGCTGCGGGCCGGACGACCTGGTCTGGGCCACCCTGTGGGAGGGGCAGGCCATGGTGAGGGAGGGCGTGGACCGGAACAGCCCCCAGGGTGAGCCCTTGGCCTTCTGGTGGTTGTCATATTATTATTATTATTATACTAGCTGTACCCGGCACGCGTTGCTGTGCCATGTCTCTCTCTGTGTGTCTCTCAGTCTCTCTCTCTCTCTCTATCCCTGTCTACCTATCTCTCTCTCTATAACTTCCTGTGTTTGTCTGTCTCTCTATCTATCCCTATCTTTATCTATCACTGTGTCTCTCTGTGTATATTATTCTCCATCAGACTCTCTCTGTATCACTCGCTCTCTGTGTGTCTCTCTATATCTGTGTACTCACTCTGTGTGTATCACCCAATCTCTCTCTATGTACCACTCTCTCTCTCTCTATTCCTATCTATCACTCCCTCCCTCCCTCTTTCACTCCTGCTCTCTTTCTCTCTCTCACTCACTCTCTCTATCACTCACCCTTTCTCTGTGTTGCAAAGTTCCGGCTCTCCTGGGGAGAAGTGCTCCACGGGACTACACTTCCCAGAAGGCCCCGCAGGGCTATTTCCGGCCACGGAGGTTTCTGGGAAGTGTAGTTCGGCGCTCCCGAGTTGCTCTGGGGACGGGGATGGGGACGGCGGGGGCGCCGTGTCTGCTTCCTTGAGGGGCTGGCCCCGGGTGGTGTGTGCGGTGTTGTGGGCGGCTGTTCCGCAGCCTCCTCGCTCGCTTCCCAGGTGGTCCCGGTGGCGCCCGAGCGGGCCGGGAACGGCAGGGAGACGGGCGAGGAGGCCGAGGAGGAGGGGGCGACAACACCGGCCAGAGCACCCGAGCGGAGGAGCGGTGCGCGGGTCTGTAAACCCCTGGAAGGCGACGGAGGAGGGCGAGAAGGCAGCGGAGGAGGCGGGAATGGCGGCGGCCGCATGATCCGGCCCGTGAGGTTTTTGGGGCCGTTGGGGGGTTTTAAAGGTAGGGAGGTGGGCTGCGAAGGTCCTTGTGAGTGAGGAGAGAGGGCGACGGGATGGGTTGGTGGGTTGGGGGTGTGTGAGTGCGCCTGCGCGATTGCCCTCCCTGTGTTCTGCGCTGGCCGCGAGCGCAGGACGGGAGGCAATGGGTGGTTTTTGGGGGCTTGTTTTGGGGGGTTGCAAGGTAGGGAGGTGGGTTTTTTTGTGTTAAGGTTATACCTCGTGGTCTGGCGGAATGTGTGTCGTTGGATTGGTGTTTCTGGGGGCATAGTTTGGCCGTGCATAAAGTCCTTTGCACGACCACTCTCTTTTTATATATATAGATTACTTTGTATTGAGACGCCTTCGGGCTGAGAACGGATGGCGGCATATAAATATATTTTAATTATTCTATTATATTTTATTATTATTATAATATTCTTTTTAATTTATATTTTATTACTATATTAATAATAATTTTAGTAAAGGTCATATTTTATTATAATGATTATTATAATGTTATAATTATTACAATTTTATAATATTATTTTTAAAATATTATATTTTTTTCGTGTCGGAGCGGCTTGAGGAACGGCGTTTGAGTGGCAGCCAATCCCCTCTGTCTGGGGCCGTAGAATGCTGGAGTTCTGAGGCTGGCCAATCAGAGTCCTTTATGCAAATAATCCCACAGTGGCAACCAATCGAAACGCTGGCACATATTCCTCCGCACCGCAAACACTGACTTTTATTATATACATAGATAGATAGATATAGTATATTATTATTATATTATGGCATATTGTATCATGGTCTTATTATTATTATGTTGCCTTGCTATTGTTGTGAAGTCCCTCTGCTGTGGGTCTCGACTGACCTTTCGCCGCTTCTCCCCCTCTTCCTTCGGCCAGGTCTCTCGTGGACGGTGGTGGAGCCCCCGGTCCCGGGCTGCGGCCTCTTGCACGTCTCTGTGGGCGTGAACGTGGTCTGGGCCCTCACCAAAGACCGGAAGGTAAGCAAGGACGGGACGGGGGTCCATCCACATGCATGGGGGTCTCCCCGAAAGCCCCCTGGACAGATGGCCATCCATAATAATAATAATAATAATAATAATAGAAGCGTAGAGTTCCTTCTACTATGTAGGAAGACACCACGCAAGCCCTCACAACAGACGGCCTTCCAGCCTCACTCACTCCAGTTCCAGAGTTCGTGGGGTCGCCTGAAGGTCGCGCCCTCAGCTCTGCTTCGTCCTGCTCCCCAGGTCTGGTTCCGGAGGGGCGTGAACTCGCACAATCCCTGCGGCACCAGCTGGATCGGGATGGTGGGCGAGCTGGTGATGCTGGACGTGGGCCTCAACGACCAGGTGAGGCTCGCCCTGCCCGTGCGCAGGAACCAAAGGCGGGAGGACATCACAACAATGCTGAAACACACAATCAAAACACACAATTATTTAAAATACACATATTAAATGTTGTTATTGTTATAATATTATATTCCTACATTACATCCAATATTTTATAGTTATTTTATAATTATATTATTTTTATAAATGTATTATATTATAATTATTGAATTATATTATATATTATAATTATATTTAATATTTTTAATATATTGGTATTATACACTATTATATATTATTGTTGTACTATTATTTTTATATTGTTATATATTATAGTTATAATATTTATAATTTTATTATTTTATAATTATTGAATTATATTTTATTACATTATTGTATACATTATAATTATATTTAATATTTTAATATATTGATATTATACACTATTATATATTATTGTTATACTATTGTTTTTATATTGTTATATCTTATTTTATATTACATTTTATTATTGTATATATATAATCATAATATATTATAGTATTATTACTATTGTTATTATTACCGGCTGTGAGGGATTGTTGTGGGACTTGGCCCGTGCCTGTCCCGGGGGGATTGTGCGCAGGCCACGGGTGGTGTTGTGCAAGAGTGAGTGTGCAAGGCCTTCCTCCGGCAGGTCTGGGGCGTGGGCTGCGAGGAGCGGGCGGCCCTCTTCCGCCAGGGCGTCACGCGGAGCGAGCTGAGCGGCAAGGCCTGGAAGGCCATCGTGTGCGGGCGGGACACGGACCGCTCCCAGGCCGGGAGCACCACCAGCCTCCTCAGGTAACAACAACAACAACAACAATAGATACGCAGCCACTTTGTGCCGACCTCAGGAACGTTAAAGCGGGATGTAAATAAATATTAATTAATTAATTAATTACAATGTTATAATGGCCAACTGTAAAGACTGGCAGGATTTGGGGCGACTGCCCTTGGCATATGGGAGTTGTAGTTCACCCTTACCCAGAGAGCACTGAACCCAGCCGACGACAGATCTGGAGCACACTTGGCACACAGACCCAAGGTGGCCAACTGGTGGTTTGGGGAGGGTTGACCGCTTCGGGAGAGAGAAAGTGGGGCATAAATAATAATAATATAATATAGCAATTGATATAGTATTATTGTCGTTCTGTCCTTCCCCCGTCCCCTGCTCTCTCTCTCCGAAGTGCCGGCTGCTTTTTCACCGACGACATCAGAGAACAGGCCGCCTTCACCGTCCACCCAGGCGGGGTGGAGTGTCCCCCCGACCTCGAGGGTGCTGCTGCTGCGAACGGAGGCGACAGCCGCGGTGAGGAGGGCGCGACGGCCTGCCCAGTGGTCTCCCCTCTCGCCGAAACGCCTCCCGCTCTGAAGAAGACTCCGGAAGGCCCCCCGGCAGAACCCGCGGCGGCCTCGGACCCCGAGCCGCCTCCGGCCGAGCTGCGGTGGAGCAACATCGACCTCAAGGAGGCCGGGAAGCCCCGCTCGCCAGCAGCGCCCTCGCGGACACGAGCAGCCTGTGCTCCTTCGGGGCGTTGTCCGTCGGCTTGGAAGAAGAAGACCCCTTGGTGGCCGACGAGCACCCGCTGTGGGCCTGGGTCTCCGGCGGGGCCTGCCTCGTGGATCCACACGGCCCCCCAAAGTGGTTCACGGCACAGCCAGGTAGGAAAGATTCATTTTCATTACGCGGTGGGACGGCGACTCATGGCGGCCCAGACTTCGAGTTAAGAGCCAACACTCGGCCTGGGTTTCGCTTTGAGTTAAGAGCTGACACTCGGCCCAGTTTTGCTTTGAGTTAAGAGCCAACACTCGGCCCGGGGTTTGCTTTAAGTTAAGAGCCAACACTCGGCCCGGGGTTCGCTTTGAGTTAAGGACCGCCACTTGGCCAGGTTTTGCTTTGAGTTAAGAGCTGACACTCGGCCCGGGGTTCACTTTAAGTTAAGAGCCGACACCCAGCCCGCGTTTTGCTTTGAGTCAAGAGCCAACACCTGGCCTGGGTTTCGCTTTGAATTAAGAGCCGCCACTCGGCCCGGGGTTCACTTTAAGTTAAGGACCGCCACTTGGCCAGGTTTTGCTTTGAGTTAAGAGCCGACACTCGGACTGGGGTTCACATTGCGTTAAGAGCTGACACTCGGCCGGGTTTTGCTTTGAGTTAAGAGCCGACACTCGGCATGGGTTTCACTTTGAGTTGCGTGCGAGCATCGTTTTGAGTAGAGAGCTGCCGCTTAGTGTGGGCCAGCGCCAGAGGGAACACAAGCGCCGCAGTGCAGAAAAGCTTGATTTAGGGCTTCCGCTCTCGAAGATGGTCGCTCTTGTCGCTCTGCGGAGGAACTTTGCCTTGTGTTGTGTTGTGTGAAGCTTTTCCTTCCTTCCTGGTATATTATTCAGCTCCGTTTATTGACTCTTCTGAATCCTCGGGCGGCGTGGATCGTAATGAATTGTGGCAAGAAGTCCTTCGTGGTCTGGGGATCCCACGTCCCCTCGCCCGCCTCCCGAGGAACCCCATGAGACCGCTTTGGGGGCCGGGAGCGGGGAGGGGCCGAGGGGCCTCCGGCCAAGGCGGACGCGGGAAGGGCCGAAGCTGGGCCGCAGCTGGACATCAGGAACACCACGTTTAGGGCAACCAGGCTGACCGAGAACTGGCAAATGGAGGCAGAAAACGTGGAGACCGAGACGGGGTTTGTGTCTCAAGGCACAAGGCGGGCGGGCGGGCGGGCGGCATCCTCGAAGAAGGGACTGGCTTGACCCTGAAGGGGACCCCCGGGGGGGTGGCAGTAGCTCTGGCCTGGGGTGGCCCCGGAGGTCACGAAGAAGAGCCGGAAGCGAGTGACCGAATAAACAACAACAACAGGTTGTGCTCCTCCCCTTTTGAAGTTGGTCTCTCTTTTTCGTTCCTCGCGGCCGTTGGGGATGGTGGGAGTTGCAGTCCACAACACCTGGGGGGGGGGCAGGCTGGCCGGCCTTCGTGCAAGCGCATTATGCTTCTTCCCATGTCGTCGTTCCTTTGCGCCGATGGGCCTTTCTTCCTCCTCCTGCGGCACTTGTGTCCGGTCACCCTTCGGCCCTAGACGTGGGTTAGAGGCCCCGAGTCCCCTCCCACAGTGAGCGGAGCCGGCCTGCGCACATGCGCGTGTGTCCTGAGTGGACCCAAGACCCACCCACCCATTGGAGGGAGCCTTCGCGGATGCTTCCAGAAGTTTTTGCAACCTGACTGCAATTAACGGGATCGATGATGAATTAACGGGGTCTTGAATGCGGCCGCCTCCTTTCTCCTTGCAGCCCTCTTGTCGTCGTCGTACTCCCCTTCGGCCTCGGCGCCCCCCTCGCTGTCCTTTTCCCCGGCGCAGACGGCCGCCTGGCGCAAGCAGATCCTGCAGCAGCTCTCGGAGCGGACGCGGAGGGAGACCGAGGACTTCCAGCACTACGAGCAGGCCGTCCAGCAGGTAGGGCTGGAGGGAGGATTGGGAAACGGATGGATGGATCAAAGGGCGGGAGGAATGGGAGGGGTGGGGAGTAAAGGGTGGCGGGCTGGGATGCCAAATTGGACACTCGCCCGGGTTTGCTTTGAGTTAAGAGCCGAAACTTGGACAGTTTTTGCTTTGAGTTAAGAGCTGACACTCGGCCTGGTTCCGCTTTGAGTTAAGAGCTGACTCTGCTGCGTTTTCGCTTTGAGTTAAGATCCATCACTTGGCTTTTTTGCTTTGACTTAAGAGCTGACACCCGGCCCAGGTTTTGCTTTCAGTTAAGAGCCGACACTCGGCCTGGGTTTTGCTTTGAGTCAAGAGCTGACACTCGGCCTGCGTTTCGCTTTGAGTTAAGAGCCAACACTCGGCCTGGGTTTCGCTTTGAGTTGTGTGCGAGCACCGTTTTGAGCTGAGAGGTGTCGCTCAGCCTTGTGAGTTCTTGTGGGTAATAAGCATGCTGGTGATTGACGGGTGGGTAAACAAAGGCTTCCCCAGCGCGCCCCCTTCACCTCCCGCTTTTCCGCCCCCCCTTCCCAGTCCGTCTGGGTCAAGACGGGCGCCCTGCAGTGGTGGCGGAGCTGGAAGCCCTACAAGTGGGTGGACGTCCGGGTGGCGCTGGAGCAGTTCACCGGCCACGACGGCGCCCGGGACAGCATCCTCTTCCTCTACTACATGCACTTCGAGGAGAAGAAGGTAGGGGCGCCCGCCTCGGGAACCTTGCACGTGAAGGGGAGATTGGACATGGAATTAGGGTCGTTTGGAGGTCGTTTGGAGGTCATTCGGAGTGAAAGGCAGGTGTTTCCCATCCCATAATAAGTCGCAAACACCACCCCCACCACCCCACCCCCCCGAATGCACTTCGAGGTCGCTTCTCTGGCCTCGGGGTGTCACGGAGAGCACTTGCGATGCCTCTGGGACGTCGGAAATCGGTTCCTGGCCGGGGTTGCCATGCAACAACAGCCAGGCCGCCTCTTCGGAAATGCCCTCCCTGCCTTGTAGTAGGTTTCCCCGGCATCTCTGGCCGTGTCCTGGAGGCACTCTCTCCTGACGTTTCGCCTGCACCTGTCGCTAAAGAAAGAAAGCAAGTGTGAATGTTTCCGTTGGCCTCCTTGATTAGCTCTCAATGGCCTTGCTGCTTCAAGGCGTGGCTCCTTACTGCCTGGGGGAATCCTTTGTTGGGAGGTGATTAGCTGGCCCTGATGGCTTCTCGAGTTCTTTCTCTTGCTCTGGATGTCATTCCTCGGGGATATGAGCCCAGTTCTCCTGGTTCCCGACAGACCTCACAACCTGCCATAGAGGTGGGCAAAACGTCAGGAGAGAGTGCTGCTTCTGGAACACGGCCAGGCAGCCCGGGAAACGCACAACCGCCCAGTGGTTCCGGCCACGACAGCCTCCGACAAGGCGTTGATCCCTGTATGTATGTATGTGCGTGTGTTTTGGCAGTACATCCACATGTTCCTCAACGAGGTGACCATCCTGGTGGAGATCCTGAACGAGGCCAAGCACTCCTTCGCGCTCTACACGCCCGAGAGGACCAAGCAGCGCTGGCCCGTCCGACTGGCCGCCGCCACCGAGCAGGAGATGCGCGACTGGGTAAGTCGCCTCCGGGCAGGCATTTATTGTTATTATCATCATATTATCACATCGCCTCCAGACCTTTATTATTATTGTTATTGTTATATGTTACATTATTATTACTATACCTCCAAATAAACATTTATAAATCATTATTTATATAATAATAATATAATTAATATAATAATATAGGGTGGTAAAGCATCCTGGGCAACGTTCTTGCAGACGACCAATTCTCTCACACCAGAAGCGACTTGCAGACACGACCCAAAAAAAAAAAGATTATGATGCCTCCAAACAAACATTTATTTTATTATTGTTGTTATTATGATGACTCCAAACAGACATTTATTATTATATTATGTTCATTATATTAATATTATATTTATTTATTTTATATTAATATTATGATGCCTCCAAATACACATTTATTATTATATTATGTTTATTGTATTAATATTATATTTTATTTATTTATTTTATATTAATATTATGATGCCTCCAAATACACATTTATTAATATATTATGTTTATTATATTTATATTATATTTTATTTTTTTTTATTTATTTTATATTAATATTATGATGCCTCCAAATAGACATTTATTATTATATTATGTTTATTGTATTAATATTATATTATATTTATTTATTTTATTTATTTTATATTAATATTATTATGATGCCTCCAAACAGACATTTATTATTATATTATGTTTATTATATTAATATTATATTATATTTTATATTGTTTATTATATTAATATTATATAATTTTATATAATATTATATTTTATTTATTTTATTTATTTTATATTAATATTATGATGCCTCCAAACAAACGTTTATTATTATATTATGTTTATTATATTTATATTATATTATATTTTATATTGTTTATTATATTAATATTATATAATTTTATATAATATTATATTTTATTTATTTTATTTATTTTATATTGATATTATGATGCCTCCAAACAAACGTTTATTATTATATTATGTTTATTATATTTATATTATATTACACTTATTTATTTTATTTATTTTATATTGATATTATGATGCCTCCAAACAAACGTTTATTATTATATTATGTTTATTATATTTATATTTATATTATATTTTATATTATGTTTATTATATTAATATTATATTATACTATATTTATTTATTTATTTTATATTAATATTATTATGATGCCTCCAAACAGACATTTATTATTATTATTATTATTCTGTTGTCTTTGCCTTCCTCGCTGTTCCGCCCGCCCCCCTCGGCTGCGAACGGGGCTTTGTGGTGCCTGGCCCGGCCTGCCTCCTGTGTTGCCTGCCCACCCGCCTACCCGCCTGCAGCTGTCCCTGCTGAGCGCCTGCTGCTGCGAGAGCCGGCGCCTGCAGGGCCCTCCCTCCCGCCAGGCCATTTGGTCGCTCACCTGCAAGGGAGACGTCTTCGCCAGCGAGCCCGGCCCGCGCCTGGAGGACGCCGCCCACCCCGCCCCCTGCGACCAGATGTAAGC
The DNA here is from genome assembly GCA_030556195.1 of Anolis apletophallus. Taxonomy (NCBI): domain Eukaryota; kingdom Metazoa; phylum Chordata; class Lepidosauria; order Squamata; family Anolidae; genus Anolis; species Anolis apletophallus. The sequence continues at coordinate 17,590 of JARBWK010000072.1, forward strand.
GGCACGCTCGGCCAAAGGAAGGCTTTCCTGGCCCGGACGCACTGGGTGTCTGCGGGTTTGCTTGGAGCCAATGCGAAGGGTGCCGTGAGCAAGCTTGAATAGCATGGAGTAGCCACGGAGCTGGCAAAGTCAATCAGGGAAGGTCTCTCCATAGAGGTAGCCTGGCCTCTGTTGCCTGGGGGCACCCTCCTCTTGAGAAGTGTTCGCTCTGCACAATATTCCATAGATAGACAGACAGACAGGGTCCACTTGCTTCATTGTCAAAGAAGCTCTGAGGATGGCGTTAGCCACAGATGCATGCAGGCGAAATGTCAGGAGAGAGTGCTGCTGCCGGAACGTATTGGCCAGGCAGCCCGAAAAACTCACGGCAAACCCATCTTCAGAAACAATCATAAAAAATATTTGCAGAAATATTCACAAAAAATATTGTTGGAGAGAAAAAGCAGGTTGGAAATAAACATAATAATAAAAACAACAACAACAATAATAAAATAATAATAATAATAAACAATAATAATAAAACAATAATAAAACAACAATAATAATAAAAACAATAATAATAATAAAAACAATAATACAATAATTATATAGTAGCACTGGCCCAAGCCAGTCAATGGGGTCCTGATGGTGATGGGCACACTGGCCGCAGCGCCTCAAGACCTTGGCCTGCAGTTAAACACAATCGGCGCTGACCAAACCCCCGCCTGCCGGCCGCAGGAAGCCACCCTGCCCGGATCTGGATGCATTATTTGCCGATACATCACACATTTGGAGGCACTTGGGAAGGGTCCGACGCGTGAGCCGATGCGCAGTTTGCCGTCCTGAGTCCCTCTGCGGAGGTTGAGATAAGGTGGGATAAATAAATAAATAAACACAACAGCCAGCAGAGTGTCCGTTGTGCACTCACCTTGTTGTGTTTCTAATAATAATAATAATTATTATTATTATTATAATTCTCGCTGCCTGTCCTGAAGCGTGATCTGCGTTCTTGTCTTTTTGTCCAGAGTTGCCGTCTCCCCCACGTAAAGGTGGCCACAGACACACATTATACAATATATGACATTTTTAGCTCCACACACGGACCGTGATCTTAGTTTAAATCTCCCAGTTACATTTCATGCTGGGAAAATGCTAATTGTTTAGAGTCTACGAAATATTGTCGTTATGGTGCCGATTATATTATATTACGAATATTTGCTTCTAACTTGTGCGTTGGTTATTGCACGCTCCGTTTCGGTTACTGTCGTATCAAGTGGAACTACAGCCGTTTGTTTTGGTGCGACTCTTGTGCCGGGAAGGGCGGGCGGGCGCTGGCGCTGGCGCTGTCGTTGTCGTCGCCCTCAACGGCCTCTCCTTGTTCCTCCGCAGGTTCTGGCGCCAGGTGGGGGGCCACCTGCGCCTGGTGGAGAGCAACAGCCGCGGCGTGGTCTGGGGCCTGGGCTACGACCACACGGCCTGGGCCTACACCGGAGGCGGAGGCGGAAGCGCCTTCTCAGGTCAGGCAGGCCGGGCGCCCCTCCCGCGTCCGTCCCCCGGGAAATTCAATCCCCCCCCCCCCTGTGTCCAGGTCCATCTCCATAACATGTCATGCCCGTCAGTGGGATTAGCATAACTTAAAAACCATTGGACGAATGGACACTAGATTTGGTCACAAGGCACCTCTCCGGCCGGCGAGTGACCATCACTCGTAGAAACACTGGAAAACACAACGGAAGGGATGTATAAAGGCCAAAAGGCGCCACGGCGCATGTGCATAAGCGATGCATTGCAATGGAACGGACGCTTGACCCCTGGCGCTCTTGCAGGTTTGGCCGGCAGCGGGGACCACGGCCACACGCAGTCGGACGTCAAGAGCGTCCACATTTACGAGAACCAGCGGTGGAACCCGGTCTCCGGCTACAGCAGCAGGTCAGCCCGTGCGCCCAGGGAAGGGGGCGTGGCCCTGAGGAGTGTCAGTCTAATGAGAACAAGAAGGGGATAGGGGGAGGACATGGAAGGATTTGCATAAAAGGGGGCGTGTCCCTGAGAAATGCCTGGGGCTTAGGGGAGGGGCTAAGGGGGATTTGAATAAAAGGGGGCGTGTCCCTGGGGAAGGTCAGCCCCACTAGGGGGCGGGAGGGGGGCGGGGACACCAAAGTGACAGGCAGGCAGGCAGGCTAATTGGAGGGGGGGGGAATAATAAAGGGCTTTCCAGGGGTCTGCCGGCTTCCTCGTTGAGGACTGCAAGCTTGTGCAGCAGGGTGTGCAACTCCCCGCGTGCTTCTCCCTCTCTCTCTCCCTCTCTCCCTCATTCCCAGGGGCCTCCCCACGGACCGGTACATGTGGAGCGATGCCTCGGGGCTGCAGGAGTGCACCAAGGGCAACACCAAGCCCCCCTCCCCGCAGTGGTCCTGGGTGAGGCCGGGCTCCCCTTCCCACGGGCAGGCCGGGGGGGCGGACGCGTTACGTGTTGCAAGCAAGGCTCTCCCCGGGCTCTGGGCTCGGCCTTACGTTGACCCCGCGTGTCAGGTGAAATTGGGACTTTCCCCAAGTGCGCCCCCAGCCAAATATATAATATAATATGAATATGAATATAAGCTAACCCAGACATAAAGGCAAGTCCCCAAGTTGCAAACAAGGCCAGCCCGTAGGTTCGTTCGGAAGTGGAGCCTGTATGCAAGTCGGAACGGGCCTTTCCGGGGTGTCACCCCTCTCAAAATCACAATCTATTATATAAAGGAGGTCCCGTCATGGAACGACTGCCATAGACAGAGAAACCATCCAAGGCAGAAACACCAAATTTGGCAACAAAAATAGGCCTCAGGCAAGGAAGGTTTTAAGCAAAGAAACTTTTCCCCGCAAAACCTAGGAGGCCCCCAAAACAACGATACAAAAAAACTACATTTCCCAGCGTCCTTTGCGGCCGCCAGCGAGTCCCATTGGCCGACATCGGCCCACACAAAATGCAGGGAGGCTGAGTTCCCATAGTAACGGTGGGCTGAGCCAGCCAAGGCTAGGTTAGAATGCTGAGTGATTTGAATTTACTCAGTTGGTGTTTGAGGGTTAAACATACCTCTGCTAAACAGAAACCTACACAGTACAACCAACTAACACAGGAGGACATAACAACTCCCAGGAGGACATAACACTAACACAAATAGGGCACCAGGGACACAGGCACCACTGACAAACACATACAGCTGGAATAACACAAACTTGCAAAACCCACAAAAAAAATTCCTGCAACACAAAAACCCACCCCAACCAAAATTCACAACAAACACCACTGGCAAAAGCAACACCCCCTCCACATCACCAACTATGTCACCACAACACACACAAAATAAACCCCACAAATACCTGACAACTTCCCCAACACAAAACCCAGGACTGCACTCACTACTCACCACACACACACCTCCAAATACACACACGTCCCAGGCCCAATGCTCCAGCAATTCCTACCCACACAACACAACACAACTTCCTATCACAACCCATCCCCCCAACCTTACGGGACCCCGCACACACAACACCTACCACCACCACAAACAAAAACCAACTCCACCTATACTCCAACCACAACACAACACTACACTGATACTCTACAAACACACACAAACACCCAAAACACCCCACCCACACAAGCATTCCACAACGTACTACCACTCACAATGCCACCACACACCCACTAACTCACCAAAAACGCAATACCTACACACAACACAATACGCACATGACCCCACCAAGACCATAAGTCACATCAATTCCAACCCTGACATACTCAGGCTTTCTCGCATCTCCTAAAGAGGGCACGGCAACGCCTGCCGGGGACAGCTAGTGGAACATGAATGCCTGGAGGCAAGCCTTCCAGGCACAAACAGGCCTCGGGCCTTCGCTTTGGGGCCTTGACTTAAGGGGTCCCTACAGAGTGCATGCGTGTATGTGTGTGTATATGTATAGGTATACACATGCATGTATACATGTTTACATGTACATATGTGTGTATAGGTATAGCTTATAATGTATCTATACATGTTTATATGTACATGTATATGCATACTTATATGTCTGTATGAATGTGTATATGCATACTTATATGTGTGTAACATGTATGCATGTGTATATTTGTGTATAAACATGTATGTGCATATATGTGTGTGTTGTGTGTGTACATGTGTAATACAGATATATCTATACATGTGTATGTATGTGTATATATGTGTATGTATATATGTGTGTATGCATACATATATGTATGTGTATATATATATATATTTGCATTTCTATGTGTATGGGTATGTATCTTTATATGTGTGTGTATATATACATATATGTGTATGTGTACATATGTGTGTCTATATATCTGTGTAGATGTGTATGTCTATGAATATGTATATATGTGTGTATATGCATTCATATGAGTATATAAATGTGTATGTAAACATGCATACGTGTATATGTGTGTATATGTATATGTGTATGTGTATGGGTGTATGTATGTATATATATATGCATGTGAGTAGATTTATATGTGTATATTGGTATGTATTTATGTGCATGCATTAGTCGGGGAGCCCCTGCTTCCGGCCCCGTTTCCTGATTCCTTCCTTCCTTCCTTCCTTCTTCCTTCCTCTCTTCCAGGTTTCCGACTGGTTCGTGGATTTCGGCATTTCTGGCGGAACCGACCGCGAGGGCTGGCAGTACGCGGCCGACTTCCCCGCGTAAGGAGCTCGGCCTGTGGCCCTCGTTGGGAACGCGTCAGGGCCGCTCTTGTGCGCATTGTGTTGTGAGGGGTCACTCGGGCTGAGCGGCGCTTTCTCTCCTTCCGGCAGGTCTTACCACGGACACAAGACCATGAGGGACTTCGTGCGGCGGAGGCGCTGGGCCAGGTACACAAACCAGCAGCGCGTGCCCCCCTCCTTGTTGTTGTTGTTGTTGTTATGCCCGCAATGACTGCAATGGAGCGCCTGCCAGAGCCCAGCCGCGCCTTGTGTTTGCCTTTGGCCAGGAAATGCAAGGTCGTGACCAGCGGCCCGTGGCTGGAGGTGCCCCCCATCGCCCTGTGGGACGTCTCCATCATCCCGCAATTGGAGGAGAACGAGGAGGAGGAGGAGGCGCGCGTGGCGCTCTGGGCCGTCAGCGACAAGGGGGACGTGCTCTGCCGGCTGGGCGTCACGCCCCACCGCCCGGCCGTAAGGGGCGCGAGAGGGCGGGAAGGCCAGGGGAGGGGAGGGGGCTCCCGGGGGCCGTCTTGACCCAGCCCCCTTCTCCATTTCGGCCCTTGTAATAATAACAAAAACAACAATAATAATAATAGTATCGGTTTGGGAATGCCTAGCGCTATTTATTGCGTTTGCTGTGTGCCGTAGGGGTCGCGGGAGGGGCAGTGGGCGGGGCCATGCAAATTCCACACAAGGAACCCTTAATCAATATTTTTATGGGTTATTAATATTTATTATTATTTATTATTATTTTTATTTGAATGTTAATGTGTTGTTATTTACTTGAGTCATTATTATTATTTATTTGTTGTTGTCGTGGTGACCCCCCCCCCAGGGGTCGTCCTGGCTGCACGTGGGGACGGACCAGCCCTTCCTCTCGGTCTCCATCGGGTCCTTCCACCAGGTCTGGGCCCTCGCACAGGACGGGTCCGCCTTCTTCCGCGGCTCCGTCTCCCCCAAGAAGCCAGAAGGTGGGTGCGCTTGGGTGGGTGCGCTTGGGTTGGGTGGGTGGGTATTCTTGGGTGGGTGGGTGGGCTTGGGGGGGTGGGTGTTTTTGGGTGGGTGGGTGGGGCGGACTTGGGTGGGTGGGCTTGGGTGGGCAGGCTTGGGTGGGTGTTCTTGGGTGGGTGGGTGTTCTTGGGTGGGTGGGTGGACTTGGGTGGGTGGGCGGACTTGGGAGGGCAGGCTTGGGTGGGTGGGCTTGGGTGGGTGGGTATTATTGGGTGGGTGGGCGGACTTGGGTGGGTGGGCTTGGGTGGGAAGGCTTGGGTGAGTGGGCTTGGGTGGGTGGGTGTTCTTGGGTGGGTGGGCAGACTTGGGTGGGTGGACTTGGGTTGTTCTTGGGTGGGTGGGTGTTCTTGGGTGGGTGGGCAGACTTGGGTGGGTGGACTTGGGTGGGCAAGCTTGGGTGGGTGTTCTTGGGTGGGTGGGTGTTCTTGGGTGGGTGGGTGGGTCTTGGGTGGGTGGGCGGCTTGGGTGGGTGGGTGGGTGGTTGGGTGGGCAGGCTTGGGTGGGTGGGCTTGGGTGGGTGTTCTTGGGTGGGTGGGCTGGGGTGGGTGGGCGGGGGTGGTTGGGTGGTCAGACTTGGGTGGGTGGGCTTGGGTGGGTGTTCTTGGGTGGGTGGGTGGACTTGGGTGGGTGGGCTTGGGTGGGTGGGCGGGCTTGAGTGGGTGGGCTAGGGTGGGTGGGCTTGGGTGGGTGTTCTTGGGTGGGTGGGTGGACTTGGGTGGGTGGGCTTGGGTGGGTGGGCAGACTTGGGTGGGTGGGGCTTGGGTGGGCTTGGGTGGGTGGGTGGACTTGGGTGGGTGGGCTTGTGTGGGTGGGCAGGCTTGGGTGGGTGGGCTTGGGTGGGTGGGTGGGTGGGTGTTCTTGGGTGGGTGGGTGGTCTTGGGAGGGTGGGCTTGGGTGGGTGGGCAGACTTGGGGGTGGGTGGGCTTGGGTGGGTGGGCTTGGGTGGGTGTTCTTGGGTGGGTGGGTGGACTTGGGTGGGTGGGCTTGGGTGGGTGGGCAGACTTGGGTGGGTGGGCTTGGGTGGGTGGGCTTGGGTGGGTGTTCTTGGGTGGGTGGGTGGACTTGGGTGGGTGGGCTTGGGTGGGTGGGCGGCCTTGGGTGGGTGGGCTTGGGTGGGTGGGGGGGCTTGGGTGGGTGGGTGGGCAGACTTGGGTGGGTGGGCTTGGGTGGGTGTTCTTGGGTGGGTGGGTGGACTTGGGTGGGTGGGCTTGGGTGGGTGGGCAGACTTGGGTGGGTGGGCTTGGGTGGGTGGGTGGGCAGACTTGGGTGGGTGGGCTTGGGTGGGTGTTCTTGGGTGGGTGGGTGGACTTGGGTGGGTGGGCTTTGGGTGGGTGGGCAGACTTGGGTGGGTGGGCTTGGGTGGGTGGGTGGGCAGACTTGGGTGGGCTTGGGTGGGTTTGGGTGGGCCAGCAAGCAGGCAAGCCAGTGGCAGCCTCTGCATAAATAATCATAATCATAACAATGCCAGAGTGGGAAGGGACCCCCAAGAGGGCCCCCCAGCCCAGCCTTCCTCTGCCTTCATGCGGGAAAAGCACCATCAAAGCCCTCCCAACAGATGGTGTGTGTGCGTGCGTGTGTGTGTGTGTGCCTCCCATGCGCGTAGCCATGCTCCCTCCTCCTCTCCCGGCGCAGGTGACGGCTGGTACCACATCCCGTCTCCTCAGAAGCAGAAGCTGAAGCAAGTCTCGGTGGGAAGGACCTCCGTGTTCGCCGTGGACAAGAACGGTGAGAAGCGGGAGAAGGACAACCTCCGTCTTCTCCTCTTGGGGTTCCTTCGCTCACCCGTTTTGGGGTTCCACGCCTCCCTGCTGCATTCCTGTTGCCATATTGACTCCAGTCTAATGCGCCGACGAAGCTCATGCGCAGCCCCATGCCCAGCCACGGGGTGGGTCTCCCTCGTGGGGCCGGGCCCTGAGCCTTCTCTCCCAGAGGACGCTGCGGGCGCCTCGCCAAACTAGAAGTCCCAGGAAATGATTCAAAAATATTCTTTATAAATATTGACAAAAATATCAAATATTAACAGAAAAAATCACAAAAATAAAATAAAATACTCAAAAATATTCAGAAAACATAATTATTAAAATAATAATAAATGATTTAGAAATATTCATAAAAATCACAAAAATATTCAGAAAAAATTATTAATAAATATTTAGAAATATTCAGAAAAAATCACAAAAATATTCAGAAAAATAATTATTAAAATAATAATAAATATCTGGAAATATTCAGAAAAAATCACAAAAAATATTCAGAAAACATAATTATTAAAATAATAATAAATGATTTAGGAATATTCATAAAAAGATTCACAAAATATATTCACGAAAACCATAAAATTAAAATCATGAAAATAATCACATGACTGCATAACAATATTTATTATTATTTATTTGTTTCCTATCTCAACCTCCACAGAGGGACTAAAAAATATAAAATATCCACAAAAATATGAAGTATTCACACACAAAAATTCAGGAAAATATTCATTCAAATAATCAACTATTCATTAAAAAATCATAAAATATTCATTAAAAATAACCACACACGTATTCATAAAATAATCGAAAATGTAAACTATTCACCAAAAAAATGTTCAAGAAATATTCATGAAAATACTAAATGGTTCAAAATTAATCATAACTATGTAAAATATTCACAAAAGACTTGCATTTTCTCTTGAAATATTCAAAAAAATAATTTTTGAAAATTTACACACAAAAAAGAGGAATTTTGAGGTGCTGCCGCTGTGTTTTTCCGCCCATAGGTAACCTGTGGTACCGCCAAGGCATTGCGCCCAGCTACCCGCAAGGCAGCGCCTGGGAACACGTCTCCAACAACGTGCGCCGAGTCTCCGTCGGACCCTTGGACCAGGTCTGGCCGCAGCGTCATTGTTATTATGTATTATAATATATTATAATATGATATAATTATTATAAGTGTATGTTATTATTGCATCATTATATTATTATTGTGTCATTGTAGTGTTATTCTAATTTTATATTATTATACTACTACTAATAATGACCATATATTATTGTTATTGCTGCTGCTATATATATGTATGTATGTATATGTATGGTAGTGATGCCCGTTGCCTCCGCTTGCAGGTGTGGGTGATTGCGGACAAGGTCCAGGGGAGCCACAGCCTGAGCTGCGGGACGGTCTGCCACCGGGTGGGCGTGCGGCCCGGCATGCAGCCCAAGGGCCTCTCCTGGGACTACGGCATCGGGGTGAGCGAGGGGGAGCGCCAACGGCCGGCCGGCCCTCGGCCCATCTGCCGGGAGGGGTCGGGGCTGCCCCCTGAGGCCGGTCGGTCGGTCGGCCTGCCTGCCTGGGGTTGGGCAGGTGCCCCCCGGTGGCCCCTTCCGGCAACAGCACCCTTCCGGGCGGGAGGGACCCTGAAGCAGAGGCCGCAGCGCATGGGGAAGCGCATGGGGATTGGAGGAGAGGCTAGAGGGGGGGTTGAATAAAAGGCATTTGCATAAAAGGGGGCGTGTTCCTGGGAAGCGTCAGCCAAAGGCAAGAGGGGATTGGAGGAGAGGGGAGTGACGGGCGGGTGGGTGGGTGGGAGGCGCTCCCTGCCGGCCTGCCTGAGTCCTCGATGAGGACCGCAAGCTTGTGGGGGGTGCGGCCTAGTCCCGACCACATCTCACCTGCCGCTTCCTCTCTTGCAGGGGGGCTGGGAGCACGTCACGGTCCGAGGGAACGCCACGGAAGGCGCCTCCAAAGCCGCGCTGCAGGGCGCCTCTGCCCACGAGGAGGAGGAGGAGGAGGCAGCAGCGGAGGAGGATGCTGGCGAAGGCGGCGGCGGCGGAGCATCTTCTCGGCCCAAAGCCGTCCTGGTGGAGGTGGCGCAGGCGCCAGGAGGGAACACTGCCCAGTGCTGAGCGCCAGCGCCTTCCCCCCCTCCCACGGATCCCGGCACCACAGCCACGCGCAGAGGGACGGGCAGAGCGGGGCCGGGGAGCCGTGGTTTCCCACCAAGCGCTCGGGAGTCAGCGCAGGCGTGTTTGGGTGGGTGGGTGGGACCGGAGCCCCCTTCCTTGGCGAACGTACAGGCGCGCAGCAGGAAACGAAGGGGGAAGTTCGGGACATGGCATGTTTATTTATTTCCCTGTCGCGCGACCCCTTCAGCACAGGCCTGGGCCCACTCCGGCCGTTTTGGGCGGCAGCTCCCCCCACCCCCAGAAATATAATAATAATAATAACAACAACAACAATAATAAGGACTATTTGTATACCCCGGTGCCCCCCGAGTGCGTGGAAAGGGAGGAGGGGTCGAGTTGCGTGTCACCTGCCTAGAGGTGGCGCCCCCCAACCCCGAGCCTCCGGCGCCCTCGCCCAGCAGTCTCCCGTAGAGGCTGGAAAGCATAGCATAGTTGGGGGGGGGGGGAGAGTGGGACCTCGCGGGACCCACCGTGGGTCAAGGGCGGCCGGCCAGGGGTCCGAGGAAGGAGCGGAGCCACGTCAACGCAGTGGTCCCAAGGCTGACCCAGAAGGAGAACGTGGTCAATGGGGTCGAAATATTCGTAGGTACATTCACCCAAAAATACTTAGAAAAAGGTTTAGAAAAATATTCACAAAATGTTCAATCATAGAAATTATGGCAGGAAAACTCACAACAATATTTAGGAAAATATATATATATTCAATGTCCGCAAAAGTATAATTGCAGAAATAATAATAATAATAAATTAAAATAATAATAAACGATTTAGAAATATTCATTAAAAATCACAAAAATATTCAGAAAATTATTATTTAAATAATAATAAACGATTTAGAAATATTCATTAAAAATCACTAAAATATTCAGAAAATTATTATTTAAATAATAATAAATATTTAGAAATATTCATTAAAAATCACTAAAATATTCAGAAAATTATTATTAAAATAATAATAAATATTTAGAAATATTCATTAAAAATCACTAAAATATTCAGAAAATTATTATTTAAATAATAATAAATATTTGGAAATATTCATTAAAAATCACTAAAATATTCAGAAAATTATTATTAAAATAATAATAAATATTTAGAAATATTCATATTCAATATTTAAAAATATTTGTATAAATATTCATAAAAACATTTAGAAAAGTACTCACAAAATATTTGCAGAAATAATAATAAAAAACATTCATTAAATTATTCTCAAAAATAATCATAAAAAATATCCACAAAAAGCTTAGCAGAAATATTTACAATAATATATTTCTGCAAATTATTCACAATAATATTCCCAGAAATAATCGTGAAAAATATTCACAAAAAGTCCTTGTAGAAATATTCACAAAAATAATCATCAAAATATTTGCAGAAACATTCACAAGAATATTCTCAAAATTAATCTCAAAGCTCTTTGCAGAAATATTCACAAAAATAACCATTAAAATTACCATTAAAACAATCATAGAAATAGTCACAAAAATAATCAAATAGTCACAAAAATCTGAACAACATTTCCATAAATATTCACAAAAATAATTTCAGAAATAATCAAAAAAATATCCATTTGAACATTCACAAAAATATTAATTAAAATACTCAAAAATAATTTCAGAATCAATAAAAGATATTAATTAAAATATTTGCAGAAACAATGCAAAACAGCTGGAGGGAAGCCCAGAGTGGCCGTCCCAGGCCTGTTCTGTCGCACGCGGTGACACGGGATTAGTGTGTTCCTGCGCAGCTGCTATGTACATGTGACACTCCTGTGAAGAAGCCCCTTTTGATAGGATGTATATATTTTTCCTACACAGACTTCCATCCTATATATATATGTGTGGTAGTATCACTGACTTTGGTGCAAACGGTCCCTTCCCAGGACGGTCGTATACAATCACACCCTATACAACCATGCAACCCTCTCTTCCTCTTCCAACCCAGCCCATAGGCCAGTCCGTCAATATTTGCACGTCCTTGGGTTCCGGAGCCAACGTGCGTCGTCGCGTGTGTGGTGCCAAGTAAAGCTGCGTTTCACAATCGAAACGGGGTCGATTCCTTTCTGGCCGAATATTTGGGATTTAATGCTTCATGATTATTTTGTGAATATTTTCAATGATTACTGTTGTGAATATTTCTGGGAATACTTTAAATGGTTATTTATTTAATGTATCTTTCTGGATATTTCAGTGAATGTTTCTACCAATTACTTTTTGTGGATATTTCTCTGAATAATTTATTGATTACTTTTTGTGAATATTTTGGTTATTATTTTAAAGCTTATTCTTGTGAATATTTTAATGAGTATTTTATGAATATTTTATGAATATATTTCTGTGAATATTTTATTAATTATTCTTGTGAATATTTCAATGAATATGTTATTGATTTTACGAATATTTATGTGAATGTTTTAATGATTATTTGGGTTAATTTATCTGTAAGTATTTCTGTGAATGTTTTGTGGATATTTCTATGCGTATTACACTGATTATTTTTATGACTATTTCTGGGAATCCCTTCAACGACTGTTTTTGTGGTTGGCTCTATGAATATTTTATTGACTACTCGCTTGGGGACCCGGTGGTGCCCTGGCTTTTTGAGAAACGTATCAGTTGGTTGGTCTGTAGCAGTTACTGATGTGGCTGGCAGTGGTGCCAGGGAGTTAGTGAAGGCACTGGGAGTCCCATCGTCCGTGGCCCACCCTCCTCCAGTCAGCGCCAGGACGTAGAGCGGGTCACGGAGGGCCTGTCTGCCAAGCGTGGCCTTGATCCGTCATTATTGGGAGTGTGAAATTAGTGAAGGTACTGCAAGTCCCATCATCTGTGGCCCACCCTCCTCCAAACCACACTTGGAAGATTGAGGTGAGGCTGGGTGGCACAGGAGGTCTCTTCCCACGCAAGGACCCTCTCCTCCTCCGCCGCCGCAGGGATGTGGGAGCTGCCCCTTAGCGAACCAGGCCCGGATTAGCGGACTGTGCCGCCCAAGGCCCCCCTGTCTAAATGCCGCCCCTGGGGGCGGAGCCTCTTGCAAGGGGTGGGGGCGGCATGACGGACAAGGTGCCGTCTGAGTCCCGCCCCTAGGGCGACTCACGCGGCTTCCCCCGCTGCCGCCATGCTCGCATTGGCGCCCCTCCTCCCTTCACTGAAGAAAGGAGTGGCGCCCGCCAGCGCGAGCGCGGCGGCAGCGGGGGAAGCCGCGTGAGTCGCCCTAGGGGCGGGACTTTCAGTGGCGCCTTGTCCGTCACACGGGCGGCGGCTCCGCCCCTCCTCCCTTCAGTGAAAAGAGGGGCGGAACCGGCGTGACGGACAAGGCGTTGCTGGAAGTCCCACCCCTAGGGAGACTCACACGGCTTCCCCCGCCACCGGCCCGCTCACCCGCGCCCCAAATCTGAGTGGGGTGGCAGCGGGGGAAGCCACGTGCGTCGCCCTAGGGGCGGGACTTCCAGCGGCGCCTTGTCCGTCACACCGGCAGCGGCTCTGCCCCTCCTCCCTTCATTGAAAGGAGGGGGCGGAACCGGCATGAGGGAGAAGGCGCCGCTGGAAGTCCCGTCCCTAGGGCGACTCACGCGGCCCCCCCCGCTGCCGCCGCTGTCGCACCAGCGCCCCTCCTCCCTTCACTGAAGGAAGGAGCGTGGCCGGCTCGCGCGAGCGGGGCCGCAGCAGGGGAAGCCGCGTCAATCGCCCTAGGGGCGGCGGGACTTCCCCCCGGCTCCTTGTTGTCCCTCGCGCGGGCGGGCACCACTCCTTCCTTCACCCCTTCCTTCAGGCCCGGAAATGCCACCCCCCCAAGTCCGCCGCCCGACGCCATGTACTCGGGTGGCCTTATGGGTAATCCGGGCCTGCAGCGAATGGCTCTATTCCAGCGACGCCTGCCGGACCTGCTTCAAAGCGGGCCAAGAAGGGGCTCAAGTTAGGGTGAAGCCCCCCTACCCACAGGGAGGCCACTGTTTGACTGGCAGTGAGTGATGGGTTGGACCCCCTGCCGCGCCCGCCTCGCATGCACTTTGGAGAGGGTCCTGGCCTTCCCCCGGGCTTGCCGAAGGGCTCTCTGGAGGGTCGCTCTACCCAGCAGCACGAGGTTGGACCTCACCGCCAGGCACGAAAGCATTATCTCTGTCACGCCAACGTTCCCGGGTTCCTGGTCGGTTGGGATAACGAACTCCAGGTGCATCTCCGTGACCGTTGTACCCGCGCAGCACTTAATGCCTTCTCCTCCCAGTCTGGGTGAGCGCAAGGCCCCGGCCTGTCCTCTCAAAGCCCCCCTGGGGTTGTCCCGAGGCATCCTCCGGCCAGGACCTCTTTATTCGGGGAAAGGCCTGTTTCCTGAGAGGCTGGTACGCCGCCGGTGCCAAGAACTATAAGGTACAATTGGACTGCCCCAAGGGTGATCATTGTGTAGCCCTGTAGTAGCCATGTTTAATGTTGCTCTACGCTTTATCCCACATACTCGGTCCAATACGAGTAGCACGCTTGACGCGCTGATGAAATGTGGGGAGCACTGCTTTTAAGTCCGCACGGTTAAAGCCCCCACCCCGGGCGGTCATGTGCACCGCATCAGGAGGCTGGGTGTGCTGGTTTCCAGCAACGTCCTACCAAAACCCCAGAGCTGTGTTAGTGTTGGCACCCGGGGGAATGTACACGGCCGTAGTCATCGCGACCACATTCCACTCCCACGGAAGGACTCCGGATCTGCACCCGGCAGCCACAGAGGAGAGGGGAGCTGCCCAGGGGAGCCCCCTCCGCCCACGCGTTTCTGCCTCAAAAGGGGCACATGTGTCCTCGAGCAGCGCTTCTCAGCTTGGGGGTCGGGACCCCAATGGGGGGGGAGTCACGAGGGGGTGTCTGAGGGGTTGCCAAAGACCACCAGAAAACACAGTATTTTCCGTTGGTCACTGGGGTTCTGTGTGGGAAGTTTGGCCCAACTCTATTGTTGGTGGGGTTCAGAACGCTCCTTGACTGTAGGTGGACTATACATCCCAGCGACTACAACTCCCAAATGGCAAAATCAACCCCCTCCCCAACCCCACCAGGATTCAAACGTGGGCGTATCGGGTATTTGTGCCCAATTTGGTCCCGTGAATGAAAATACACCCTGCGCATCAGGTGTTGCGGTGACGCTTCACAAGAGTCGCCGATGGGGAGAATCATGTTGGGACCCAAGGGCACCCGAGGGAAGGGCGGGTGGGCGCGGGTGAACTCTCGCCCTCCAGAGCTCTGCGGAGATCCTCCGGCCTCCGATGCCACCTTTTGAGCTTGAAACCCACACGCCTCCTCCGCCGCCTCACAGCCGCTCCTGGACACGCGGCCCGGGTCCAGGAGCGGCAGGGTGGCGGCGGGAGAGGGGAAGGATGCGACGAGGCAGGCGTCAAAGAGGAAGTCCCGTCTCTCCCGGCCAGAAGTCCTCCACGGGACTACACTTCCCAGAAGGCCCCGCACAGCCACTTCCTGCTCATGCGGAGCTTTCTGGGAAGTGGAGTGCCGTGGTCGTGGCCGCTTCCTCCGTGGCCGCCTCACAGTCGCTCCTGGTCCGAGGACGCGCGGGCGGTGCCGTTCCTGCCTCCTCCGCTGGCTTCTCAGCCTCCGGGTCCGCAAGCCCCTGGAAGGCGACGGAGGAGGCCGAGAAGCCAGCGGAGGAGGCAGGAACGGCGCCGCCCGCGCAACCCGGGTCCAGGAGTGGCTGGGAGGTGGCGGAGGAGGTGGTTATGGTGCCACCACCGCCGCAGTGAAGGCCCCGGCACCTGGTGAGGAGAGAGGGTGACGGGATGGGTTGGGGGGTTGGGGGGGCTGAGTGCACCTGCGCGATTCCTCTCCCTCTCCCCTCCCCTCGCAGGGGAGGGAGGCCCTTGCCGTGCAGCATGCACCGCTATTTCCAATGGGCATTTTTGGGGGCTGTTTTTGGGGAGTTGTGAGGTAGGGAGGCCGGTTTTGTTGTGCCCTGTAGGTACCTTGTGCCATGGGGGAATGTGTTTAGGGAGGTTGGTGTTTCTGGGGCTTATAGTTTTCGTGTCTATTTGCCCCGTTGCACGACCATTCACTTTATATATATATAGATTTGAAGCATTTATATTCCGCCCTCCTCCTGACCTCGAAGGGGGCTCGGGCCGGAACATAACGTAGGAGCGGCAAGCATTCAGGGCCGAAACATACTACATTACACGCATCCAAAAACATTAAAGTCACTTATCTTGACATTAAAATCCTCCAGTTGAAACTGTTTCGACAACCGTATCGAATTTGGTTGCCGTACTAAGAGTTCCTACACAAAGTGAACCAACACAAGCACAAACAGAACAACACGGGCACGCTTCTTCCAGCTTCAGTTTAGCTCTTAATTTCTGTCCCTTATGTAAATGCTACTCACTTTAGATTATGTTATACAATCACACTTCTACTTTTGATAACACTTCAAATCAATACGTTTTCCAGCTGGCATTCGCCCGGAGTGTCCCCACTTTCCTCATTTCAGCTAACTTGCAGGTCTCCATAAGCTGATGCTTTTGCCTTGCTGCCACCCCTGTGCAGTGTCCCTTCTCGTCGCAGTCGGCACCCACGTCTTTCTGCTTTCTCACCCAGTGTATTCTCAACACATAAAACAGTTCGTCGCTTTAATTACTTCCAGGCTGGAATGTGTTTTAGTTTAATCTTTCCACAATAAACCACATAGGATAAAACGTCCCGATTGTGTACTTGCATTTTCAGAATTGACAAGAGTGTGTTATTTATTTATCTATTTATTTCTTGGGTTTCCACACCGACACTCCCGGCGGCTCAGGGCGCCTTACAGGTAAAACTTTATGTAAAACAATGGCTGCTGAAATGAGTTAAAAGGAATTGAAATCCAGGACTCGAAGGCCTTTTCTGAATAGGAGGGCCTTACAGGCTTTGCGGAAGGTGCTCAGACTTTGCAAGGCCCGGGTCTCCGGTGAAAAGGCGTTCCATAGGACCACGGCAATGATGGGAAAAGCCCTTCGGCGGGTTGTCGTCAGGCAGAAGGATTTATTTATTATTTATTTATGTGTTTATTTCCTCGATCTTGTATAGCGCTCCTTCCAGCAGGCTCGGGGCGGTTCACATACAACCAATTAAAATTTGCACCAAAGCGCAACAGTCACATAAAACAGTAAAAACAAGTGTTACAAGAGACTTCTTAAGGCAGGAAGACATAGCAATTCCACATCCGGGCTTAGTTGAAGGCTTGCCTAAACAGGATAGTTTTACATGCCCCCCCCCCCCCCCGGAATGGGGTTATTTCTGTGATGGCCCGCACCTCATCCGGCAGTGTGTTCCAAAGTGCCGGGGCCGCGGCCGAAAAGGCCCGCTGTCTCGTTGAAGAAAGGTGACAGGAACGGAGAGATGGAATGGTCAGAAGATTTCGCTCTTCCGAACGCAGTGATCTCGGGGGAACATACGGGGTAAGGCGTTCCCTCAGGTACACTGGCCCCAGACCCTGCAAGGCCTTGAAGGTCACAACCAGCACCTTGAAGGCAATTCGGCACTCGATTGGTAGCCAGTGCAAATGCTGCAAGATGGGAGTGATGTGCTCTCTTACCGGTGCTCCCACCAGTATTCGAGCCGCAGCATTTTGCACTAGCTTGAGTTTCCTGATTGTCGACAGGGGAAGGCCTACGTAGAGGGCGTTACAGTAGTCTAACCTCGAGATGACCGTCGCTTGGATCACCGTGGCCAGGTCATCCCTGGATAGGTAGGGGGCCAGTCGCCTAGCCTGTCGCAGATGGAAAAACGATATTTTGCTGACCATGGAGACCTGGGCCTCCATGGACAGCAATGGGTCCAGCTGGACCCCAAGGCTTTTTACCAAAGATGACGGCCTTAACTGCTCGCCATCCAGGGTAGGCAACCAGCACTCATCCAACCCAGGGCGACCAGGCCATAGGATCTCCGTCTTCGATGGATTCACCTTCAGCCGGCTGGCCCGCAGCCATCCAGTCACGGCTTCGAGGCATTGATGGAAACAATTGGGTACGGAGTCCGGCCTGTCGTCCATTCTCAGCAGAAGCTGGGTGTCGTCAGCATACTGATAACACTCCAGACCAGGGGTGCTCACACTTTTTCAGCATGGGAGCTACTGATTAAAAAACCAAGTCCCAAAGATCACCTGCCCAGAAATGTAAAACGTATAACTATTTTCTTATTTATTTATTTATATTTATTATTCATTTTTACGTCCCGCTCCTTCCAGCAGGCTCGGGGCAGTTTACATAAAATGAAGTTGTAAAACATCAACATTTCAATTTAATAACAACAATATAAAACAGAGCATAAAAATACATCCAACCACCCCATTTCTCCCACACTGCCATATTACCACACATATTATCAGCCAGAAAGTAAGAAGAGAGGCTTTTGAACTGCAAGGCCATTTAATACTCAGCAAGGTAAACAAAGGGGCATGCAAAAATACATCCAACCACCCCATTTCTCCCACACTGCCATATTCCCCAACATATATTTCTCAAGGAACAAAGCAGGCAGAGAGGCTTTGTAGCTAAAAGGCCATTTTTAAACATTAAAAATAAACAAAGAGGCATGCCACAGAACAATCAAGCACCCACCCCCAAGTAAAAAGACCGACCTTTGAGATGCTGTAAGGAAATGACCCCAAAGCGTCCTTCTTCTCCTCCGTCATTGCTCCTATCTCCACGCCGCCAGCATGCGTGCCGCCTCCAAGAGCTCACGAGAAGTCCGAGAGGCAGAATGGGGGCTTCTGCGCATGCGGGCGGGGCCAGCCATGCATCGTGCCATCCAGGCCCGCCCCCTTTGGTCTCCTACGACTCTGAGTAGCTGAAGAAGGACGGAGGGAGGAGGAGGAATCCAAAAGAGGGGGCCCATTCTGCCTCTTGGACTCTGGAGCTTTTGGAGGCGGCGCGCGAGCAGGGAGCGGGGAGGAGCAATGACGGAGGACTTCTTTGCAGCGTGCAGGGGCACGTGAAGAGGACCAACAGCAAAAAACCTGGTCAGGAGCCTGAAGATCACCAGGATGAGGCCCGAAGATCACCCTGGTGATCCGGATCACCATTCTGAGCACCCCTGCTCCAGACCAAAGTCGCGGGCCAGCTGGGCCAGGGGGCGCATGTAAACGTTGAATAATAAGGGGGAGAGGATGGCCCCCTGGGGGACCCCACAACTTAATGGGAGCCTCCTGGAGACCTCCTCCCCCCTCTCCACACGCTGTCCCTGATCCTGGAGGAAGGAGGCCACCCATTTAAGGGCAGTCCCCCTCACTCCCGTCATGGCTAAATGGTGGGTCAACAGCGCATGGTCTACTGTGTCGAAAGCTGCTATGAGATCTAACAACACAAGCAGCGCTGACCCGCCCTGGTCCAGCTGGCGGCGAAGTTGGTCTGTAATGGCGACAAGCACGGTCTCCGTCCCATGCCCAATATCGTTTGGGACACTCAAAATTGTTGTCAATGACCGAATTATCTTGAAAAGTTGAGCTGGGCGTGAACTAGCTGACTCTATCAAGGAGGAATAGTGGACCTTTTTGGCTTCCTTGATAGCTCGCTCATAAACATCCTTAAATTGTTTATAAGCTAATCTCGATGCTCCGTCACGGAGGCCCCGCCACACGTCCTCTAGCTGTCTCTTCCTCCGCTTCATCACTCGCAGCTCCTCGGTAAACCAAGGAGAGTGGTTACTGCGGGGGATGAGAGGGCGTCTGGGGGCGATCTCGTCTAAGGCAGCGGAAAGACAGGTGTTCCAGAGTTCCACTTGTCCGTCGACTGAGTCGCTGGTGAGTTCCAAGTCCCTTAGAGCATTCAGGAACCTAGTGGGTTCCATAAGTCTCTTCGGGCGAACCGAAATAGGTTCGGCCCCCTTACAGGGTGGGGTGGTTAACCCAAGTCGGACTTCCAGGACACTGTGATCCGACATTTCACACTGGGAATGTCTAAGAGGTTCTGGTCCTCTGACCGTAGGGATCTCGGGGGGTTATATGGGAACAGACGACCCCTCAAGGGCACTGGCCCCAGACCATCCAAGGCCTTGAAAGTCAGAACTAGCACCTTGAAAGTAATCCGGTGTTCAATTGGTAACCAGTGCAGACCCCGAAGGACCGGTGTAATACGACAACTCGCAGGTTCCCCTGCGAGCAGTCGGGCTGCAGCATTCTGCACTAGTTTAAGTTTCCGGATCACTGTCAAGGGTAGACCAATGCAGAGAGCATTACAGTAGTCAAGTCTTGAGATCACCATGGCTAGGTCGTTCCGGGATAGGTAGGGAGCCCGGCGCCTTGCCTGTCGCAGGTGGAAAAAGGCAGTTCTGCTGACAGCAGAGATTTGGGCCTGATCGTCATTTTTTGGGATGGTAGGGACAGCCGTGAGCGACCGAATTATCTTAAACAACTGTGCCGGGCGTGAGCTGGCAGACACTGTCATGGAGGCGTAATGTAATTTCTTCGCCTCCTGGATAGCATGCGCAAGGAGAGTTGCTTTTGTCTATGCCAGAAAGACTCTCTGGTGTCAATGTTCACCCTTCTCTCCAGCGTGGATTTTACGATGTCTGTGTAGGTTTGAACTTTGAGTGAAGCCCTGCCCACACTCCAGGCATGAGTAAGGTCTCTCCCCAGTGTGAGTCCTCTGGTGTGAGCGTAGACTGCCACTTTCAGTGAAGCCCTGCCCACACTCCAGGCATGAGTACGGCTTCTCCCCAGTGTGAGTCCTCTGGTGTGAGTGTAGACCTGAACTGTGAGTGAAGCTCTGCCCACACTCCCGGCATGAGTAAGGTCTCTCCCCGGTATGAGTCCTCTGGTGTGAACGTAGAGTTCCGCTCTGAGTGAAGCTCTGCCCACACTCCAGGCATTCATAGGGTTTCTCCCAAGTGTGAGTCCTCTGATGTGAAAGTAGGTGTCCTCTCTGAGTGAAGCTCTGCCCGCACTCCAGGCACGGATAGGGTTTCTCCCCCGTGTGAGTCCTTTGGTGTGACCGTAAGTTTCCACTTCGAGCAAAGCTCTGCCCACACTCCGGGCATGGGTAGGGCTTCTCCCCAGTGTGAGTCCTTTGGTGTGAACGTAGGTGTGGCCTCTGAGCGAAGCTCTGTCCACACTCCAGGCACGTATAGGGTTTCTCGCCAGTGTGAGTCCTCTGATGTGAAAGTAGGTGTCCTCTCTGAGTGAAGCTCTGTCCGCACTCCGGGCATGTGTAGGGCTTCTCCCCAGTGTGAGTCCTTAGGTGTAAACACAGATTCCCACCCTGAGCAAAGCTCTGTCCGGCACGTGTAGGGTTTCTCCCCAGTGTCAGTCCGTTGATGTAAATTCCCACTCTGAGATGTGCACGTGTAGGGTTTCTCCCCTGAGTCCTTTGATGAAGCTCTGCCCACACTCCGGGCATGTATAAGGCTTCTCCCCAGTGTGCGTCCTTCGATGTGAACTAAGATTTCCTCTCTGAGTGAAGCCGTGTCCGCACTCCAGGCACGTATAGGGTTTCTCCCCAGTGTGCGTCCTTTGATGTGAACATAGACTTCCATTCTGAGTGAAGCTCTGCCCGCACTCCGGGCACGTATAGGGTTTCCCCTCCATGTCGACAGTTAGGTATATGATTAATGGTAATGTGGACACTTGAGTTTTCCCTTTTCCTTTCCGATCGAAAGGGAGTTCCACGAGATCGGCGCCCGGAGAGCCTTTCCTCTTCCTACGGGAGTCCTTTCGTTAGAGCACTCTGGTGTCCAAACCCCCAAACGCCCGCTAGACACGGATACTTCCTTCGCGGGGTCTCCGGTTCCCTGGTCAAGAAAGAAGAAGCAAAAGGTTTAACGTGAAGCGGCACATCCCCGTCATTTCTAAGATGGTCCCCTTTTCCCTTCATGGCTCACGTTGAACATGGAAACACCACAGAAACCTCTATATGTAATAAAGCGGAATGTTTGTTTGTTTGTATGTTTATTTGTATGTATGTATGTATGTGGCAGCGTTCTGATTGGCTCCCGGCCTCTACCTTCTGACAACATGATTGGTTGCCAGTGAGGGAGCATTTGCATAACGCCTCTATTGGCCAGCCAACACGAACATTCCGACACTCTAAACTGGCAGAGGGGGTAAGACAAAGGCCCGAGGCAGTCAGGCATGGTGGGAGTTTCAGGGCAAAACACTTTGCGACCCCTTTGCCACCCCAAACAATGAGAGAACAAGACCAAACTTGGCACACAGAACCTGCAAGACCCACTCTACATCCTGGTGCAGTTTGAGGGAGGATGGACCATGGATGACGGGACTTGCAGTACTTTAACTCACTTACTTAGAGCACTGTGGCCCACACCATGGAAGGATCAGGACCACACTTGGCACACAGATGCCCACTGGCCCACTTTACAACCTGGTGCGGTGTAGGGCAGGATGGGCCACAAATGATGGGTTTTGCAGTACCTTCACCCGATTCATTTCCCACAGAACATTGAAGCCCCTACAAATCACAGGCCAGGCCCAAACTTGGCACACAGAGTACCCATGGCCCACTCTACATCCTGCTGCAGTTTTGAGTGGGACGGACCATGGATGATAGGACTTGAAGTACCTTCACTCACTTTCTGAGACCACTGCGACCCTCATCCAATTACCAAAAAAGAACAAACTTGGCACACAGAGCCTCCATGACCCACTTTACATCCTGGTGCAGCTTGGAGGAGGGCAGACCATGCATGATGGGACTTGAAGTACCTTCACTCACTTCCCAAAACTGCTGCAAACCTAATCCAATGACTAATCAAGACCAAACCTGACACACAGAGCCCTCACGACCCACTCTACATCCTGGTGCCGTTTGAAGGAGGATGGACCATGGATGATGGGACTTGAAGTACCTTCACTAACTTCCTGAGACCACCGCGACACTCATCCAATTACCAAAAAAAAAACTAGGCACACAGAGCCCACATGACTACATCCTGGTGCAGTTTCGAATAGGATGAACGATGGATGATGGGCCTTGAAGTACCTCCACTCAATTCCCTAGACCACTCCAACCTCCATCCAATGACTGATCCAGACTAAACTTGGCACACATAACCGCTATTACCCCCTTTCTGTCCTGGTGAGGTTTGGGGGAGGACAGGCAACGGATTATGAGATTTGTAGTACTTTCACACCCTTTGGTTCCCACAGACTTCTGTGGCCCCCAACAGAGACCGATAAAGACCAAACTTGCCACACAAAGCCCCCATGATCCACTCTACATCCCGGTGCAGTTTGGAGGAGGGCAGAGCATGCATGATAGGACTTGAAGTACCTTCCCTCACTTTCCAAGCCTGCTGCAAACCTAATCCAATGACTGATCAAGACCAAACTTGGCACACAGAGCACTCATGACCCACTCTACATCCTGGTGCACTTTTGTGTGGGACGGACCACGGATGATGGGGCTTGAAGTACCTTCACTCACTTCCTGAGAGCACTGCGAGCCAAATAAACAATTGAAAAGAGCACGCAGTCTCCGAGGAATAGGCTGTTATTGAAACAGATACAGAGTCCGAGAAGAGGGTCAAAAGAAGATCGAAATTGGAATATATTTCCAAGGTGAAAACACAGTTCAAACAGCCCCAAGGTTCGCAAGCAAGGCCTGAAGCCGGATATCAATCCCATGGAGTAATCAAGGCCGGACAGGCTGAACTCCTAGGCCCAAACAGGAAGCTTGGAGGCAAGGTGGACGAGGCGGTGTCTCAACGAAGCCTGAGGTCTGAAAGCAGTTGGCTCAGCTAGCTCTGTTAAAGGCAAATGGCTTTCGGTTTGCTAACCGGCCACTCCACCGTGAACTGGCGTCCCACCCAGAGGTTTGAATGTTATCCCGATGGTCAAAAGGAGCCTCATTAAAACCTCCGGGTGCCTCGCTATCCGTCTGGGGGCCGTGACCTCCCTCGACACAGGAGCGTCCGCCTACAGCCGTGGGAACCCCGTCCGACCTTTCACTTTGCGGTTGTTCAGAATTCACACCACCAGCCATCCCACTCACAGCGTTTTCACCAGCCATCCCATCGTGCACGTGGACACCGGGCTGGAATGCCACCGTTGTATGGAATCAGGTGATCCCGATATAAGGATGGATGGGTGGAAGGAAGGAAGGAAGGAAGGAAAAAAAAAAGAGGGGCCTTCCTACAACACTAACATTTATTATTATTATTTATTTACATCATATATATCCCGCCCTCCTCCTCCTCACCCCGCCGCAGGGGACTCAGGGCGCATCGCAACGCACGTATACACGCAAACATAGACAAACAACAGATATAGACACACAACGAGCTACACAATTGGTCGAGAGCTCACCCGGACCCGGGCAGGCCTCGAACTCGTGACCTTCTGGTCAGCGGAGATCTTACGCAGCTGACTCCCAGCCAGCTAGCTGGGCCACATTCCCGGTGCAACACTGAACAAGGAGTGAAGCTCTGCCCACACGCCGGGCCTTGGCCGGTGAGCCCTTTGACGCCGTCTCCTGAGGTGATGCCCGTGCTGATGCGCGCGCTTTCCACATCCAATACATGCATAACCTTTCTCCTCCGTGTCGACAGCATTGGGTACATTTAATTGCAACGTCCGCCGCCCCGAGTGCCTCCTGGGAGGTGGTGGCGGCGGGGTGTAAATAAAGCTTAATAATAATAATAATAATAATAATAATAGTAATAATAATATGGACAGGTGCCCCTTGCTTTTCCCTTCCTGGTCTAAAATGAGTTTGAGACTTCGAGGAGACCGGCCCCTTGGGGGGGACTCGCTTTCTTTTCTGCGCAAGGGGTTTCTGGATGTGTCACGATCCGCTAGGAACGGGGTTACGTCCCACCGGCCCAGGGCCGCTTACCGCTGGCGTCAATTGGTGAAGATTCGAACTCTAAACCGTGACCGGGTCGGCTCTCCTGACCCCTGCCACCACTCTGGAACGCTCTCCCTCCGATCGCTTCTCCGTCCACCTGTTTGCAACGGTCTGCCCGGTCACCTTATTGTAACGATGTCCACTCCTTAATCACTTGTTTTGGGTTCGAAGGCCAAGCGTAGAGATCTCCGGTCACGACGTGATCTATTTCCCACTTGACCGGGCACGTGGCTATTTACACGGCCACCAACATAAGGTCTTGGCTGCCCGATGGAAAGGGGTTTGTTTGACACAGCCTCCTCCCTCCCCCCCGGCACATTCCTCCCTGGCCCCTCCCCCCGTTTCCATGGCAACACGCTCCCTTTGGAGGGAAGTGCCTCTGTTGTCGGCGTTAACCCTTCGGGGTCTGGTCAACATGCAACCGTGTGTCAGCGCAATGCCAATGCCGTCACACAACCACACGTCCCACAATAAAGCAAGGCACGCACGGACTCCATCGCCGCCCCTTCGCACCCGCCGCCCAGGAGGCCGCCCAGGCCTGAGGCCGGTGCTTGGCCGCTGTGACGGTCTGGGTGAGGCAAGGCAGGGGTCGCCCTGGCCAGTCGCCCTGGCCAGTCGCCAGGCCGCGCGGGGCACCCTAGGGTGACGGAAGGGGTCACGCTCCCCCTGAAGGCCCTGGACTCCTCGCTCAGCCTGGGACCCCCGGTCTCGGCCGTGGCCAGGGGGGCTTTCGTGGAATGGAAACTGGTGTGCCGCCCCCACACAAGCCTGGCTTGTCCACGGTGGTGCACGCTCGGGTGATGCTCTACGTGGGGTTGCCCCTGAAGACTGCCTGGGGGCTGGATCTAGTCCCAAGTGTCGCAGCAGCAGCCAGGGGGCCGAGTGGCGTGGCACCCTACTAGAAGCAGACCCCTACCCTCACCCCTGTTGCGCCAGCTCCACCGGCGCCCCCCCCCCCCAGCTCCCAAAGCGCTGGCTTGAGCCTATCAAGCCCTGGGGGGGGGCTGGCCCATCTGACCCCTTGCCTGGACCCATGCCCCTCTCTGATCCACCTCGGCCGGGGTCAAGGAGGTCAGCAGGGGGGGCTGCTGCTGCTGCTCTTGATGCCACCCCCTTGGCGGGGGCGAGGCCTTCTTCTCACAGGGAGGTCCGTCCTGTCCCCCCCACGACACCAGGCCAGGCCCCCTCCCCCTCTTCAGGAAGCCATTGAAACCCTGGCAGCAGTTTGGAGCAGCAGCAGCAGCAGCCAGGTGGCCGACCGGCGTGGCATCCTACCGGAAGCAGACCCCCACCCCTGTTGCGCCAGCTCCACCGGTGACCCCCCAGCCCTGCTCCCGAGCACAATTCAAAGCACGGCCTTGCACCTATCGAGCCCTGGGGGGTTTTGGCCCAGCTGACCCCTTGCCTGGACCCATGTCCCTCTCTGATCCACCTCGGCCGGGGTCAAGGGGGTCGCCCAGGGGGAGGGGGAGGAGGCCCTGCTGCTGCTGCTCTTGACCCCGCCCCCTTGGCAGGTGCACTGGGGGGGATGGGGCGGGGCCTTCTTCTCACAGGGAGGTGCCCCCCCTTCCCCCATGACGCCAGGCCAGGCCCCTCCCCCCCTCAAGCGCTGGCTTGAGCCTATAGTTATTATTATGTATTTATGGTACTTCTACCCCGCGCCTTCTCCTCACCCCCCCCCGGGGGCAGGGGGGCTCGGCACGGCCAACCTTTGCAGCACTACAGGCCCCCCCACCCCACCCCCACAATACAATATAGAAATGCACCACGTAATCCACGTCATTAAGAAGCATTAAAAACATCAAAAAAACATGGCATGAAAAACCACGACACGCAACAATAGTTGATTCAAGCCGTCCGGCGAACACACGTGGTCAGCCCCGCCAAGTCCAAGGGGAGAATGCTGCTGCTGCCCGGAGGCCTGGCCCCACAACCACCACTTTGGCCTTTCCCTGAAAGCGAGCGAGCCAGGAGGGGCGGGGGCGGTCTCATCTCGCTTGGGAGCGCGCTCCGTAGATAGGCGAGGGGGGGCCACCACCGAGAAGGCCCCGTCTCTCCTCCCCACCGGCCGCACTTGCGATGATGGTAGCGGGAGCGAGAGCAGGGGCTCCCCCCCCCAGGTGGTCTTAGGCTGCGAGGTGGGACGCAGAGGCAGGTGCGCTCGGACAAGTCAGCTATCGAGCCCTGGGGGTTTTTGGCCCCGCTGACCCCTTGGGCCTGGACCGCTGTCCCTCTCTGATCCTCCTCAGCCGGGGTCAAGGGGGTCGGCCAAAGGGGGGGGAGGAGGAGGCCCTGCTGCTGCTCTTGACCCCGCCCCCTTGGCAGGTGCGCTTGGGGGGGGCCTTCTTCTCGCAGGGAGTGCCCGGGGGGGGCACCAGGCCAGCCCCTCCTCCCGCCCTTCAGGAAGACATCCAAACCCTGGCTCCGTGTGTGGGGAGGGGGCGAGGGGGCAGCATCGGGCACCGTGGCCGGGAGGGACAGACGCCAGGGGGCCGCAAGGGGCGGAGGGTTTCGGGGGGACGGGGGTGCCAGGCTGCAGCCGCTCTGGGCTTCGGCTCCCCCCCCCTTGAAGTGAGCGGCCTTCTCCACTTTGGCCCCGGAGGGGGAGGGGGTGTGTGCTGCAATTAATTCATGTGGAAGGAACCCCGTGCTGGGGGGGGGGGTGGCTGCTGTTGTTGTGGGCGCGCACACACACGGGGGGGGTCTTGGCTGCCCTGAGCGTCGCCCCCCTCCCTCCCTCCCTCCCTCCGTCCGTCCGTCCGTCCTTCTCCGGGGGGGGGGAGCGAGGAGGGCGGGGCAGGAAGGAAGGAAGGCCTCCGCCCTCAGGTGGGAACAACCGCAACAAAGCGGCTCCTCCCCCTCCCCCAAGCCCCGCCCCTTTTCCCCTTGGAAGGAGGCCCCGCCCCCAAGGGGGAGAGGGAGGGCAGGCCCCCCTCCCCCCCTGCCTTGGCGCCTCCCCCTCCTGTTTCGGATCTCGGAACGCGGCTCCTCCCCCCTCCCTGACCCCTCCCTGCCCCCCTCCCTGCCAGCCAGCCAGCCAGCCGGCCTGCCTTCCCACTCTGAGGGCGGGCAGCGCATTGGCTCCTCCCCCTCCCCAAGCCCCGCCCCCAAGGGAGAGAGGGCGGGCGGGCAGGCAGCGCGTTGGCTCCTCCCCTCCTCCTCAAGCCCCGCCCATTTTCCTCTTGGAAGCAGGCCCCGCCCCCCAAGGGAGAGAGAGACGGGCAGGCCTCCCCCTTCCTCCCCCTCCCTTGGCGCCTCCCCCTCCTGTTTCAGATCTCGGAAGGCGGCTCCTACCCCCCTCCCTGCCCCCCTCCCTGCCCCCCTCCCTGCCAGCCAGCCAGCCGGCCTGCCTTCCCACTCTGAGGGCGGGCAGCGCATTGGCTCCTCCCCCTCCCCAAGCCCCGCCCCCAAGGGAGAGAGGGCGGGCGGGCGGGCAGCGCCTTGGCTCCTCCCCTCCTCCTCAAGCCCCGCCCATTTTCCTCTTGGAAGCAGGCCCCGCCCCCAAGGGAGAGAGAGACGGGCAGGCCTCCCCCTTCCTCCCCCGCCCTTGGCGCCTCCCCCGCCTGTTTCGGATCTCGGAACGCGGCTCCTCCCCCCTCCCTGACCCCTCCCTGCCCCCCTCCCTGCCAGCCAGCCAGCCAGCCGGCCTGCCTTCCCACTCTGAGGGCGGGCAGCGCATTGGCTCCTCCCCCGCCCCAAGCCCCGCCCCCAAGGGAGAGAGGGCGGACGGGCGGGCCGCGCCGTGGCTCCCCCTCCTCCTCAAGCCCCGCCCATTTTCCTCTTGGAAGCAGGCCCCGCCCCAAGGGGAGAGACGGGCAGGCCTCCCCCTTCCTCCCCCTCCCTTGGCGCCTCCCCTCCTGTTTCAGATCTCGGAAGGCGGCTCCTACCCCCTCCCTGCCCCCTCCCTGCCCCCTCCCTCCCTGCCAGCCAGCCAGCCGGCCTGCCTTCCCCACTCTGTGGGCGGGCAGCGCTTGGGCTCCTCCCCCTCCCCCCGCCCCGCCCCCACGGGAGAGAGGGGGGGCGGGCGGGCAGCGCCTTGGCTCCTCCCCTCCTCCTCAAGCCCCGCCCATTTTCCTCTTGGAAGCAGGCCCCGCCCCCAAGGGAGAGAGAGACGGGCAGGCCTCCCCCCCTTCCTCCCCCCTCCCTTGGCGCCTCCCCCTCCTGTTTCAGATCTCGGAAGGCGGCTCCTACCCCCCTCCCTGCCCCCCTCCCTGCCCCCCTCCCTGCCAGCCAGCCAGCCGGCCTGCCTTCCCACTCTGAGGGCGGGCAGCGCATTGGCTCCTCCCCCTCCCCAAGCCCCGCCCCCAAGGGAGAGAGGGCGGGCGGGCGGGTGGGCGGGCAGCTTTGAACTGGGATATATGGCAGTGTGGACTCAGATAACCCAGTTCATAGCATGTATTGTGGGATCTCCTGCCTTGGTATTCTGGGATATAGGGCTGTGTGGAAGGGCCCTGAGAAGGAAGGAAGGTGAATAGATACAGATACACACACACACACACACACACACAGAGAATAGGAAGAGGGCAGGGGAAAGGGTAAAAAGGAAGGAAGGTGTGTATGTATGTGTGTGTGTATATATATATGTACACACACACACACACACACACAGCGCATGGGTGAACTTCGGCCCTCCGTGTGTTTTGGACTTCAACTCCCACAATTCCAAACAGCCAGTAGGAAGTCCAACATGCCTGGAGGGCCAAAATTTGTCTATGCCCCCCAACACTCTCTCTCTCTCTCTCTCTCTCTCTATACATATATATCTATATATATAAAAAGAGAGTGGTCGTGCAAAGGACTTTATGCACGGCCAAACTATGCCCCCCGGAAACACCAATCCAACGAGACACATTCCCCCAGACCACGAGGTATAACCTTCACACAAAAAAACCCACCTCCCTACCTTGCCACCCCCCCAAAACAAGCCCCCCAAAACCGCCCATTGCCTCCCGTTCTGCGCTGGCCGCGAGCGCACAGCACAGGAAGGGCAATCGCGCAGGCGCACTCCGAAACCCCCTCCCCCCCAACACACCAACCCATCCCGTCTCCCTCTCTCCCCACTCACCCTGAACCTTCGCAGCCACACTGCCAGCGCCCTAACCGCCTCCTCGCGCCACCGTCGTACGCGTCCCGTGGGTGGCGTCAGGCCGCTGCGGGACACGTACCACGCTGGCCTTGCGCACCACGGCGGGAGGCAGGGCCGGAGACCGGCTATCCGCCGTGCAGCGACCGCGCCTGAAAGAAGGTAACCACCCGGGCGTACCTACTATCGGGCGCCGCCGCCTCAACCGCGGGGGGCACGGCGGAGGCCGGATCGCCGATCTCCGGCCCTGCCTCCCCATGCGCCAGGGCAGGGAGGCAGGGGGCAGGCAGGCGATCTGCCCTCTGCTGCCGCCTCCCGCGGATCCAGCGGCGGCGCTTCAAATAAGGTAAGCCGGGGAGCTTACCTTCTTTGAGGCGCCGCCGCTGGATCCGCGGGAGGCGGCAGCGGAGGGCGGATCGCCGATCTCCGGCCCTGCCTCCCCATGCGCGCCAGGGCGGGAGGCAGGGCGAGAGAGAGGGACTGAGACAGACAGAGGGGGAGGCCTAAGACAGAGAGGGGGGGGGAGAGGAAAGATAAGGGGGGGAATCAGAGAGAGAGAGAGAGACGGGAAGCGAGAGAGAAAAGGGGGAAATCAGACAGAGAGGGAGGGGGGGAAAGATAGGGGAAGTGTACATACACAGACACATACATACACACACACACACACAAACGTACGCACACACATGCATACACATACACACACAAATACATACAAACATACACATACATACACAAACACATATACATACACAGACACACACACATGCGTACACAGACACATACAGACACACACAGAGACACACAAACATACATACACATACTTACACACACATACACATATATACACACACAAAACACATTGTCACAACATTACCAACCCTTACATACCCACACTCCCTCACATCTCCTACATAGGGCACAGCAACACGTGCCGGGTTCAGCTAGTGTGTATACATTCAGTGATTGGTTGGGGGGGCGCCAAAATTCTGTTCGCTTACCATTTAAAATTACCCAGATCCGGCCCTGATAGAATAACAGACAGACAGACAGAGAAAGATGGACAAAGAGATAGAATAACAATAACAAGGGAATAATAATAGATACATTGTTTCCCTTTCGCCGGAAAGAAGGCAGGCAGGCAGAGGCAGGCAGGCAGAGGCAGGCAGGAGCAAAAGCGAAAGAGGCAGCAGCCCTGAGCCCACAGCGGGAGGGAGGGAGGGGGCGGGGCCAGGCTGCCCTCCCGCGCCCTGATTGGCGCCACTGCCGCCGCCGTTGGCCCCGCCCCTCCTCCTCCGCTCCCTCCCTCCCCGCAAGAGCAGAGGGGGCGGGGCCAAGGGCGGCAGTGATGATGATGATGAGACAGCTTGGCCAGCTCCTTTAGAACTCAACAGCCTTGTACCTTCAAAGCCTGGCTGGTTGCTGCCGGGAGGGGATTTTTAAAAAAAATTATTGGTTGTATCAATTCGTGATACATTGAATAAAGAGATAGAGATGTGAAGTAGATTCACGATAGAAGTTAATGGGAGTAGGGTATGCTTAGTTAATGGGCAGGGTGTGGGATGCAGGTGTGGGAGGGGGTTATCATTATTGGGAGGGGGATTTATTATTATTATTATTATTGGGGGGATTTATTATTATTATTATTGGGGGGATTTATTATTATTATTATTGAGGGATTTATTATTATTATTATTATTGTGGATTTATTATTATTATTATTATTGGATTTATTATTATTATTATTGGGGTTATTATTATTATTATTGGGGGATTTATTATTATTATTATTTGGGGATTTATTATTATTATTGGGGGATTATTTTATTATTATTATTGGGGGGATTTATTATTATTATTGGGGGATTTATTATTATTATTATTGGGGGATTTATTATTATTATTATTGGGGGGATTTATTATTATTATTATTGGGGGGATTTATTATTATTATTATTGAGGGATTTATTATTATTATTATTGGGGGATTTATTATTATTATTATTGGGGGGATTTATTATTATTATTATTGAGGGATTTATTATTATTATTTTTTGGGTGATTTATTATTATTATTATTATTATTATTATTATTATTATTGAGGGATTTATTATTATTATTGGGGGATTTATTATTATTATTGTTATTGGGGGGATTTATTATTATTATTGGGGGGATTATTATTATTATTGGGGGTTTATTATTATTATTGTTATTGGGGGGATTTTTTGTTTCTATTATTATTGGGGGGATTTATTATTATTATTATTATTATTGGGAGGGGATTATTATTATCATGACACAAACTCAACAACCTCACCACAACACAACAAGGGGAGCGTTCCCTTTTGTCGCCACAACAACACGCCTCCATCAAAAGGCCTCCTGCCTGCGCAAGGCCGCTTCGAAGGCCCGGCCGAGACGTCTGCGAGCTCAAAACGTCCCAGGGGGCCCACCCGGGAATTGAGGGCAAGCACCGGGAGTCCACTGCGTAAGATCTCTACTCACCAGGTCATGAGTTCGAGGCCTGCGCAGGTCGGGGTGAGCTCTCGACCAAATTGTGTAGCTTGTTGTCGACCTTTGCAACCCGAAAGGCAGTGGCATCTCTCAAGTAGGAAATTTAGGCACCGCTTTCCGGGGAGGCTCGCTTAACTGATTTAGGAGGCCATACAATCTTCAGGAAGTATGCAAAAGAATGAAGGAGTGCGACAGCTCCCCCTGGTGGCCAGAAGCTGGGATGTTAAATAGCCTCTGAGTGTCTGTCTATATGTGTTGTGTGTCTATGGCATTGGATGTTTGCCTGTATATGTGCGTTGCGATCCGCCCTGAGTCCCCTGCAGCGGGGTGAGGAGGAGGAGGGCGGGGTATAAACGAGGTAAACAAGTAAACAAAACACATGCTCTGGCAGGCAACAACAACACCGGGTGGTCAGGTCTGTGGCTCTTGATTTCCGGGCCGATGAGAGGAAGTGGCCTGGCTCATTGGTGGGAAGAAGAAGGCCGTCTTAGAACTAGTCAGGTCCAAAGGCTTGTGGACACCACCAGGTCTCCGAGCTCTGCCTTGTTTCCCGTGGGAGGGCGCTCCAGACGCGGGGGCCGCCACCGAGAAGGCCCTCTTCCTCTCTCTCTCGTCCTCACCAACCATGCTTGTGATGGAGGTGGGGCCAAGGGGAGGGCCTTCCCCAGAGATCTTAGCGTTCGTACCAGTTCATAGGACATGCGATCACGGGCCCGAACCGTTAATTATTTATATACAGTATTACTAGCCTGGGGACCCGGTGGTGCCCGGGTTATTTGAGAAAGGCATTGTGTGGCAAGATTGGTCCTTATCACAATGTTCTTTGGGAAAATAATCAGGTGAAGGCACTGCAAATCCCATCCTTTGTGTCCCATCCTGCCCTTAACCGCACCAGGTTGTAAAGTTGGCCATTGGGCCTCTGTGTGCGAAGTTTGGTCCTGATTTGTCATTGGTGTGGGCCACAGTATTGTAAGGAAGTGAATTAAAGTACTTCAAGTGGAGTATTAATTAAGAAATGCATATGCTTAGAGAAACACTGTTCCAGCATTGATTGAGTTAAACTACACAGAGAGTATCGCGGGACAGGTTACCTAGTCTTGACGAATCACCGTTGAGTGAACTGGACAGTTCGTCACTCATCGTCACTGGTATGCAAGAAAGCATTCTTTACAGATAAGGAAACTGTGTGTGCGCCATTTTTCCGCGGCTTTTACGCAGACACGCCATGGCTATGCATTTTCGGTCCTTCTGATTACTCCAGTGATATCACATCCTTTTGCTTTCACAATCTCTCACTTCCAGCCAATTTCCACCTTTTAGAACAACCTCCATGGTTTTCTCCACATCCATATAACAATCTCCACGGTAGATCTCAAAATGTAGAGGCTGGGAGCCAATCAGAAAGCTGCCACATACATACATACAAACATACATACAAACCCACAAACACTCTCTTTTATTATCTACTAGCTTGGGGACCCGGCCCTGCCCGGGTTATTTGAGAAAGGCATTGTGTGCCAAGGTTGGCCCTTATCAGATGTTTACGTGGCTCGCAGTGGTCTCAGGAAGTTAGTGAAGGTACTGCAAGTCCCATCATCCATGGTCTGCCCTCCTCCAAACTGCACCAGGATGTAAAGTGGGTCATGGAGGCTCTGTGTGCCAAGTTTGGTCTTGATCCTTCAGTGGATGAGGGTTGCAGCAGTCTCGGGAAGTGAGTGGAGGTACTTCAAGTCCCATCATCCATGGTGTGCCCTCCAACAGCACCAGGCCGTAGAGTGGGTGATGGGGGCATTTTGTGCCAAGTTCGGTCTTGATCAGTCATTGGATGAGGGTCGCAGCAGACTCGAGAAATTTGTAAAGGTACTTCAAGTCCCATCATCCGTGGTCCGCCCTCCTCCAAAATGCAGCAGAATGTAAAGTGGGTCATGGGGGCTTTGTGTGCCAAGTTTGGTCCTGTTCAGTCACTGGATGAGTGTCACAGCGGGCTTGGGAAGTGAGTGGAGGTACTTGAAATCCCATCATCCATGGTGCGCCTTCCTCTAAACTGCAGTCGGCTGGAGTGTGGGTCATGGGGGCTCTGTGTGCCAAGTTTGGTGTCTATCGGTCTTGGTTCTGGGCCACAGTGGTCTGTGGGGAATGAAGGGTTTGAAAGTACTACAAATCCCATAATCCATGGAGGTACTTCAAATCCCATCATCCCTGGTCCACCCTCCTCCAAACTGCAGTAGAATGTAGCGTGGGTCATAGGGGCTCTGTGTGCCAAGGTCGGTTACTGTAAATTCCGGCCATACACAATGTCCCATGAGCTGAGGCCTAGTGGGGAAAATGAAGTTAATGAAGCCTTACTGTCAATTCAGGCCTTAAACAGCACCCCATTAAGTGAGGCCTAGTCAGGAAAATCCAGTTAATGAAGCCTTACTGTCAATTTTGGGCCTGGTCTGTGATTTGTAGGGGTTTCAATGTTCTGTGGGAAGTGAATTGGGTGAAGGTACTGCAAATCCCATCATTCGTGGCCCATCCTGCCCTAAAGTGCTCCAGGCTGTAAATTGGGCCATTGGGCCTCCGTGTGCCAGGTGTGGCCCTGATCTGTCATTGGTGTGGGCCACAATGCTCTAAGGAAGTGAGTTAAAGTACTTCAAACTGCACCAGGATGTAGAGTGGGTCTTGGGGGTTCTGTGTGGCAAGTTTGGTGTTGTTCTCTCATTCTTGGGGCCCGCAAAGTGTGTTGGAGTTAAACCCGCACCACGCCTCAGTGCCTCAGGCCTTTTCCTCACCCCGTCTGCTATTTAAGAGTGTTGGAATGTTCGAGGAGGCTGGGAGCCACCCCCCTCTGGCAGTTTAGAGTTTTCGGAATGTTGGTGGTGCTGGCCAATTAGAGGCGTTATGTAAATAATCCCCGCAGTGGCAACCAATCGGAACGCTGCCACATATCCTTACGCACGCACGCACGCACCACACAAACATTCCACTTTATTACAGACTAGCTTGGGGACCCGGCGGTGCCCGGGTCATTTGAGAAGTGCAGCAGGCTGTAGAGTGGGTCATGGGGGCTCTGTGTGCCAAGTTTGGTCTTGATCCATCAGTATTGGGAGTTGCAGTGGTATCATGAAATTACTGAAGGTAGTGCAAGTCCCATCATCTCTGTCCCTGTCCGTCCCCCCAAGTGTAGTAGGATGTAGAGTGGGTCATGGGGGCTCTGTGTGCTAAGTTTGGTCTGCATTTATTTATTTATTTATTTATTGTTCATGTTTGTATTCCGCTCCTCCCAGCAGGCTCGGGGCGGATAACAGCAAACACAACGGGCAACATGTCACAACATGTCGACATGTAGCCCTACAATAAAAACATAAAACACATTAAAACACATTAAGTCACCACACAGTTATAGGAGGACATACGGCATAGTTCTTAATCCGGCGTGCTTAGTTAAAGGCTAAGCCGAAAAGGGCCGTCTTACAGGCCCTCCGGGAGGGGGCCAGTTCCGAGATAGCTCGGGTACTGTCCGGGAGGGCATTCCAAAGCGCCGGCGCCGCTACGGAGAAGGCTCTCTGTCTGGTCGTGGATAGGTGGCAGGAGCGGATTGATGGCACTAACAACAGATTCTGTTCATCTGAGCGCAGTGTTCTCGGGGGAGAATACGGGGTAAGGCGGTCCCTCAGGTACGCAGGCCCTAGGCCGTGCAAGGCCTTAAAGGTCAAAACCAACACCTTGAAGGCAATTCGGTACTCAATAGGGAGCCAGTGCAGCTGCCGGAGGACAGGTCTAATATGCTCCCTCACTGGCGTTCCCGCCAGCAAGCGGGCAGCGGCATTCTGCACTAGCTTGAGTTTCCGGATTGTCAACAAGGGAAGGCCAACGTAGAGGGCATTACAGTAGTCTAATCTCGAGATGACCGTCGCTTGGATTACCGTGGGCAGGTCGTCCCTGGACAGGTAGGGGGCCAGTCGCCTAGCCTGTCGGAGGTGAAAAAATGACGTCCTGCTGACCACAGAGACCTGAGCCTCCATGGTCAGCGAGGAGTCCAACAGAACCCCCAAGCTCTTAACCGATGGCGATGGGTTAAACCGTTCGCCATCCAGGGTAGGCAACCGACACCCACCCAGCCCAGGCCGACCAGGCCACAGGATCTCCGTCTTCGACGGGTTCACCTTCAGCCGGCTGGCACGCAGCCAACCAGTCACGGCTTCAAGGCAAAGATGGAAACAATCGGGTACGGAGTCCGGCCTGCCGTCCATTCTCAGCAGAAGCTGGGTGTCATCAGCGTACTGATAACACTCCAGACCAAAGTCACGGGCCAGCTGGGCCAGGGGGCGCATGTAAACGTTGAATAATAAGGGGGAGAGGATGGCCCCCTGGGGGACCCCACAATTTAGTGGGAGTCTCCCGGAGACCTCCCCGCCCCCCTCCACACGTTGTCCCCGGCCCTGGAGGAAGGAGGCTACCCACTTAAGGGCAGTCCCCCCGACCCCAGAGCCAGCTAAATGGTGGGTCAACAGTGCGTGATCTACAGTATCAAACGCTGCTGTCAGATCTAACAAGACAAGCAGGGCTGACCCACCCTGGTCCAGCTGGCGGCGAAGTTGGTCTGTAATGGCGACAAGCACGGTCTCCGTCCCATGCCCAATACGGAAGCCGGACTGGAAGGGATCAAGCCCAGCTGTGTCGTCTAGGAACCGCTGCAGCTGATCCGCTGCTGCCCTCTCAATTACTTTGCCTAGGAAAGGCAAATTAGACACAGGTCGGTAATTGGAGGGAGCCGAAGGATCTAAATTCGGCTTCTTCAGCAGCGGTTTCACCATGGCCTCTTTTAACCCCCCGGGAAGACTCCTTGCTCAAGGGAGCTATTTATGATCGTGCCCAGGGGGCCTTGTAGCCCCTCCCGGCAGGATCTAACAAGCCAGGAGGGGCACGGGTCGAGGGAGCAAGTAGTTGGTCTAGCTGCAGCCAGTAACCTATCGACAGCTGCTGCGTCCAGCGGTTGGAAACGGGTGAAGGTGGGCCCGCCGAGTGGCGGCGGAGTCTCGAGTTCACTGACTGTATCAAGAGTGGCTGGAATGTCCCGGCGGAGAGTCGAAATCTTGTCGGCAAAAAAGTTCTGGAAAACCTCAGCTGTTGGTGCCAAACCCCTATCGTTTGGGACAGTTGGGATTGTTGTCAGAGACCGAATTACCTTAAATAATTGAGCTGGGCGTGAACTAGCCGACTCTATCAAGGAAGAGTAGTAGGCCTTTTTCGCTTCCTTGATAGCTTGCTCATAAACCTCTTTAAATCGTTTATAAGCTGATTTCGACGCTTCGTCACGGAGGCTCCGCCACATGTCCTCTAGTTGTCTCTTTCTCCGTTTCATCGCCCGCAACTCCTCCGTAAACCACGGCGAGCGATTTCTACCGGGAAGGAGAGAGCGCCTGGGGGCGATCTCGTCTAAGGCCGTGGAAAGACTGGCATTCCAGTATTCCACTTGTCCGTCGACCGAGTCGCTGGGGGGTTCCCAGTCCCTTAGAGCATTCAGGAACCTAGTGGGTTCCATAAGTCTCTTTGGGCGAACCAGAATAGGTTCGGCACCCTTACCGGGAGGGGGAGCCAATTTCAGTCGGACTTCCAGGACACTGTGATCCGACCATGGATCCTCCGTAATGGAGGTTAGGGTCACCTGAATTCCGGCCGCGAAGATCAGATCTAGTGTATGTCCTGCTTGGTGTGTGGGGCCGGTCTTGCAGAGTGAGAGTCCGAGTGCCTCCATGGTAGACACCAGGTCCACGGCTGCAGTTGACGGGGAGGTGGTGTCGGCGTGGACATTGAAGTCCCCCAGAACAATGAGTTTAGGGAACCTCAATGCCCACTCCGCAACCACCTCCAGCAGCTTAGGTAGGCTTCCTGTCGGTGCGTCGGGTGCACGGTACACCAGCAGGAAGCCTACGCTCTCACCTAGATCCCACACCAGGCCCGCACACTCCATCCCGGGAATGTTCGCCTCCAGAATCGTCCTGGAATTAAAAGTGTCTCGACTGAGAATAGCCACCCCTCCCCCCCGCCTCTCTGTCCTCGTCTGGTAACTGGCTACGAACCCCGGAGACGTAAACTCATGCAGGATGACTTCATCGCCCTCCTGCAGCCATGTCTCAGTGAGACAGGCGAGGTCGATCCTCCTTTCTAAGAGGAGGTCCCTGATGATCCCTGATTTGTTTCGCACGGATCTAACGTTGGCCAGTATCAGAGTTGGAGGAGAGGTATTGGTGAATGGATGAGGGATGCATTGTTTTTCGGAAGTGAGTGAAGGTACTTCAAGTCCCATAATCCGTGGTCCGTCTCACAGAAAACTGCACCAGGCTGTAGAGTGGGTCATGAGGGCTCTTTGTGCCAGATTTGGTGTTGATCAGTCATTGGATTAGGTTTGTAGCAGGCTTGGAAAGTGAGGGAAGGTACTGCAAGTCCCATCATCCATGTTCTGTCCCCCTCCAAAGTTCAGTAGGATGTAGAGTGGGTCACTGGGGCTCTGTGTGCCAAGTGTGGTCTTTATCGGTGTTTGTTGGGGGCCACAGTGGTCTGTGGGAACAGAGGGGTGTGAAAATACTACAAATTCCATCATCCATTGTCAGTCCTCCCCCGAACCTCACCAGGACGTGAAGGCAGTCATGGGGGTTATGTGTGCCAAGTTTGGTCTCAATCAGTAATTGGATGAGGGTCGCAGCTGACTTGGGAAGTGAGTAGAGGTACTTCAAGTCCCATCATCCATGGTCCACCCTCCTCCAAACTGCACCAGGATGTAGAGTGGGTCATGAGGGCTCTGTGTGGCAAGTTTGGTGTTGATCAATCATAGGATTAGGTTTGTAGCAGTCTTGGAAAGTGAGGGAAGGTACTGCAAGACCCATCATCCATGTTCTGTCCCCCTCCAAACTTCAGTAGGGTGTAGAGTGGGTCACTGGGGCTCTGTGTGCCAGGTGTGGTCTTTATCAGTGTTTGTTGGGGGCCACAGTGGTCTGTGGGAACAGAGGGGTGTGAAAGTACTACAAATTCCATCATCCATTGTCAGTCCTCCCCCAAACCTCACCAGGACGTGAAGGCAGTCATGGGGGTTATGTATGGCAAGTTTGGTCTCGATCAGTGATTGGATGAGGGTTGCAGCGGACTTGGGAAGTGAGTAGAGGCATTTCAAGTCCCATCATCCATGGTCCACCCTCCTCCGAACTGCACCAGGACATAGAGTGGGTCATGGGGGCTGTGTGTGCTGAGTGTGGTCTGTATTGGTCCTTTTTGGTGGCCTCAGTTGTCTGTGGGAACCAAAGTGTTGGAAAGTACTACAAATCCCATAATCCGTGGGTCATGTCCCCCGACCCGAGCCAGGACGTAAAGGGGGTTAGGGGGGTTATGTGTACCAAGTTTGGTGCAGGTCCATCACCCGCGCTGGTCGCTGTGGCCTGTGGAAGTGGCTGCCACATATCCGCCCTTCCGCCCTCCGCATACACACATACATACATACATACATACATACATACAAACATTCCGTTTTCTAAAGGTATACAGATACAGATATATATAGTTATGTTTATTTATATCCATTCTTTGGGCTTCTAGAACGCTCCCTCGAGAAGCCCGGAGCGGTTGACAACAGGTACAAGCAGGCGTAGAGCGGACATGGTAGGACAAGGGCGTAAAAGCAGATGAGCCACGACTTCGTCTACAACAGGGCTGTCCAACTTCTGCCCACCCAAGGGCCGGACTGCTGGTGAGTGGTCACCTGGGGGCCGAGTGGCCACGCCCCCGGCCACGCAGCTCTGCCCCCTCTCCCAAAGCGTCACAATAGCCTTGGAAGCGGGCGATTTGGGAGAGGAGGAGGAGCCACGGGGAGCCTTCCGCGGCTCCGCCCCCTCGCCCAAAGCATCACAACAGCTGCTGTGGCACTTTGGGGGAGAGGGGCGGCCGCGAGGAGGCTTCCGCGGCTCGCCCCTCGCCCGCAGGCCTGGATGGCTCGCAGGGGAAGCGAGCGCCCGGTTCTCGCTTCCCCTGCGAGCCATCCAGGCTTGCGGGAGGGTTTTTCGCCCGGCTCTCGTGTCCCTCTGATCGGGACACCAGCGGCGCCGGGATGGAGGAGGAGGAGGAGGAAGGGAGGATTCCTCCTCCTCCCCTCCCTCCCCCCCGCCGCGAACCGGATCGCAGCGGCGGCGCAGAGAGGGGGACGGAGGGGGCGGTGCAGGGAGGAGGAGCTAGCTCTCTTCCTCCTCCCTGCCCTGCCTCCCCCTCCCCCCCTTCGGCCGCCATTTTTTTTAAAAAAATTAGAATTTTTTTAAAATTAAAAAATGGCAGCCGGGGGCATAGCGGGGGCCGTGTCCAACAGGCTGGGGGGCCGTGTACGGCCTCAGGGCCGGCAGTTGGACAGCCCTGCTCTAAAACATTACTAGCGCTGAAATAATTCTAAGACTAAGCTAAACTACACAGAGAGCATAGCAATTACTCAGCTGGAAAAGCCAGGCGGGAAAGAGCCGTCTTGCAGGCTGGGCGAAAGGAGGGCCGTTCCCTGACGCCCCTGGCTTCCTCAGGTAGGGCATTCCATAGGGTTGGTGCCACCACCGGGAAGGCCCTTTGCCTTGTTGAGGACAGGTGGAGCTGCCGGATGGAGGGGACGTTGAGAAGGTTTTGCACACCGGAGCGTAGGGACCTCTGGGGACAATATGGTGAAAGGCGGTCCCTCAAGTACACTGGCCCAAGACCACGCAAGGCCTTCTTAAAGGTTAACACCAATACCTTGAAGGAGATCCGGTGCTCGATGGGCAGCCAGTGCAGTTGCCGCAATATTGGTGTAATATGGCATCTCGCCGAAGGGGTGCCGCAGCATTGTGCACTAACTTGAGCTTCCGAATCATCCCCAAGGGTAGGCCGATGTAAAGGGCGTTACAGTAATCCAGTCTCGAGGTGACCGTCGCCTGGATCACCGTGGCCAGGTCGTTCACGGAGAGGGAGGGTGCCAGCCGCCTAGTATGTGTGATATCATCCTATTGTGCAGTTTAGACTCTTGTGTCTTTTCCTGTTGCTAGTCAGGCTACTTCTCGAGTAGTTGTGGTTGTTTTCGTTGCATCTTTTATATATAGACACATATACACAAATATATACACGCACAAAACACAACCCCCTGTCAACATGTTAGCATAAAATCAAAACAATACAAACAGTAGATCAAACTGACTGCCAACAATTCACACGACACCGTCTACATCTCTACTCCATTGACACACATTACAAAAGGTGTTGGAGGTCCTATCTATGCTCCGTAACGCATCTAATTTCAGATCGATGAGCTGCACCTTCGTGTTCGTGTCTTCCATGGCCGTGCATTCCTCTTCTTACTTCCTCTCCCAGCTCTTCTTCTTTGTGGAAGGCTGGTCTTGGTCGTCCCAGATTACCCATAAGGCCACCCTA
Source organism: Anolis apletophallus (assembly GCA_030556195.1). Lineage (NCBI taxonomy): Eukaryota > Metazoa > Chordata > Lepidosauria > Squamata > Anolidae > Anolis > Anolis apletophallus. Next base: position 59,081 of record JARBWK010000072.1, read on the forward strand.
GCCCATGGCATAGGGCAGCAGCCATGGGGGGGGGGGGGGCAGATCCGGACCCCCCAAAATTGAAAAAATGAAAAAAAAAATTTTTAACCAATCCGATCTTCAGGCGCTTGCTTCTGCGCACTGAAGGAAGGAGGGGCGCCCGTGCGAGCGAGGAGGCGGCGGGGGAAGCCATGTCAGACACCCTAGGGGTGGGCCTTCCCCCTGGCTCCATCTCCCTAGCACCAGCCCCGCCCCGCCTTCCTTCACTGAAGGAAGGAGCGCCGCCCGCCCACGTGAGGGAGAAGGAGCCGGGAGGAAGTCCCGCCCCTAGGGCGTTTCTTGTGGCTTCCCCCGCCTCCTCCTCACGCCAGCCCCGCCCTTCCTTCCTTCCTTCAGCGAAGGAGCCGGGGGGAAGCCACGTCAGATGCCCTATGGGCGGGACTTCCCCCCGGCTCCTTCTCGACCACGCCAGCCCCGCCCCCTGCAAGCACCCCCCACGGGGCGGCATTTACAGAGTGTGGCCTAGGGCGCCACAAAACGTTAATCCGGGCCTGAATCTATGTGTCTATATATATACACATACACCCGATAACAGTGATGTCATATTCCATCCACAATGCTGGAGTTCCCGCTCTTCTTGACACTTTTATGTCTTCATTTAACTTAAAAGGTTGGAATTATTCCAGGCCGAATGTGATGTATGTGATTTGGACCTCTCCTTATCGCACACCCTCCCTCCCTCCCTCCCTCCCTCCCTCCCTCTTTGCACCACACAAATCTTATGTAATGCTATACAACCAATACAAATTTGAAAACGGAAGTCCTCTACCAGCCCGCACCACAGGAAGAACACCATCATCCCCACGTTAGCATAGGCCAATCTGTACTTGTCCGTTCAGCAGTTCACCTCCGTGGGTGTCGCGATGCACAGATTCGACCGGCCCCTTAATCACACACACTGAGACGAGATAAAGGCTAACTAGTTTATTGAGTATACAACAGTTCAAGAGTAAATAGTTCAGAAATGGTATTCAAAAGCAAAGTAACAAAGGAATCAAAGTTGCAATAGTCCCAAGGCAAGAGGCAAAAGTTCCAAAGCTATAATCCAAAAGTAGCAAGGGCTTGGCAAAGGCTAGGCAACGCTTCCGCTTCAATGCGGATCAGGAACAAGGCAAGGGCTCAGGATCCAAGGCAAAGACTTGGTGAGCTGCGAGCCAGGCTTGGCTCCGTGGTTCACTTCGCTAACACGCCTGGTAAGAATAGACGTGGCCGAAGCACTGGCGACCCGTTCCCACGGGTCCTATACTTAATCCCTCGGCTGAGGACCCCGACGCTCTAGGCCCCGGCGCCTCCAATCTCTGCTCACGGACCTGTGCCGGTCTAGGGATAGATGCCAGCTCCTCCTGCCACTCTCTATGTCCCTTCTCCTGTTGAAGGAGCGACCTCGAGAATCACCATCTGGATCACTATCTTCCTGGGAGCTGTCCTCCCAGGAAGGTTCCCAGCCGCTTGCCTCCATTCCTTCGCCCTCAAGCTCTTGGGAACCTCGCCCCCCCCCCCCCCGGGTGTTCATAGCTTCCGTTATCGCTGCTTCCCATTTGCACCTGGTTATCCTCCTCTTCGTCTGGGTCAGTCCACCCTGGGTCCCACGCTAAGCTCTCAGCGGGCGAAGGAGGCCCAGGCAGGGGAAACATTCCTTCTGGTAACCCTTCCAAATCCTCTTCAGAATCTAACTCTGCTGGTGCAGGCCCTAATGCCAATGGTACCCCGGGTGCAGCCCCTTGCCCACCAGGCACAAACGAGAACTGGGGTGCTACACTGGGAAGCGTAATCTCTTCAGATGCCAAGATTGATAAAGAGATCGATCACAGATGAGCAAAGGCATAGAGTGCATTCGGAAGGCTTCACAAAAGCGTCTGGAGCAACAATCACCTGAGGCAAAGCACCAAAATCCGTGTGTACAGAGCTATCGTACTGTCTATTCTCCTCTATGGGTCTGAAACATGGGTCGCCTATCGCCAACACCTACGACTCCTCAAACGCTTTCATCAGCGTTGTCTTCGCACAATCCTGTATATGTGTATATATGTGTGTTTTTGTATATGTGTGTGTATGTTTGTGTATATGTGCGTATATGTATATGCATGTATATGTGTACATGTGGGTAAGTACAGCTGTGTGTATGTGTATATTTCTGTGCATGTATATATGTATGTGTGCATGTCGTTATGTATATGTGTGTGTATATATTGTGTGCATGTATATATATATGTGTGTGTGTGTCTTGTATGTATGTGTATGTGCGTATTTGTGTTTTTATGTGTGTGTATACTTGTGTGCGTGTGCTTTGGGCAATAATGGACTGTGGGCCAATGGGGGTTTCCAGGCAGGAAGGAGAGGCAGCGGGAGAGGGGGAGGGTCCCTGCCAGAGAAATGAGTGTTGGGGGGCTGTGTGGTGGTATGGAATATATGTGTTTTGTGTGTGTATGTATGTATATATATATATTTATGTGTGTCTATGTGTGTATATCTGTGTGTGTACTTATGTGTATATGTGTATGCGTGTATATGTGTGTACTTATGTATATGTGTATTTGTATATGTATATGTGTGTATATGTGTAGATATATATTTCAGTGCATGTATATATGTGTGTATGTGTGCATCTTTATGTATGCGTGTGCATGTGGCGAAGAACAATAGTAACATCCCTTCCTGCCTTTTATACTTCCTTTCTTCCCTCTCCCCCTCATCCCTCAGCTTTTCTCTTCTTTCTGTCCTCCTGCCTCTTCCCCCTCCTTCCCTACCACCAACATTCCGACACTCTAAACTGCCAGAGGGGGGCGGCTCCCAGCCTCTACATTCTAACTGAGGGAGTATTTGCATAATGCCTCTAATTGGCCAGCACCACCAGGGGGATCATGGGAGTTGTAGTCCAATGGGTTTTTTTGTATTTTTGGTCGGGTGGTAAACATGCCTCATGGGGTTTTGCGTGTATGTGGGCTGATTTGGTGTGTCTGCCTTGTGTGGCTTCTTTGTCTACAAGGCTGTCACCACGACATGAAGGATTTTATATATATAGATTATGTAAACTATACAGGAAATGTTAAATGGGGTTGTTTTAACCTCCGGTTTGCTAGTTCAACCAAATTATCAGGCCTATTACCAAAGGATGCCACGCTATAAAGAGTGCCACCAACACGAAACGTTTGGGAAACTCTGCCTGGGAGGGTCATCCTGGGGTCAAAGACCACTGTTCTCTCCGATGTGAATTCTGCGCCTCTCGATTGGGACTCTCGGGGAAGCCCTTTCCAAATGCCACGTGTTCATAACATTACTCCTTAGTGTGAGTCCCTTGATGTTTGAGTAGCTTTGAATGACGAGTGAAGCCCTTTCCACACTCCACGCATGTATAGGGTTTCTCCCCAGTGTGAGTCCTTTGATGTGAGCGTAGATTTGAACTGTGAGTGAAGCTCTGTCCACACTCCAGGCAGTTATAGGGTTTCTCCCCAGTGTGAGTCCTTTGATGTTTACGTAGGCTTGAATTCTGAGTGAAGCTCTGTCCACACTCCAGGCATTTATAGGGTTTCTCCCCAGTGTGAGTCCTTTGATGTGAGCGTAGATTTGAACTGTGAGTGAAGCTCTGTCCACACTCCAGGCAGTTATAGGGTTTCTCCCCAGTGTGAGTCCTTTGATGACGTGAAGCTTGAATTCTGAGTGAAGCCTGTCCACTCCGGGCATTTATAGGGTTTCTCCCCAGTGTGAGTCCTTTGATGTGAGCGTAGATTTGAACTGTGAGTGAAGCTCTGTCCACACTCCAGGCAGTTATAGGGTTTCTCCCCAGTGTGAGTCCTTTGATGTTTACGTAGGCTTGAATTCTGAGTGAAGCTCTGTCCACACTCCAGGCATTTATAGGGTTTCTCCCCAGTGTGAGTCCTTTGATGTGAGCGTAGATTTGAACTGTGAGTGAAGCTCTGTCCACACTCCAGGCAGTTATAGGGTTTCTCCCCAGTGTGAGTCCTTTGATGTTTACGTAGGCTTGAATTCTGAGTGAAGCTCTGTCCACACTTCAGGCATTTATAGGGATTCTCCCCAGTGTGAGTCCTTTGATGTGAGTGTAGACTTGAATTCTGAGTGAAGCTCTGTCCACACTCCAGGCATTTATAGGGATTCTCCCCAGTGTGAGTCCTTTGATGTGAACGTAGGCTTGAATTCTGAGTGAAGCTCTGTCCACACTTCAGGCATTTATAGGGATTCTCCCCAGTGTGAGTCCTTTGATGTGAGTGTAGACTTGAATTCTGAGTGAAGCTCTGTCCACACTCCAGGCAGTTATAGGGTTTCTCCCCAGTGTGAGTCCTTTGATGTTTACGTAGACTTGAAGTACGAGCGAAGCTCTGTCCACACTCCAGGCATGTATAGGGTTTCTCCCCAGTGTGAGTCGTTTGATGTGAACGTAGACTTGAATTGAGAGAGAAGCTCTTTCCGCACTCCAGGCATCTATAGGGTTTCTCCCCAGTGTGAGTCGTTTGATGTGAACGTAGACTTGAATTGAGAGAGAAGCTCTTTCCGCACTCCAGGCATCTATAGGGTTTCTCCCCAGTGTGAGTCGTTTGATGTGAACATAGACTTGAATTCAGAGTGAAGCTCTGCCCACACTCCAGGCATGTATAGGGTTTCTCCCAATGTGAGTGCTTTGATGTGAGCGTAGACTTGAATTGTGAGAGAAGCTCTTTCCGCACTCCAGGCATCTATAGGGTTTCTCCCCAGTATGAATCCTTTGATGGGTACGTAGACCTGAACTACCAGTGAAGCTCTGCCCGCACTCCAGGCATCTATAGGGTTTCTCCCCAGTGTGAGTCCTTTGATGTGAGCGTAGACCTGAATCCTGAGAGAAGCTCTGTCCGCACTCCAGGCATCTATAGGGTTTCTCCCCAGTATGAATCCTTTGATGGGTACGTAGACTTGAACTACGAGTGAAGCTCTGTCCGCACTCCAGGCATGTATAGGGTTTCTCCCCAGTGTGAGTCCTTTCATGTCTATGTAGAATTGAATCCTGAGAGAAGCTCTGCCGGCACTCCAGGCATGTAGAATTGAATCCTTTCTCCCCAGTGTGAGTCCTTTTGATGTGTACGTAGAATTGAATCCTGAGTGAAGCTCTGCCCGCACTCCAGGCATGTATAGGGTTTCTCCCCAGTATGAATCCTTTGATGGGTACGTAGACCTGAACTATGAGTGAAGCTCTGTCCGCACTCCAGGCATGTATAGGGTTTCTCCCCAGTATGAATCCTTTGATGGGTACGTAGACCTGAACTATGAGTGAAGCTCTGTCCGCACTCCAGGCATGTATAGGGTTTCTCCCCAGTATGAATCCTTTGATGGGTACGTAGACCTGAACTATGAGTGAAGCTCTGTCCGCACTCCAGGCATCTATAGGGTTTCTCCCCAGTGTGAGTCCTTTGATGTGAGCGTAGATTTGAATCCCGAGAGAAGCTCTTTCCGCACTCCAGGCAGCTATAGGGTTTCTCCCCAGTATGAATCCTTTGATGGGTACGTAGACTTGAACTATCAGTGAAGCTCTGCCCGCACTCCAGGCATGTATAGGGTTTCTCCCCAGTATGAATCCTTTGATGGGTACGTAGACTTGAACTATCAGTGAAGCTCTGCCCGCACTCCAGGCATGTATAGGGTTTCTCCCCAGTGTGAGTCCTTTCATGTCTACGTAGAATTGAATCCTGAGTGAAGCTCTGCCCGCACTCCAGGCATGTATAGGGTTTCTCCCCAGTGTGAGTCCTTTGATGTGAGCGTAGATTTGAATCCCGAGAGAAGCTCTTTCCGCACTCCAGGCAGCTATAGGGTTTCTCCCCAGTGTGAGTCCTTTCATGTCTACGTAGACTTGAACTATCAGTGAAGCTCTGCCCGCACTCCAGGCATGTATAGGGTTTCTCCCCAGTATGAATCCTTTGATGTCTATGTAGACTTGAACTATCAGTGAAGCTCTTTCCGCACTCCAGGCATGTATAGGGTTTCTCCCCAGTGTGAGTCCTTTCATGTCTACGTAGACTTGAAAGATGAGTGAAGTCCTTCCCGCACTCCAAGCATTTGTAAGTTTTCTCCTCCATGTCTACAATCAGACGGGGGCTTAATTGCAATACTGATACCAGGCTGTTTTCCCTTCCTTCCTTATCTCCAAGCGAGGTCACGAATTCAGGAAGGCCGTCACCTTGAGGATTCCTTCTTCCTATATGATGGTCTCCTTACGGCACTCACAAGGTGGCTCCACAGAACCGTCACGTCCCTGGTCAAGAAAGAAGCAAAAGGTCAAGGACGGAAGCCAGAAACCTCCTTTCTTTCCCCCCAAGATTTCCCCCTTTACCCTTCAAGGATCATGTTGAGGATGGAGATACACCACGAAAGGCAGCCTTTGGGGGGGCCTGGAGCGCATACACGGCTCATCCCAAGGCCCAGTCCCTGGGTCGCCAGAGAGTACTCTGCTCTGCACTTCACCCACTTACTTCCCCGGCCCTACGACGCGCTGCTCGCACTATCCCTCTGTAGAGATTCGAGGTCCACTGACCACTTTCTCATGAATCCCACCGCTGCCACCACTTTGCAATGACGCCGCTGAGCGCTAGCGTCGACCTGTGTGGATTTGAACTCGAAACTGTGGAGAACTGTGGCAGGGCAGGCGGTCCCCGATGTCCCACCTCTGCCACCAATGTGTGGAGACGCAGCTGACAGCGCCCGTCCCACTTTGTGAGGATCACTCTCATTTCCACTCGCTGCCACCACGCACTACCCTTGGCTACCCACTGGGAAGAATTGAGGCTTGTGTGGGAAATAATCATGAGAGGAGAGGTCTTTCTTCAAGAACTGTGACGTCTATGCGATGTACTGAGCTTGGTTGGTTGTCACAAGGACTCCGAAGAGGTACAAACGTGTGTTTACGTTTCAACAATAACAATGGGGCACAGTTTCCCCCGTACTACCTAACACAGGCACAAGCAGTCTCACTCACTGACTGCTCCAACAGGTAAATGGCCCACTGTAGGCTTCACCTAGTTGTTTTCATTCCCAACTTGGACAAAGAGACGGCTAGAGGGCAAGTGGAGGAAACTCCGTGACGAAGGCACGAAATCAGCTTATAAGCTTGTTATGGAGACTACTGGTTGTGGGGGGTCGGGAGCAGGTGAAGGTTTTGCCCTCCTTTCTGCTCGAGATCCCCGTGTACAACTGGTGGGCCACTCAGTGTGACACAGAATCTTTCTGGAGCTCTTTACAGTCAGTTTCATTTTTAACTACCCTGAACAGTTTAGTGTCGTCTGCAAACTTTGCTACCTCAGAATTCACTCCTACATCCAGGTCATTAATGAATAAATTAAAAGTAACGGACCCAAAACTGAACTTGGGGTACGCCACTTCTCACCTCTTTCCACCCAGAGAAGTGTCCGTTTATTACCACCCTTTGTTTCCTACAGTTTAGCCAGGTTCCAATCCAGGACAAGACCTGTCCCCTGATTCCATGGCTGAAGAGCTTATTTAGGAGCCTTTGGTGAGGGACTTGGTCAAAAGCCTTTTGAAAGTCAAGGTAAACAATATCGACTGGGTCCCTTTATCTATGTGTTTATTTACACCCTCAAAGAATTCTATCAAGTTAGTAAGACATGATTTGCCTTTGCAGAAACCATGTTGATTTTCCTTCAGCAATGCCTGTTCTTCTATGTGCTTAGTGATTTTTCTTTAATAATGGTTTCCATCACTTTGCCTGGAACTGAGGTTAGACTAACTGGCCTATAATTTCCTGGATCACCCCTGGATCCTTTCTTGAAGATCGGAGTTACATTTGCCTCCCTCCAGTCCTCGGTACAGTGCCTGATCTTAGAGAAAGGTTATATATTTTGGCCAGAATTTCAGCAATTTCACACTTGAGTTCCTTAAGAACTCTGGGGTGGATGCCATCTGGCCCTGGTGATTTGTTGACATTTAGTTTAGTAAGGCATGTGAGAACATCTTCCTTGTTTATCTCTATCTGGTTTAATTCATTTAATTCCCCCTGAAAAAACTGACTCACCTGCAGGCATATGTTGTCTGTCCTCCTGTGTGTAAACGGAGGCAAAGAAGTCATTTAGCCGCTCAGCAATCTCCTTGTCTTCACTTATCGTCCCTTTCTTACCATTTTCGTCAAGTGGCCCAACTGCGTTTCTAGTTGGGTTCCTGCTTCTGATGTACTTAAAGAAGTTTTTGCTGTTTTTTTAATGTTCTTAGCTATATGTGCCTCAAAATCTCTCTTGGCTTTCCTGACGGTTGCTTTGCATTTAGTTTGCAAGAGCTTGTGTTCCTTTCTGTTCTCCTCAGTAGGAAGAGCCTTCCATTTCTTAAATGAGTTTTTCTTCTTTCCAATCACATCTTTTACTTCATTTGTAAGCCATGCCGATGTCCTCTTGGACTTTCCCGGCCTCTTTCTTATTTTAGGAATGCATTTTAGTTCGGCTTGTTTTAAAGTATTTTTAAACAGTTTCCAAGCATTTTGGAGGATTTGATTTTTTTACTGTTCCTTTTAGTTTGTTCTTTACTATTTTTTTCTCATTTTGGTGAAATTCCCTTTTTGAAAATTTAAGGTCTCTGTGTTAGTTTTCACTGACAGTTTGCTATCCAAACTTAAGTTGAAGGTTATTGTGTTGTGGTCACTGGTACCTATGGGCTCAGTTACAAGGACATCTTGAACGAGATCTTGTTCATTAGTTAGCACCAAGTCCAGGATCCCCTTTCCCCTGGTTGGTTCCATGACCATCTGCTCAAGGGAATAATCAGCTAGCATGTCGAGGAACCTTGTCTCTCTTTCATGCGTAGAACAAGAATTTAGCCAATCTATTCGGGGATAGTCCCCATTATTTATTTATTTATTTATTTATTTAAGTCACCCATTATGACTAATTTATTGCTTTTTGAGGCCTGTTTAATTTCATTTTCCAGATAGCAGTCTGCCTCTGGAGTTTGGTTGGGAGGGCGATAGCAGATCCCTAATGCTAGATTTGTTTTTTGTCCTGGGACTTTTACCCACAATGTTTCTGTAGGTGAGTTTGAATTTTCTTGAAATTCTAATTCATGGGATTCTAGCTCTTCATTTATGTACAAGGCCACACCGCCACCGTTTTTCCCTCTCCTGTCTTTCCTGTACAGTTTGTAACCTGGAATCTTTGTGTCCCAATTGTTTTCCTCTGTCCACCAGGTTTCTGTTATGCCAATAATATCAATATTTTTTTCTTTTGCCAAACATTCCAACTCCCCTATTTTTGTTCGAAGGCTTCTAGCGTTTGCGTACAGACATTTATATTTATTGCTCTGATGCCCTTTCAACTTTGGCTGTTTATGAGAATTTGTAGAAGGCCTACCATGTCCTACCTCTTGACTACTTTCTATCTTTTCTGTTGACTCAGCCATTTGTGCGTAGATTTCATCCTCCATACTTGGCGTTTCACCCTCTCGAACCGGAAGCTGCCCAGCTCCTGTCGACTTTCCCCTAGGAATCAGTTTAAAAGCTGCTCTGAAGCCTTTTTAATATTATTTGCCAGCAGTCTGGTTCCATTTTCGTTCAGGTGTAACCCGTCCCTTTTGTACAGGTCTGGCTTTCCTGAAAATGTCGCCCAGTTCCTAACAAATCTAAACCCTTCCTCTCGACACCACTGCCTCATCCACGCATTGAAGCTCCTGAGCTCTGCCTGTCTGGCTGTCCCTGCGCGTGGAACCGGTAGAATTTCGGGAATGCTACCTTTGAGGTCCTGGACCTTAATCTTCTACCTAGCAACCTAAATTTGGCTTCCAGGACCATCCGTTTGGCCTTCCCAATGTCATTGGTACCGACGTGTACCACGACTGCTGGCTCCACCCCGGCACTATCTACCAGCCTATCTAGATGCCTCGTGATGTCCGCAACCTTTGCACCCAGCAGGCAATTTACCATGCGGTCATCACATCCATCACAAACCCAGCTTTCTATGTTCCTGACAATCGAATCGCCCACTACAAGAAGCCCCCCTCCAACCACCCGTGGAGAAGTATCCTCGGTGCAAGAGGATATGGGCACATCCTCCGAGGAAGGGGTCCCAACTAAGGGAGCCGGTCCCTCTTCCTCAGACTGATGTCCTCCCTGCCCAAGACCCCCATTTTCCAAAGCAGCTGGAGGGCTGCTCAGAACGGAGTGGGATGCTCCTATTTCATCCCTGGAGATCTCTTCCTCCTGCCTCACTTCCTCTCTGTGCTTCTCCAGGTCTCCTACCTTGGCTTCAAGGGAAAGGACACGTTCCCTGAGAGCCAGGAGCTCACTGCAGCGAATGCACACCCAGGACTTCTGCCCAGCAGGCAGGTAGTCATACATGTGACACTCAATGCAGAACCCTGGTAAGCCCCCCTCCCACTGCTGGCTGGCTACCTCCATTTCTTGTTTATATGTTTTTATAATTTGACTCCTTTATTCTAGATAATTAGACTTTTTTTTCCTTTTTGTAGATTTACTGTTTGTTTTGGTCTTGATTAACTTTTTTACAAGTCTTTGGATATTTCTTTCTTTCTTTTTTTAACTTGTTACATGTTTATGTTGTGTGGCGCGCCGACAGGCGCACGGGCTGCTAAAAAATACCTCCTAGCAGCTAATACTAGAAGCTAAACAACAAATTTACCCAGGAACTTACCAGTGCTCCTTATTTTCTTATTTGCAAGTAGTCTGCTTTAAACTGCTCCTCACAGAGACAGTTGGCTGACTGATTTAAAAAACAGGAGCTAGGCTCTCTGCTTAAAAACAGGAAGTAGGCTAACTCTTCCCACCTGGCAGGAGGGCTGCTGTAGCAAGCCCCGCCCTTTCAAGGAATGGCCAAGGTTTGCGAGTTCACAGCTAGGAAATGCCTCCAAAGGGGGAAAAGAGAGGCCGAAGCAGCCCTAGCGCCCTGAGTGCCAAGCAGGTGAAACTAGGTGCGTCCCTGCCAGAGCCAACAGAAGCAACGAAAACAAACACCGTGAGTCATGACGAAGCCCTTCCCAAATCCCCCATGGACTCAGACTCCTCCATTCAGACCCCTCCAGGAAACAGACTGAGCCCTACACGCTCCCCAGAACACACCCACTTTGGGGAACAGGTAAGTGCCAGAGACCACAGTTTGGCACAGTGCCTAGACTCACCTTATCCGCCTGGGCAAGAGGCCTGTAATCTTGCTGCAAAGACACTGCAAGTAATCCTTGAGCGCTTGAACTACATTGCAGAGAAGATGGAAGCATTGTATCACTCTCTTGGCCAGCTCCCCCCCCCAAGGGAAGCCAAGGGTTAATATGCCGAACCACGCTGAAAGAGAAGCGAAGTCTCCAGCTGCAGCCTCATCAGGAACCACCTTACAAACTGAGCAGGTTTCAATTCAAGTTCATTACCACACAAACAGATGGAGAAATAAGCAATCTATTACTCAATCACTCTCTCAGATCCTCTCATAGATCTTATTTCTTATCACTGGCTACCTCGCAGGTACAAAAATAAGCGTGTCTTTATGACTTTCAGAGAGGTCATACCAAGGGAATCAGTAGCTACTGAAACGGACATCCAAGTGCCACCTCTGTGTTGATGGAGGCAGGCAGGATTTTCCCCGGGTACTGGTTGTGGGGGGTCGGGAGCAGGTGAGGGTTTTGCCCTCCTTTCTGCTCGAGATCCCCGTGTACAACTGGTGGGCCACTGTGTGACACAGAATGCTGGACTAGATGGGCTGAGGCCCCATTCAGCATGGCTCTTCTTATGTTTTTATGTTCTTAGGTGACAGTTCCCACCCGTCTCCTGCAAATGAAAGAATACCTACGGCAAAGGCATTCTGTTGTGACCAACAGGGTATTATCCAAAGAGCACCCAATCGGGAACCTTGTAACAGGCGAGTGCCGACCCACCACTTCAAACAATGCAACCAGACATTAATCATCTTAAGGCCCAACTGGGTCCGTTACTTTTTAATTTATTCATAAATGACCTGGATGTAGGAGTGAATTCTGAGGCAGCAAAGTTTGCAGACGACACTAAACTGTTCAGGGTAGTTAAAAATGGAACTGACTGTAAAGAGCTCCAGAAAGATTTCTCGAAATTGAGTGAATGGGCATCAAAGTGGCAAATGCATTTAAACCTAAACAAGTGCAAAGTCATGCACATCGGGGCAAAGATCCCCAACTACACCTACCAATTGATGGGGTCAAAGCTTTCCGAGACAAACCAGGAAAGGGATCTTGGGGTTTTGGTGGACAGCTCAATGAAGATGTCAACCCAGTGCGCAGCAGCAGCGAAAAAAGCAAATTCCATGCTAGGCATGATCAAAAAGGAAATCAAAAATAGGTCGGCAAATGTTGTATTGCCTCTCTACAAATCGATGGTAAGGCCACATCTGGAGTACTGTGTACAATTCTGGTCTCCGCACCTCAAGAAGGATATAACGGAACTGGAAAAGGTACAAAGAAGGGCAACAAGAATGATCCAAGGGATGGAGCGGCTCCCTTACGAAATCAGGTTGCAACGCCTTGGTCTTTTCAGCCTTGAAAGACGGCGTCTAAGAGGTGACTTGATCGAAGTGTATAAAATCATGCATGGGATAGAAAAGGTGAATAGAGAAACAATATTTTCTTTGTCACAAAACACTAGGACTAGGGGGCACTCCCTGAAGCTCCAAGGTAGGAAAGTTAGGACTAATAAAGGGAAATATTTCTTCACCCAGAGAAAGGGTCATTGGGTCATGGAACTCACTTCCAGAGGAGGTTGTGACAGCGGTCAGCCTGGACAGCTTCAAGGCAGGATTAGACAGATTCATGGATACCAAGGGATTCAGTAGTTACTGAAACGGACATCCAAGTGCCACCTCTGTGTTGATGGAGGCAGGCAGGATTTCCCCGGGCACTGGTTGTGGGGGGTCGGGAGCAGGTGAGGGTTTTGCCCTCCTTTCTGCTCGAGATCCCTGTGTACAACTGGTGGGCCACTGCGTGACACAGAGTGCTGGACTAGGTGGGCTGAGGCCCGATTCAGCATGGCTCTTCTTATGTTCTTATGTTCTTATGATCTCTGTCTCGTGGACTCCAGATGAGCCTCTCTCGGACCCGGGACACAGAGGAGGTTCTCGTTTGCTGGCCGGGGTGCTCTTGGGTGGGCAGGTGGGATCAAGCGGCCTGTTAAGTATGAAGGGCCCCGGGCCCGCAGGGCCTTGAAGGCAGGGGCGGTCTAAGGTAATTTTAAATGGTAGGCGAACATTATTTTGGCGCCCCCCCAACATTATTTTGCCGCCCCCCATGTAAAACAAATATACAATTATAATATCACAATACCATTGGTAGTATTATATTGTATCAATGTATATACAATATATTATACCATACTCATACTATATTATATCATAATTATATTATACTACATTACAATATATTATAATATATTGACATTATAATATAATGTAACATTCTAATATATATATTTTTTTTTATTAAAATAGTCTTTATTAAGTTTCAGTTAACATAGTAAGAAAAAAGCACATAAAACACATTTTGTAGGTTTCCCCATAGTGTCTCTTCCCCCCCTCTGGAGGGTTGTCTATGGGAGTCCTACATATGTGGAAAGGTGGACGGGGTAGGGTGGGGTAGGGGGAGGTGGTAGGGGGGGGTAGATACAGTGGGGGTGTAAAGTTTAAAAGGAAAAAAAGCATATAAGGCATAGCATATTGTACATTTCAACTGACATTGATTACAATTCCAGCTCTTCTTTGGAAATCTCCAACTTTCCTAAAATAAAGGGAATAAGAAAACAAAGCGTGGTTTGAAAGGGAAAGTAAACTATTTAAACCAATGTTATTCCTTCCTAATATTTTTTTTTCTACTTAGATTAAGGTTTTTTTGTTGTTTTGTGTGTGTGTGTGTGTGTGTGTATATATATATATATATATATATTATTTGTTTTTACCTTTTTAGGTCTATTTCTATGTCAAATTCTTTTTTACAGTACTCTATAAATTGCTCATATTTATTTGGATGTAGTATTTCCTTGTTTATATTTTCTTTTAACCTGTCCGACAATCTTTCCATCTGGATTGTGTCTATAATTTTTAAGATCAGCTCCTCCTTCTTTGGGCTTGTATCTATTTTCCAGTATTTTGCAAATAACATCTTTGCTGCTGTAGTTATCAATAGAAATAATTTTTTTCCCAATTTATTTAAGTCTTGATCCAATATTCCCAATAGAAAGGCATCTGGTCTCATTGTTATCTTTTTTCCAATAATTTTTCCTGTCTCCCTATGTGCCATGGTCCAGAAGGCCCTTGCTTTCTTGCATAGCCACCAGACATGGAAGTACGTTCCGTTTGTATCTCTACAATTCCAACATCTGGGACTCGCATTTTTGTACATTTTAGCAATCTTTATCGGGGTTAAGTACCATCTACATATTACTTTAACCCAGATTTCCTTATAGCTCTGACTATAGGTAGCGTTAGCATTATTTTTCCAGATTGTTCTCCATACTTCAGGCCTGATTCTATAACCTACATTTCTTGACCACTCTGTTCTATGTCTCTTACTTTGATCTCCCCCCGTCTTTTGTAGTATCTTGTATATTTTACTTACTAGCTTCTGTTTGTTACCTAGTAGCAGTTCTTCCATTTCGGTACATTCTTGTACAAATCTCTTCTTTTTATCTTCTTTATAGATGTTACAGATCTGTAGGTATGGGTACCACCCTATTATTTTGTTCTCATCTAGTAATTGTTGGTGCGTTTTCAGAACCCACTCTACTCCGTCCCATTTGATTAAGTCTTTGTAGGTTAGCCATTGTGTGTCATCAGTCTGTCTAACCCGAAAAGCTTCTACTGGGGAAAGCCACATTGGAGTCCTTATCTTATATTTCCTATAGTACTTTTCCCAAATCTTTATTAGCGAACTCCTAATGTAATGATCTTTAAACATTGAATCATTTTTGATTTTATTGTAGTGCAGATAAGCATGCAATCCAAATTTTAAGTTGAACCCCTCTAGATTTAGTAGTCTATCCTCTGTTAGTTGGCACCACTCTTTTAACCAGGCTAAGCAATTTGCCTCATAATAGAGTTTCATAAAATAATAAAATTATTTATTTAAATAAAATTACCCTCTACCAAATATTTCCATGACTCCTATAAAACTCAAATAACCCAAAATAAAGTAAAATAAAACATTATATATTACTATTTTGTACAATACCACTATACTGCAATATTGTTTGTAATATTACATGTAATATAAAATATATCGTTATTCTATTGTTATATTGTATTTGTATTATATTGTATGACAATATTAAGCAGAACTGTATAATAATCAACAAGAAATGCCATGTAAATGCATCAAAATCAGAATATATTACCGACCACCCGTCTCATAATCCATAGGAGTGAGTCTCCCATAAGTCCAAAGTTAGGATCCCAATGTAAATGTAAATAGAAAAACAGCCCAAATGTTCAAATGAGGTCGAATACAGGCAGCGTGGCCTGGGCAAACTTGGGCCCCCCCTCCCTCCCTCTCGGTGTTTTGGACTCCAACTCCCACAACTCCTCATAGCCTCAGGCCCCTCAGGTCTAGGCAGAAATAGAGCCGAAGGAAGGAAGGAGGGAGAGAAGAGGCCACAGAGGAGGAGGAGGAGGAGGAGGAAAGCCCTTCCTTCGTTCCTTCACTTACACTTCCTTCACTGATTCTTTTCTCCTTCCCGCAAACAGCGGCGGAGACAAAGGGAGAGGGGAAGCACTCCCTGCCTGCCCGATAGGGAGTGCCTTGCTTACAGGCTTCTGCACAAGGGAGCTACTGGGCATGCGCGGAGGTTTTCGCTCCTGCGCTCAACTTCAGATCCGGAGCAACTGCGCCTACGTGAAAACCTCCGCGCGTGCCCAGAAGCGGCGTCGGAGCGCACAAGGCCGGGGTCAAAAAGCAGGCAGCTGCAGCACTGTCTGAGGAACATCGGCAGGGCCAGGATGGCGCCCCATGCGGCCAGGATGGCGCCCCCTTCCCAGATGGCGCCCTAGGCGGCCGCCTACTTGGCCTATCTTGTGGGACCGCCCCTGCTCGAAGGTCAAGGCCAGGGTCTTACGGAGGACTCTGTATTCGACCGGCAGCCAGTGCAGACGCTGCAAGGATGGTGAGATGTGGCATCTCATTGGTGTTTCTGTGAGGAGCCTGGCGGCAGCATTCTGCACTATCTGGACCTTGCGGGTGAGTGAACGAGGCAGACCCACATATAAGGCGTTGCAGTAATCCAGCCTTGATGTAACTGTGGCGTGGATTGCTGTAGCTAATGCCTCCGTTGGAAGGTAGGGCGCCGAGGGGGATGGGGTCAGCGGTTCCCCTTCGAAGGGGGGCCATGAGTAGACTGGTTCTAATGGACGGCCCGGCCCCCAGCGGTCCCTACCTTGAGGCAGAAAACACTCGACCTCCAAGGGAAACAACACCGCGAAGACTACAGCAACGAAATAACCCCTCCCCCCCCCAAGAAGGACCCATGGCTGGTAACGACTCCCATCCTACCTTATGCCATGATACAGACCTGACAAGGAATCTTCAGATCGAAACCCCCGGCCGCTCCCAAAATCGACATATTGACGACCAGCACAAACTCCACATTCCGACCTGGAACATTGCAGGGTGGGAGCCTTCTGCAAAAGACCCCTCCTGCCTAGAACTCCTATCCCAAGGTCACATTATCCTGCTTCAGGAATCATGGGCGGGAGGAGGCATCACAAGTAATGGGTTCCAATCCCACTCAATCAACGCAGAGCCCCCAACCAGGTACGGGAGGCCCAAAGGAGGCCTGGTCATCCTAATCTCCAACGAGCCACGGGCTAAGGCAACACACCCCTGCCCTCCTTGAAGTCAAGTGCTATGGCTGCTCCAATTCAGTTCAACAACCACAAAACGTTGGCAATAAACGTCTACATGCCCCCCATGAGAAGCGAAGCCCCAGTCAAAGCCGCGTGGCCGGAGCTGGAGTCCCACATCGAGGATCTCGTACTGCAGAACCCAGGTGCATTTATACTCCTGGGGGGTGATTTCCATGCAAGGATGGGCCCAGGTGACCCCTGTGACGTCTCACTCCCCAATGCAGACTGGATCCACACTCAGGACAATGCTGGTAACGGTCAATCGTTTATTGAGAAGGATAACATGGCTTCTGATGCCAAAGATGGCATCACAAGGAACAAACACACCTTATATACCAAACACACTCCCACAATCTGTCCATCAACCCAAAGGCCCACCCCCCTTGGCCCAGTAGGATGCCACCTGCTGCAAGCTTGCACCAAGCCCGGTTGGTGTGGTGTGGCCTCCAAGGACAGCCCTCAGCTCCACTCAGACATGTTTACATAACAGCACCTGGAACCTCGTCACTGTAAGGGCCAAAGGTCACAGCGTTCCAAGCTGAGATGATCCCTTGACCCTTGCAACCCCCCTCTTTTTAAGCAACAGAGCTGCCCATCTCCAATCAGTGAGGCTGAGGGACCTTTCCCTGACCGTGTGTCCAAAGACCCGAAATCGCATTTCGCGGGCTTATGTCTTGCCAAAACAGCCTATAGGCTAAATCTCTGCATTTTAAATGGGGTGCTGGAGGGTGGCCACCCAGCCGAAGTCACCTTTCTTTCGGGCAGAAAAACGAGCGCTATTGCCTACATGGCCATTTCAAGGGATTTCCTCCCTTATGCTAAATCCCTAAAAGTTATGCCCAAACTTGAGAGCGACCACCTCCCGGTCTCTCTTCCATTGAACTCCTTCTCGCAGGAAACTCCCGTAACGGAACAATACCAGCCTCTACTACTGCCAACAGAAAGATCCTATAACCGAGCCCAATGGGCCCCACACCTGAACCAAAGAATAACTGACCTGCTGGCCACAGGTCAGCTTCTGAGCCCTCGCTCCTCTCTCACATCAGCCGGAACCACCAGCACACCCATGGAAAGCTATAGAACCATCACGCAAGAGCTTCAGAGACAGCTAAACCAGAGCAACAGCACAGTCCGGAAACAGCAACACCGACAACAGGACCAACAATCCCAGGCGGGGTTTGACAAGGAGTGTGTTTCCGCCAAAAAGGCACCCACCACTGCTTGTCCGATTTGCAAACCCAACGCTTCCCCTACAACTGCACAAGCTCTCCTTCCGCAAAAGAGACAATAATGTAAACAATGGCTGACTCGCAAGGAGGGAGAAGCCACGAAAAACAACTGGGCCCGGCCCATCCAAGCGGTCAAGGCAAAAGATGCCGCCGCCTTCTGGCCTACCACTTCTAATATCCAAACTTGGGACCGTCCCTTGGTTGACTCTCAAATACCCCCAGGCATCTGGGAAGCACACTTTCAGGAACTTTACAGGGATACCTCGCCGGACATCGTGGGTGGAGAGGCCTGCCCCATCTCATCGATGGAAGACCTCCCCATGTGGCCCCCAGCGACGCCTGCCGAAATTAGAAGACTTGTAGCCCAATTAAAGCCAGGAAAGGCGCCAGGAGAAGATCTGATGCCCCCCGAGGTCATTAAGAACCACCTGGACTTCTGGTCCCCCGTTCTAGCATCATTGTTTACCTGCATAGATCAATATGGACAGGTGCCAAAGGACTGGGGGCTGGCAATTATTGTCCCCATATCTAAAAAGAAAGGGAAACAGGGTGACCCCGCAAGCTATGGGCCCATCAGCCTCCTCAATACCACCAGCAAAGTATGCGCAAGGCACCTTCAAGGGAAACTGCTGGACTGGATGGAGCAAGAGAAGATACTGGCAGAGGAGCAAGCCGGCTTCAGGGAAGGACGGTCCACCATCGATCAATGTATAGTATTGCAACACCTCATAGAAAAATACTCCTCCCACAAGCCACCCTCCCTCTATGCTGCGTGTATAGGCTTCAGAGCAGCCTTTGAGTCCATTTCCCGTGCCAGGCTATGGGGAAAGCTTGGGCCCACCTCAATAGACAGGCGGCTTCTGCCGTTACTACGGACACTCCATGAAGGAACTACTCTGAAAGTAAGACGCAGTTCCCAGGGCCATCTTACCCAAGCGGTCAAAACTGAGAAGGGCCTCAAGCAAGGCTGCCTTTTGGCCCCACTTCTCTTCAATTTCTCCATCAACTCTATGGTGGAACACCTATTCAACCTGGATTTCCACCCTCCAAAACTAGCTGGAAGGCACCTCTCCACCCTGCTCTATGCTGATGACGCAGTGCTTCTCTCCAGAACTCAAGTGGGACTGAAGAGAGCCCTGAGAGCATTGACACATTACTGCCGGGAAGAACAGCTGCATCTCTCGATGTTGGTCTTTGACCGTAAATAAATATCTATCTATCTATCAGTTGCACCTCAACTTTCAGAAAACTAAAATTATGGTGTTTGCTAAACGACCCGAGAGGCACAACTGGAGAATAGATGGAAACAAAACAGAGCAGGCCTCAAGCTCTAAATACCTTGGTGTTACCCTCCACGGCAGCAACAGCAGGGAAGCCCACGCAGAGTCCGCAGCAGAGGTGGCACAAAAGAGCCCATCCGCTACCCTAAGATGTCTCAGGACGGGAGGAGGTCACTTCATACCGGCGGCTCTTAAACTTTTTGAAGCAAAACCAGTCGCACAAATGCTGTACGGAGCCCAGCTTGGACCCTTCTCAAACGAGGCCCCACGAGAGCGTGTCCAATCAAAATCCCTCAGAGCGGCTTTACAGGCTCCCAGGCGTGTCCCTAACGCCACCCTGCGATTGGAGACAGGTTTCGCGAAAGTGGAAGCGAGAATATGGGCAGCTATCCTCAATTACTGGCCACACCTATGCTTCTCCCCACGTGGTCTGGCCCCCTTCATCACGAGAGACGGCTTCCAGTCCACATGGATTAAGACAGTAGCAGCCAAGATCGCAACGCTAGGTCTCTCCCAAGGACAATGGCTAAGCATGAGATGGGACCAAGCCAAGGATCTCATTAAGCAACGGATCCTGGACATAGAGCGCCAATCGGACCCAGCCTGTTCCCCAGCCTTCATTGTTAGGGAAGCCACTAGATACCTCACTGCCCCCATGGCAGACCTAACGGACCTGGAGGTGCCCAAACACCGAAGGGCTTTGACCCTGGCAAGATGCCATGCCCTCCCATCGGCTGTATTGGAGGGGAGGTATCGGAAGACCCCCTCCAAGCAGAGACTATGCCCCTGTGGGTCTGGTCACGTGGAAACAACTGAGCACGTGCTTCTTCAATGCATGTTCTACAGAGATCTCAGATCCAATCTCATTGGGCCATGGCTTCTGAAGTACCCGGGGCGCAGTGAAAGGTGTCATTCCACCCTGCTGCTGCTTTCGGACTCTGACACTGCAATGACTTACAGTAGTCCAGCCTCGAGATGACCGTAGCTTGGATCACCGTGTCTAGATCACTCCCGGTGAGATAGGGCGCCAGCCGCCTAGCCTGCCGCAGGTGGAAGAAGGCGGATGTGCTGACAGCGGAGGCCTGAGTCTCCATCGTCAGGAGTGGATCTAACTGGACCCCCAGGCTCTTTACTGGGTGCGACGGGCATAGTGCCTGGCCGTCCAGAGTAGGGAGCTGGAGCCCACACCCACCAGGATGGCCCAGCCAGAGGATCTCCGTCTTCGAGGGGCTCACTCTCAGCCGACTGGCTCGTAGCCAACCAGTCACGGCTTCAAGGCATTGCTGGAAACAATCGGGCACAGAGTCTGGGCAGCCGTCCATCCTCGGCACCAGCTGGGTGTCATCCGCATACGGGTGGCACTCCAGACCAAAACTCCGCTCAAAACTTTGCAAGTGGTCGCATGTAGACGTTGAATAATAAAGGGGAGACAATGGCTCCCCAGGCACCCCACAACTTAAGGGAAGCCTCTCAGGAGCCATGCCTCCCCTCTCCACTCACTGTCCCCTATCAAGGAGGAAGTAGGACACCCATTCAAGAGCCGTCCCCCTCACTCCCGTCACAGCTAGGCGGTGGGTGAACCATGCGTGGCCTACCGTATCAAAGGCTGCCGTGAGATCTAACAACACGAACAGCGCTGGTCCCCCTTGGTCCAGTTGGCAGCGGAGCTGGTCTGTGATGGCGGCCAGCACGGTCTCTGACCCATGCCCACTACGGAGGCCGGACTGGTAGGGATCTAATCCGGCTGTGCCATTTAGGAACTGCTGCAGCCGGTCCGCTACTGCCCTCTCCACCACCTTGCCCAGGAACGGTAAATTCGACACTGGGCGGTAATTGGAGGGAACCGTAAGGTCTAATTCCGTTTTTTCCAGTAGCGGACTCACCATCGCCTCTTCCGATCCCCCTAGGAACACTCCTTGCTCAAGGGAGCGGTTAACTATCTCCAACAGGGGGCCACGTAACCCCTCCCAGCAAGATTTAACTAGCCAGGAGGGGCACGGGTCAAGGGAGCAAGTGGTAGGTCTGGCTGCAGTCATGATCCTATCGACAGCCTCTACGTCCAGTTGATGGAACCGGTCGAGAGTGGGCCCACCAAGAGGCCACGGAGTCTCGAGTTCACTTACTGTATCAACCGTGGCCGGGAGATCCCGGCGGAGCAGCAAAATCTTGTCCGCGAAAAAGCCCTGAAAAGCCTCAGCAGAAGGGGTCGAATCTTTACCATATGGGACGGTAGGGACCGTCGTCAGGGACCGAATAATACTGAACAGTTTAGCTGGGCGTGAGCTGGCAGACTCGATCAAGGAGGCACAGTATAGTTTTTTAGCCTCCTTGATAGCATTCTCATAAGTTTCTTTAAATAACTTACAAGCCGATTTCGTCGCTTCGTCACGGATCTCTCGCCACACGCCCTCTAGCCGTCTCTTCTCCCGCTTCGTCACCCGCAATTCCTCGGTGAACCAAGGGGAGCGATTGTTGCCAGGTTGGAGAGGGCGTCTGGGAGCGATCTCGTCTAGTGCTGTGGAAAGCCCGGAGGTCCAAGCTTCCGCCAGCAGGTCAACCGAGTCTCTGACAGGTTCCAAGTCCCTTAGAGCAGGGCTGTCCAACTTCTACCGGCCCAGGGGCCTGAATTCCAGTCACTGATCAACTGGGGGGCCGAGGGGTCTGCCTCCGCCCCCTCCCGGGCTCCGCCCCCTCCCTGGCTCCGCCCCCTCCCCGGGCTCCAATATACTTACAATTACTAGTTGCATTATTAATTATAAAATAAATAAATAAAAAATGGTACTGATTTGTTGTCTGTTTGCAAGGATTATCATAATTATATGCATGCATACATACATATATATATATATATGTATATAAGAGTATATTTTATATTTCTGCCCCCATATATTCCCACCCCCATCTTACCCTTATTTCCAAATTAAATACATTTATTATTGTTATTATTATATTTCTGCCCCATATATTCCCACCCCCATCTTCCCCTTATTTCCAAATTAAATACATTTATTATTATTATATTTCTGCCCCATATATTCCCACCCCCATCTTCCCCTTATTTCCAAATTAAATACATTATTATTATGATTATTATTATTTATTTCCCCATATATTCCCACCCCCATCTTCCCTTATTTCCAAATTAAATACATTTATTATTGTTGTTATTATATTTCTGCCCCATATATTCCCACCCCCATCTTCCCCTTATTTCCAAATTAAATACATTTATTATTGTTATTATTATATTTCTGCCCCATATATTCCCACCCCCATCTTCCCTTATTTCCAAATTAAATACATTTATTATTGTTGTTATTATATTTCTGCCCCATATATTCCCACCCCCATCTTCCCCTTATTTCCAAATTAAATACATTTATTATTATTATATTTCTGCCCCATATATTCCCACCCCCATCTTCCCCTTATTTCCAAATTAAATACATTTATTATTGTTATTATATTTCTGCCCCATATATTCCCACCCCATCTTCCCCTTATTTCCAAATTAAATACATTTATTATTGTTATTTTATTTCTGCCCCATATATTATTATCTTCCCCTTATTTCCAAATTAAATACATTTATTATTATTATATTTCTGCCCCATATATTCCCACCCCCATCTTCCCCTTATTTCCAAATTAAATACATTTATTATTATTATTATATTTCTGCCCCATATATTCCCACCCCCATCTTCCCCTTATTTCCAAATTAAATACATTTATTATTGTTGTTATTATATTTCTGCCCCATATATTCCCACCCCCATCTTCCCCTTATTTCCAAATTAAATACATTTATTATTGTTGTTATTATATTTCTGCCCCATATATTCCCACCCCCATCTTCCCTTATTTCCAAATTAAATACATTTATTATTGTTGTTATTATATTTCTGCCCCATATATTCCCACCCCCATCTTCCCCTTATTTCCAAATTAAATACATTTATTATTGTTGTTATTATATTTCTGCCCCATATATTCCCACCCCCATCTTCCCCTTATTTCCAAATTAAATACATTTATTATTGTTGTTATTATATTTCTGCCCCATATATTCCCACCCCCATCTTCCCCTTATTTCCAAATTAAATACATTTATTATTGTTATTATTATATTTCTGCCCCATATATTCACAACCCCATCTTCCCCTTAAGCCCCCTGCTTCGGCCTACCTTTCCAAACGCGCTAGATCCATGAGTAGCCGGACCACGTGTGAGACGGCGGGCAGGCGAGCAAGGCGGCTGCGCTTCCGCCGCGGCTGCGCCATCTCCGCCTCACAAAGATGGAGCGCGCCGATTGGCGAGAGGGAGGGAGGAGGAGGAGGGAGCCTGCTCCTCCTCCCTGCCCCGCCCCGCCCCCCAAAAATAAATAATAATAATAATAATAATAAATAAAAATTTAAAAAATATTTTTTAAAAATTTTAAGCAGCCGCTTTCTTTTTTAAAAGGGTAGAGGGCCGCAGGGAAGGGGCTGGGGGGCCGTATACGGCCCACGGGCTGCCAGTTGGACAGCCCTGCCTTAGAGCATTCAGGAACTGCACCGGTTCCATGAGTCTCCTCGGGCGAACCCAAATGGGTTCGGTGCCCTTACAGAGAGGAGTGGCAAGCTCCGACCGGATTCCCAGGACACAGTGGTCCGACCATGGCACCTCTGCGCAAGAGGATTGGGCCACTTGGATGCCGGCACAGGAGACCAAGTCCAGGGTGCGACTGGCCAAATGCGTGGGCCCAGTATTACAGAGGGAGAGTCCCAGCGTCGCAATGGTTGACATTAGGTCCTCCGCTGTTCTGGAAACGGGGGCGGGCTCTGCGCGGACGTTGAAGTCCCCCAAGACGAGAAGTCTAGGGAAGCTCAAGGCCCGCTCAGGGGTCGCCTCCAACAGCGCGGATAGGCTCTCTGCTGGCGCGTGAGGCGCTCGGTACACCAACGGAAAGGCTATACTCTCCTGTGAACCCCACGCAAGGCGGACACACTCAACCCCGGTGATGTTCGGTGCCGGTATCCGCCTGAAAACAAACATGTCTAGGGCGAGCATTGCCACACCTCCCCCCCCCCCGCCTCCCTACCCTCGTCTGGTGACTAACTACAGACCCTGGAGATGCTCACTTGGGGGCTGCCGGTGTGTTTTCTGGGCCCCTCTTGTCCGTAACTTATTTATTTATTGATATTTATTACTTCGTACTTATCCCCCCCCCCAGACTGCTCAGGGGGGGCTTACAGTAATTCAACAGACATCTCATAAAACCAACAACAAAACACCATTGAAACAGAACAACAATTAAAACAGTTGAAACAGCGGATAAGTCACAGTGGGCCGCACGCTAGGCAGCGCAAAAGGGAAACTGTAGTCTAGCCAACCCCGAAGGCCTGCTGAAACAGCCGGGTCTTAACTGCTTTCCTAAACGGGAGGAGGCTCTGGGTGGCGCGGATGCCGGCGGGCAGTGCGTTCCACAGGGTTGGAGCCGCCACAGAGAAAGCCTGGCGGCAGGTTGAGGACAGATGGCAAGTCTTCACATTTGGAACGACCAGGAGATTTTGCTCTTCGGAGCGCAACGATCGAGCGGGACGGTATGGGACAAGGCGGTCCCGCCGGTTCACTGGCCCCAGACCCCGTAATGCCTTGACAGTCAAGACTGGCACTGGAAGCCAGTGCAGTTCGCGCAGGGCTGGCGTGATGTGGTGGCCAATCGGGACCCCGCCAGGAGTCGGGCTGCAGCGTTCCGCACCAGCTTGAGTCTCCGGAGTACCGACAGAGGAAGGCCAATGTACAGAGCGTTACAGTAGTCTAGCCTCGAGATGACCGTGGCTTGGACCACTGTGGCCAAGTCGTGCCGGGACAAGTAGGGGGCCAGCTTCCTCGCCTGGCGGAGATGGAAAAACGCCACCCTGCTGACGGTGGAGACGTGAGCCTCCAATCGACAGCAGAGGGTCCAGGGTTACTCCTAAGCTCTTAACAGAAGACGACGGACGTAGCGTCACGCTGTCCAGGGTCAGAAGCTGGACATCCCTACAGTCCGGGCGACCCAGCCACAGGATCTCCGTCTTGGCCGGATTCACCTCCAACCTACTGGCTCGCAGCCACCCAGTGACGGCCTCAAGGCAGCGGTGGAAATTATCGGGTACGGCTTCGGCCCGGCCATCCGTCCTCAGGATGAGCTGGGTGTCATCAGCGTACTGGTGGCGCTCCAGCCCAAAGCTACGCACCAGCCGGGCAAGGGGTCGCATGCAGATGTGAAATAACAGAGGAGAGAGGATTGCCCCCTGAGGGACCCCGCAATGGAGCAGGGGACCCCCGGAGACAACCTCGCCCCTCCTCACTCGCTGCAGCCAGTTCCGGAGGAAGGAGGACACCCAATTAAGGGCTGCCCCCCTCACCCCGGCAAGGCGGTTGGTCAATAGATTGCAATCGACTGTGTCAAACGCTGCCGTGACGTCCAATAACACAAGCAGCGCCGATCCGCCTCGATCCAGATGGGAACGTAGCTAATCCAAGATGGAGACCAGAACCATCTCCGTCCCATCCGAGCCCCAGGATGACGGGGTGCCAAGGGCTTTTTGAGCCGCGGCACATTTTTAACCTTTGCAAAATCCTGGGGCACACCACCAACCAAAATGACACAAAACGACACTCTAACACAGTAATGCACATAGTTAATATGTTTTTGAATGTGTTTATACACTCAGCGTGAAACCTGGGCCTGTTTCGATGAACACAACATAGATATCCTGGCAGGAATGGCAGAAAGGCACAAACTTCCCACACAGAACTCCCGTAACCAAGAGAAAATGCTATAAGAGTTTGGTGGGCATTGACCTTGAGTTTTGGAGTTGTAGTTCACCTATGTCCAGAGAGCACTGTGGACTCAAACAATGGATCAGGATCAGGACCAAGCTTGGCATGAATACTCAATATTCCCAAATGTGAACACAGATGGAGTTTGGGGGGAATAGACCTTGGCATTTGGGAGGTACAGTTTCTGGGATTTATAGTGAACACACAAACAAAGAGCATCCTGAACTCTTGCAACAATGGAATTGAACCAAACTTGGCATATTGAACTCTCATTACCAACAGAAAGTACTGAAAGGGCTTGCTTGGGAATTGACCTTGAGCTTGGAAGTTGTAGTTCACCTACACCCGGAGAGCACTGTGGACTCAAACAATGTTATGTTGTGTTGCTGTTTGTTTTCTCTCCAGAATCCCAATGTTGGAAGGAGGCTCACCACTTTAAGGTCCCTCAAACAGGCGTGGGAAAACTCCGGCCCTCTGGGTGCTTTGGACTCCAACTCCCACCATTCCTCACAGCCTGAGGCCCTTTCCTGCTTAAGTGGCTGAGGGGGAAAAGGAAAAGGGCCTCAGGCTGCTAGGCATGGTGGGAGTTGGAGTCCAAAACACCTGGAAGGCCCAAGTTTGCCCATGCCAGCTTCGGACAGAGACCTCCCCCTCCCCCTTCACGCCCTTTCTTCCCCCTCCTGCCCAACACTTGCTTTTTCTTCTGCCGCCATGTTGGTCCGAGGGGGCAGCGTGAGCGTGTTCAGGAGGGGAGGGGGGAGGGAGGCGTGACCCGTGCGGGCGCTACTGCGCAGACCCGCCCCAGAGCAAAGCGAGCAGAGCCAGGCTGGGAAGAAGGGGCCTTGGAGGTTCCCGTTTCCCACGGCACACCTGGGGATCGCCCACGGCACACTGGTTGGGAAACACTGCATTAAATGAACACATGGGCCCATAAGTCCCTGGGCCGCCTTCCTTCCTCCTCCCCTCCCAAGTGCGCGCACAGCAGGCAGGAGCCTTTTCCCACCCCTCCTCTTGCCCCACGTGCGTGGCGGCTTTCCCTCACCCCTCTTCCTCCTCCAAGCAGGGGCACAGCCACAGCCTAAGGGGCACCCTTCGCTCACTCCCTCGTGCCCCCCACTTCCCTCCCCTCCTTGCCTCCCTCTCTCCTTCTCTTCCCAATTGTAGTAATATTTATGCACCGCTGTGGGATTATTCGCATAAAGGACTCTGATTGGCCAGCCTCAGAACTCCAACACGCTAAGGCAGGGGTGCTCATTAGGTAGATCACGATCGAATGGTCGATCCCAGGACCGAAGGTCGATCCCAGATGGATGGGGCACTTCTGAGGGGGCGGAGCCAGGCCGCGCGAAGCTCCACCCCCTTCTCCCCCACTTCTGGAGGGAAGAGGGGGAACGCCAGGCAGTAGTGGCATAGATAGCCCCCACTGGCTTGGCATTCCCCTCTTGCCTCCAGAAGGGGGAACGCCAAGGCAGGAGTGGCATAGATAGCCCCCACTGGATTGGCATCCCCCCCCCTTGTCTCCAGCAGCTGTGAAGTAGCTCATATGCTGAAAAAGTGTGGGCACCCCTGCTCAGAGGGGCGGACTCTGATTGGCCAGCCTCAGAACTCCCCGCACCCCTTGCCACTGAGAGACCATAAATGCTGATTGGCCGCCCAGAATGCAGCTGAAGATATTTCAAAGGCTTGGGTTTTATTAGAAGTGGAATGCTCATATGCTGAAAAAGTGTGGGCACCCCTGCTCTAAAGCACCAGATTATTTGCATAAAGGACTCTGATTGGCCAGCCTCAGAACTCCAACATTCCACGGCCCCAGACAGAGGGGATTGGTTGCCACTAACATGATATTTGCACAAAGAACTCTGATTGGCCATCCACATTCCAACATTCTAAGGTGACTCGGAGAGAAAAGGAAAGGCCTCAGGCAGTCAGACACTGCGGCCCACAGCAGTGACGGATCAGGACCACACTTGGCACACAGGGGCCCAATGGCCCACTTCACAACGCGACCCTCACCCAATGACCACTACAGACCAAAATTGGCACACAGAGCCCCCTTGACCCACTCAACACCCTGGTGCTGTTTCAAGGAGGACGGGCCACAGATGTTGGGACTTGAAGTACCTTCACTCACCTTCTGAAACGTGAGTCAAGGGACACAGAAGGCCCCGCAGACCGATTCAGCCGGAGAACCCGGCCGTAGCAGAGCGCTTAACAATTGGATGTCGTATTCAATAATCTCCATCGCATCCCTCTCTCTCTATCTCCATGTCTCCTCTATTCTCTATATCTCTATCTCTATGTATAATAAAGCGGAATGTTTGTTTGTATGCGTGTTTGTGGGTATGTGGGAATGTATGTGGCAGCGTTCTGACTGGCTGCCACTTCCACAGGCCACAGCGACCAGCGCGGGTGATGGACCTGCACCAAACTTGGTACACATAACCCCCTTGACCCCCCCCCCTTTACGTCCTGGTACAGTTTGGGGGACATACACCACGGATTATGGGATTTGTAGTACATTCCAACACTTTGGTTCCCACAGACCACTGTGGCCACCTAAAAGGACCAATACAGACCACACTTGGCACACAGAGTCCCCATTACCCACTCTATGTCCTGGTGCAGTTCGGAGGAGGGTGGACCATGGATGATGGGACTTGAAGTACCTCTACTCACTTCCCAAGTCCGCTGCGACCCTCTTCCAATTTCTGATCGAGACCACACTTGACATACATAACCCCCATGACTGCCTTCATGTCCTGGTGAGGTTTGGGGGAGGACTGACAATGGATGATGGGATTTGTAGTACTTTCCCACCCCTCTGTTCCCACAGACCACTGTGGCCCCCAACAAACACCGATAAAGACCACACTTGGCACACAGAGCCCCAGTGACCCACTCTACATCCTACTGAAGTTTGGAGGGGGGCAGAATATGGATGATGGGACTTGCTGTACCTTCCCTCACTTTCCAAGACTGCTGCAAACCTAATCCAATGACTGATCAAGACCAAACCTGGCACACAGGGCCCTCATGAACCACTCTACATCCTGGTGCTGTTTTGTGTGAGACGGACCACGGAAGATGGGACTTGAAGTACCTTCACTCACTTCGTAAAAACAATGCAACCCTCATCCACTCACCGATACGGACCAAACCTGGCACACAGAGCCCCCGTGACCCACTCTACATCCTACTACACTTTGGGGGAGGGTGGACCACAGATGATGGGATGTGCAGTACCTTCAGTAATTTCATGATACCACTGCAACTCCCAATACTGATGGATGAAGACCAAACTTGGCACACAGAGCCCCCATGACCCACTCTACGTCCTGCTGCACTTCTCAAATGACCCGGGCACTGCCGGGTCCCCAAGCTAGTCTGTAATAAAGCGGAATGTTTGTTTGTATGTGGGTGGGTTTGTGTGTATGTATGTGGCACCGTTCTGATTGGCTGCCACTTTCACAGGCCACAGGGACCAGCGCGGGTGATGGACCTGCACCAAACTTGGGACACATAACCCCCCTGACCCCCTTTACGTCCTGGTGCGGTTTGGGGGAGATGGACCACGGATTGTGGGCTTTATTTATTTATTTATTTATTATTATTTATTTCAGGATTTTACCCCGCTCTTCTCAACCCCCGAGGGAGGGAGGGGGGACTCAGAGCGGCTTACAGTACGGCACAATTCGATGCCACATCAAACAGCGTAAAACCCCAAAACCCCACAACAATGAAAATACATTAAAACACATTAAAATACAGTTTCAACAGCATCATGCACAGTCATTCCAAGTTAAAACAATATTCAATCCATAAAAACATTGGCCCTCTTCATCCATTCCATTAAAATCCCCATCTCACAGGCTGCCTAGTGCTGGTGTGCAAACGCCTGGTCCCACAGCCAGGATTTTACCTTTCTCCTGAATGCCAGGAGGGATGAGGTGGACCGTGCCTCCATAGGGAGCGCATTCCACAGGCGGGGGGCCACCACCGAGAAGGCCCTCTCCCCCGCCCCCACCAGCCGCATTTGAGAAGTCGGCGGGAGCGAGAGCAGGGCCTCCCCGGATGATCTTAGGTTACGGGGTGGGACGTAGCGGCTGATGCGTTCGGACAAGTAGGCTGGGCCAGAACCGTATAGAGCTTTAAAGGTCAACACCAGCACTTTGAATTGAGCCCGGAAGTGGACAGGCAGCCAGTGGAGCCGACACAGCAGGGGGGTGGTATGCTCCCTGTATGTCGCTCCCGTTAGTAGTCTGGCTGCCGCCCGCTGGACCAATTGCAATTTCCGAACTGTCTTCAAAGGCAGCCCCACGTAGAGTGCGTTGCAGTAATCTATTCGGGATGTGACCAGAGCGTGGACGACCGTAGCTTTGTAGTACTTTAAATCCCTTTGGTCCCCATGGACCACTGCGGCCCCCAACAAAGGCCGATCAAGACCAGACTTGGCACACAGGGCCCCCCTGACCCACTCTACGCCCTGCTGCGGATTGGAGGAGGCCGGGCCATGGATGAATGAGGAGCACCGGAAATGATGTTCTGGTTGGGGCATGGTCACCACAAGGTGAGGAACTGGACCGAGGGCCCACGGCGGCGTGAGAAAGGAGGAGAGGGAGGAGAGAAGGGGGTGGAGAAAGGAAGGAGAGGAGGGAGGGAAGGAGGGAGGGAAGAAGGAGGGAAGGAAGGAAGGAAGGAAGGAAGGAAGGAAGGAGGGGAGGGGGAGGGAGGGAGGGAGGGAGGAGAGGGAGGGAGGAGGAGGAGGAGGAAGGAAGGAAGGAAGGAAGGAAGGAAGGAAGGAAGGAAGGAAGGAACAGAGAGAAGGGAGGGAGGGAGGAGGGAGGAGGAACCTGGAAGGAAGGAAGGAAGGAAGGAGGATGGGATATCAAGAAGGAAGGAAGAGAGGGAGGGAGGGAGGGGAGGGAGGGAGGGAAGGAAGGAAGGAAGGAAGGAAGGAAGGAAGGAAGGAAGGAAGGAAGGAAGGAAGGAAGGAAGGAAGGAAGGAAGGGAAGGAAGGAAGGAAGGAAGGAAGGAAGGAAGGAACGAGAGAAGGGAGGGAGGGAGGGAGGGAGGAAGGGAGGGGAAGGAAGGAAGGAAGGAAGGAAGGAAGGAAGGAAGGAAGGAAGGAAGGAAGGAAGGAAGGAAGGAAGGAAGGAAGGAAGGAAGGAAGGAAGGCAGGCAGGAAGGCAGGAAGGCAGGAAGGAAGGAAGGAAGGAAGGCAGGCAGGAAGGAAGGAAGGAAGGAAGGAAGGAAGGAAGGAAGGAAGGAAGGAAGGAAGGAAGGAAAGAGGGAGGGGCCCCAGCAGAGGCAAGGCCTGGCGGGCTCAGCTCGTGCAGCCTCCACCGAGGAGGGCCGGCCCCTCTTGTTGTGATGGTCATCCTTATGGCCACTCTCCTCCTGCTCCCCCCCTCACCTGGCCGGCCCTGCCGAAGGAGCTTCCTCGGGAGGGAGGCCGGCCTCGGCTTCTGCCTCGCTCCGCCAGGTGGAACCAGCAGGCCAGGGGGCGGGCGGGCGGGCGGGCGGGCGGGGAGAAAGGAAGGAGGAGGCCCTGACTCTGCCCGGATACAGCTGGCCTCCCGCTCCCTGATTGGCCCCGCCGCCGCCCCTGGCCCCGCCCCCGTCCTCCTTCTACCAGGCAGTCTCCACGGCAACAGAGGGAGGGAGGGGGCGGGGCCCGGCTGGCCTCCCGCTCCCTGATTGGCCCCACCGCCGCCCCAAGCCCCGCCCCCGTCCTCCTTCTACCAGGCAGTCTCCACGGCAACAGAGGGAGGGAGGGGGCGGGGCCCGGCTGGCCTCCCGCTCCCTGATTGGCCCCGCCGCCGCCCCAAGCCCCGCCCCCGTCCTCCTTCTACCAGGCAGTCTCCACGGCAACAGAGGGGGGGGGAGGGGCGGGGGCTGGGCTCCCTGATTGGGGCCGCCCCTGGCCCCGCCCCCCGTCCTCCTTCTACCAGGCAGTCTCCACGGCAACAGAGGGAGGGAGGGGGCGGGGCCCGGCTGGCCTCCCGCTCCCTGATTGGCCCCACCGCCGCCCCAAGCCCCGCCCCCGTCCTCCTTCTACCAGGCAGTCTCCACGGCAACAGAGGGAGGGAGGGAGGGGGCGGGGCCCGGCTGGCCTCCCGCTCCCTGATTGGCCCCGCCGCCGCCCCAAGCCCCGCCCCCGTCCTCCTTCTACCAGGCAGTCTCCACGGCAACAGAGGGAGGGAGGGGGCGGGGCCCGGCTGGCCTCCCGCTCCCTGATTGGCCCCGCCGCCGCCCCTGGCCCCGCCCCCGTCCTCCTTCTACCAGGCAGTCTCCACGGCAACAGAGGGAGGGAGGGGGCGGGGCCCGGCTGGCCTCCCGCTCCCTGATTGGCCCCGCCGCCGCCCCAAGCCCCGCCCCCGTCCTCCTTCTACCAGGCAGTCTCCACGGCAACAGAGGGAGGGAGGGGGCGGGGCCCGGCTGGCCTCCGCTCCCTGCGTGGCCCCGCCGCCGCCCCTGGCCCCGCCCCCGTCCTCCGTCTACCAGGCAGTCTCCACGGCAACAGAGGGAGGGAGGGGCGGGGTTGGCGGCTGGCCTCCGCTCCCTGATTGGCCCCGCCGCCGCCCCTGGCCCCGCCCCCGTCCTCCTTCTACCAGGCAGTCTCCACGGCAACAGAGGGAGGGAGGGGGCGGGGCCCGGCTGGCCTCCCGCTCCCTGATTGGCCCCGCCGCCGCCCCAAGCCCCGCCCCCGTCCTCCTTCTACCAGGCAGTCTCCACGGCAACAGAGGGAGGGAGGGGGCGGGGCCCGGCTGGCCTCCCGCTCCCTGATTGGCCCCACCGCCGCCCCAAGCCCCGCCCCCGTCCTCCTTCTACCAGGCAGTCTCCACGGCAACAGAGGGAGGGAGGGGGCGGGGCCCGGCTGGCCTCCCGCTCCCTGATTGGCCCCACCGCCGCCCCAAGCCCCGCCCCTGTCCTCCTTCTACCAGGCAGTCTCCACGGCAACAGAGGGAGGGAGGGGGCGGGGCCCGGCTGGCCTCCCGCTCCCTGATTGGCCCCGCCGCCGCCCCTGGCCCCTCTCCTCCCTGTCAGGCTTCCCTCCTTGGGTCTCTCTCTGTATCCCTGCGGGGGGGGGGGATGGGGAAGAAGGAAGGAACGCGCCTCGGCCACTCCCTGAGGCAAGTGGGAAGGCCGCCATGAGCCCAGCTCGGTCAGCACTGAAGGGCCTCGCAGCTGCCAAGCCTGGCTGATTCCTGATCGCGAGCCCCATGGAAGGCCCACCTCCATCCTGGCTGGTTTGGCCTGCAGCAGCGGCTCCGTGCCCACCCGAGCCAGTCACGAGGGAGCACGTGGCCGGCTGCCGCCGCCTGGCCTCCCCGCCCTCCCTTGCCCGCCTCTCCTGCTCGTCCGTTTCCCAGGAAGCCCAGCCTCGGCCTTTGCGAGGCCCGTAGAGGCCCACCCGCCGTTCCAGCAGGCAGGCATGGCTAGCCACCGCACTCGCTGTTGGCCTCCGCAGCTCACAGGAAGCCCAGCCAGCCCGGCCCGCTTCTCCCTCACACGGGAAACCCCACAACCTCTCACTGTCGGAAGAGCATGCGGCTGCCGGGGACCCATTGTTTTCCATCACCACGCAAAGGCAGCCAGACGCCGCCAGATTTGGGAGTTAGGATGAACACACCTCGATCTTCAAACCCCGACTCATTACTCCATCCCCCCCCCCTTTCCTCCCAATTGGCTTAGACCCACAGCCAATGGAGGCCAGCGGGCAGTTTGAAAACTCTTCTGTTCTGGAAGAAGTATAAGGACGTATGCATGACCTGTGTGCTTGGGACTAGCATTACAGCAGTTTTGGTACTTTTCCAGCAAGAGGTACAGTCAGAGAGCGATGCTGCATACGTGTGGAGTCTAGAAAGTGGGTTCCTGTGCCAAGAATCAGGCAGGCACAGGCTCCGTGAATGCGGCAATGTGGTTGGTGCTTCTAGCCAAGGCCACGATTTGCCAGAGCACACCCCGTGCCCAGCGTGGATAACGTAGGCTCAGATGGGTTAAAGCAGGGCAAGGCGTGAGGTTTGTTTACTTCAGTGCCAGAAGGGAGAGGTCTGCGCACGAGCAGGAGGTCGCTGCTGCCTCTATTGCTGGCAAGGAATCCGCGGAGGCTAACTGCTGCAAACTCGGGTACATCCAGGCCTGAGCTCGCTGATATGTACTGTGGGAAAGAGCAGTACAGTTGTAGCGTGGGTCCTCATCCTTGCGCCCGCACGTCTACGCCGCCGGTTTGGGTAAAGGTCATCTGCCACTTGGAGTTCCATAACTCCCTAATTTGCTGCTTCAGCATGGCCGGAGGATCGCGGTTAGTACCTCATTTCCAGCTGGATGAATGACACTCAGTGGCCTTCTCTTCCACCTGGTGAGGTCTTTACTGGGAAATTTAGGGGAAAGGGGATTGGTTGGCTGGCTTCCTTCCTCACCAGGCCATTTCAGACCCTCTTTGGTGAGTCTGACTGGTCTGCCTTCAAGGCAAGACCCCCAAATTTCTGTCCGTTAGCATTCCTTCCTGGCTGGCTGGGGGGGGGGGGGGGGATCTCTCGTTGTTGGGAGGGGTTAGCTGGCCCTGACTGGTTATTGCTTGGAGTTCCCCTGTGTTCCTTCCCTGAGGCAAGGGAGCAACTGTTTTATCTATATGTCATTTGGAAGCACGTTCCACAGGCAGGGGGCCACCGCCGAGAAGGCCCCGTCTCTCGTCCCCAACACCCGCGTTTGCGATATTGGCGGGAGCGAGAGCAGGGCCTCCCCGGCTGATCTTAAATTACAAGGTGGATGCACTCGGACAAGTAAGATGGGCCAGAACCGTATAGAGCAGGCCTGGGCAAACTTCAGCCCTCCAGGTGTTTTGGACTCCAACTCCCACAAGGCCGAAGTTTGCCCAGGCCTGGTATAGAGCTTCATAGGCCCACACCCGCACTTTGAATTGAGCTCGGAAGTGGACCGGCAGGCAGTGGAGCACAACCGGGGGGGGGGGGCGGGCGGGGGGTTCGCTCCCTGCATGTCGCTCCTGTCAGTCACCTGGCTGCCGCCCGTGGGACTGACTGCAGTTCCCGAACTGTCTTCAAGGGCGGCCCCACGTACAGTGCCTTGCAGTAGTCTATCCGGGGTGTGACCAGAGCGTGGACCACATGTGGCCATTCAAAACATTCGCTTGTCAGCCGAATTGGCAATTTAGATCTATCACAAAATTGTAGGCCCGTCCCGCGTCTCCCCCTTCCAGTCCCCACCCCGATGGGGGCCCCCCTGCCCAGGCCCCGCCCCTCCTGCCCGTTCCCCAACCCTCTCTCTAGAATGCTGCCATTGCCCAGCTTGATCAGCACTGAAGGGCCTTGCAGCTACAAAGCCTGGCTACTTCCTTCCTTCCTTCCTTGAGGGGAGGGGGGAGAAATCCCTTGTGGTTGGGAAGGGTTAGCTGGCCCTGATTGTTTCCTGTCTGAAATTCCCCTGTTTCCCGAGTATAGTTCTTGTCGGCAAATCTGGCCTCGGAGCAACAGCCAGGGCGCACGGGATGAACGAACTCCGCAGCCTGGGGTCGCCTTCACGGCCGGCCTGAGTCCCTCTGCGGAGGGGGAGGGGGGGGTCGGGGTATGCAAATTTATAAATAAATCTATGTAGGCTATATAATAAAAGTCAGTGTTTGCGGCGGTGTGGTGGTGCAGAGGGAGGAATATGTGGCAGCGTTTCGATTGGTTGCCACTGTGGGATTATTTGCATAAAGGACTCTGATTGGCCAGCCTCAGAACTCCAACACTCTAAGGCACCAGATTATTTGCAGAAGAGCATCCCCCTCCCAAGCCTGGCTCATCCCTACCCCTGCCCCCACCCCCCTTGAATCCCAGCAAAGGCCGGGACTGTATGGTGGAAGCAAGGGGGGGGGAAGGCGCCGGGCCCCCACCGTTTCTCTTTGCGGGGCAGGTCCAGGGGCACTGGCAACGGAGGCAGGCTGCTTGCCTTCCCCCCGTGGGGGCCACGGGGCCCCCCTCCCTGCTCTCTGCCTGCTGCCTTAGAACGTTGGAGTGCTGAGCCTGGCCAATCAGAGTCCTTTATGCAAATACTCCCTCAGTGGCAAGCAGTCGCCTCCGCCTGGTGCCTTAGAACGTTGGAGTGCTGAGCCTGGCCAATCAGAGTCCTTTATGCAAATACTCCCTCAGTGGCAAGCAATCGCCTCCGTCTGGTGCCTTAGAACGTTGGAGTGCTGAGCCTGGCCAATCAGAGTCCTTTATGCAAATACTCCCTCAGTGGCAAGCAGTCGCCTCCGTCTGGTGCCTTAGAACGTTGGAGTGCTGAGCCTGGCCAATCAGAGTCCTTTATGCAAATACTCCCTCAGTGGCAAGCAATCGCCTCCGCCTGGTGCCTTAGAACGTTGGAGTGCTGAGGCTGGCCAATCAGAGTCCTTTATGCAAATAATACCACAGTGGGAGCCAGTAGGCCCTTCTTCTCGAAGGCCCTGCTCCAAGCAGAGGCCGCCATCCAGGTTGGGGGTCACCAAGCTTTGCCGGAGGGAGGGGGAGGGGAGGGAGGAGGGGGACCAAAGCACTTTCTACTTCAGAGCAGGAGGGCGGCCATGTCTGTATCAGGTGGGTAGGAGGGCGCCACTCACTCCCCCTGGGAGCGGCTGGAGGGGGCCAAAGGAAGGAAGAAGGGGCCAGGCCCGGGTGGGGGGCTTGGCCGTGAAGTAGGTGGGATCCTTCCGTCCTTCCTTCCTCCCTGCTGACCCCATGGCCCCCCGAGAAGGGGCCAAAGTGCGGGAGGGAGGGAGAGGGGTGAGCTCCCGCCTGTCAGCTCCAGCGGCTCCTCAGGTGGTGGGGGGACGACATGAGCGAAGCCCCCTCCTCCCACGTCCTTGCCGGCGGCCCCTCCTCCTCTCTCTCTCACCCCAGGAGCAGTGGCTTCTGGCAGTGTCCCCCCCCACTCGCGTTCCTGACATTTTGGGGAGGGGGCGGGGCCAGAGGGAGGGGCGGGGCTTCTTCCTCCAGGAAGAGAGAGCCTGAAGGTCGCGATGTGGGCGGCGTGGACCGTGCTGGAGCCTCCCACGCCGGAGACGGTAAGGCCAGCCCCCCTGCTTCCCCTTGCCCCCCATTCTGGCCCCCCTCCCTGGGAATGCGTCCCTTATGGCCTAGGTTGGCCTGATGGGTAATCCGGGCCTGATCTCTCGGGCTTCCGAGTCTTTGCTTCATCAAGTTTCCAGTCCTCAGTGAGCAGCTCGGCCGGGGTTGGGGTGAGTTTTGAAGCAGCACTCTCTCCTGACGCTTCTCCTGCTCCACCTGTGGCACCCTCTATTTGTTGAGAGGTGATGAGCTGTCCCTGGTACTTTCGTGTCTGGAGTTCCCCTGCGCGCAGCTAACTAGGCTGGAGGCGGGGCCAAGCTCGGGGGCGCATTTCCTTTCCCGCCCGCTTGCCTGCCTGTCAAGGGCTTGCCCTTCTCCTCCCCCCCCCCTTGGATGAGGACGCGGCCATGGTGCCATGCGGGGAGACGCTGAAGGAGAAATTGATGCTTTAACAGGAGAAATGTCAGGAGAAAGTGCTACTTAACATAGGCTTAGAATAGCAAAGAAATAGTTTGCCAGCAGCGATGAGAACAATCCACTTTGCCGGTGAAGAGCTCGGTAGTGATGTCACAATTTGAGAACAAGCTGCACGTAGGGCAGACAACATAGAAAGAAAGATGGAAATTCACCCTGCGCAACGTTTGTCAGCAAATGGGATTGAGGTGCTAGGAATGCTTGTTTAATTGGGGAGAGTAATAGGGGTTCATGAATACTAGCCAGTAACAATGCGTGGAGAAGGGAGGGGCTAAACGTTGACTCCATTGTTTGTGTAAAACCTGTGCACTGGGAGAGATCGGGGTTCTGTCCTCCATCCGCATCGTTCGGTCAAGGGGCGGACCCATCAGCTGATGTCATGCAATAAAGGCGGGTGTCATTGGACAGCAGTCAAATTGTCGCGTCATCCGTCCAAGCGCTCGCTAAGTAACAGCAGCCAGGCACAAAGGTATTTGCCTTGGGGGTTCTGGGACTCCAACTTCTGCTACATCTTTGGTGACCCCGACGTGATGATGGAGAGTGCCATCCAGACGGGTCTGTGACGCAGAGGGCGCGATCCTGTTGCCAGGACGGTTTTCGCTCGAAGGCGGACGTCTGGGATGACCTAGGTGAGCTGAGAGGGGCCCCTAACCACACGACCGGCTGCCTGATTTGTCCCAGAAAAACGCCTATCGACCCGAAGGACCGCAATTGCCAAATACTGCCAGTGAAACCAGAAGAAGAGGGAAGTCCGGGGGCACAGGTTGTAACCGCGTCTAGTGAGTAATCCGGCACCAGAAGCGCGCAGAGAAAGTCCGGGGGCGCCAGGGTTCTGAGCGTCTAGTGAGAAATCCGGCAAGTATAGTGTTTAAGAAATAAAAGAGAAGCTGATTCTGAACTCGGTGGAGAGGGGCAAAGATGGCGGCAGGACGGGTGTCTTGAGAGCTCCTCAAGACATCAACCGAAATCACCGATCGGAGGGCGAATCGCGCCCCCACCTCAGGCTGAGTCGATCAGCCAAGAGGCAGCGGCCAGGGGACCCCATCGCTGGCTCTATAAGTCGCCCCCCCTCCTCAAAGAGGGGAGACGGAGAGAGCCCGGTGGCCTCCCAGCCTGGTGAGCAGATCGGGTGTGAGGGAAGCAGGCTCACGCCTGCAATTACTGCCAGCCCGGCCCAAACCAACAACGCAAAGTGAGTAACGGGGAGACCTGGGACAGAGGGACAGAAGATAAGCCAAACAACGGGCGGAACCCCTCCCAAGAAGCCCCAAATTTAGAGGCCCAACCACACAAAAACTTGGGGAGCGGACACCAAGGGGGAGAAGAGGCAGGAAGTAAAGCGGGCGGGAGCCCACGATCACTGACTGCCCAGTCCATTCCACCAACACCGGAGAAGGAGGGGGTAAGGAAGCCTATCGTCCCGGGGAAAAGGAGACCCGCTGACCAAGGGAAAAGGGAGCAAAGGACAGGAGGGAAAAAGCCTTATGGGACGACCAGAAGGGGAGGACCGGAGCGGAGAGGCACCCGAAGGGAAAGAGCAGCAATCAGTTGGCAGGGGGATTTGACAGAGCAGTGCACCCATCCTGCTCTCCTGCCAAGTTTCATCTAGCCAAGCAGCCCATTCACTAAATAATACTGCCAGCTCTGATTAGGAGTCCAGACACAGGACAAACAACTATGTCTCTGAAGGATATTCTGAGAGAGTTGCAGAGGCTGGGACAAAAGCAGGACCTGATCCTAGAAAAGGTGGAAATAATGCTAGGGGGGGCACAAGAATGCGGTTCAGGAGCAAACCTCACTGGGGGAGAGATGAACAAACTGAAAGAAGGGACCGCTATGCTGACGAATGAGTATGAAGAAGGAAAGGGAAAAGATAATGGCAAGGAAAAGGAATCAGCAATGCAAGGCGAATTGAAGGAGAGAGAAGAGAAAATATAGACCAAAAGCAAAAGCAAGAAGTATGGGAACAGCTGGAGTCCATTCAGAGAGCTAAAATGCTGGGGCTGTGCCACAGAATGCTGTCAGCTTGTCCACCAAGACTAGGATGCCCATTGCCCGCCAGCAGACCCCCTCTCAGCTCCCAAAGAGGAATAAAACCAACGGAACTGGAAAGCACTTCAACAAAAAGAAAAGCCAAGGGGACACAGAGAGCCGAAGAGGGAAAGATAAACTACAGAAAATATGCCCTCTCCATGCAGTGATGACTACAAGCTATGGCCTCTGGAACATGATCCCCCAGAGGCGGATGAAGGAGAAGCAGAATCCCCTAAAGAAAATGGTTAGATACGACCTCAGGGAAAAAGGAACGAACAGAACTAACTACCTAACCGACAAATACTAGCTAATGGTCATGGGCACTCTAATCACCTAATTGAAGGGTTAAAAAACTGAGGAGAGATAATAGAAATAATAGTAAAAGATAATAGTTTCAAGGGACATAAGAAGACCTGACATGGACATACAACTAAAGAAGACGAACAGAAAGAAAGAAGTGACACTTTTTAAAGAATAAAAAGAACTGTATTAGATATGTCAGAATGAAACCAGGGCTCCTGGAAGATGGAACTCAGCAAGAATCCCCCTTCTTTTCCTTTTCTTTCTATCCTATCTCACTACCCTTGCCCGGTGGTTTTCCCCAAGAGGATCCCGGTTCAACCGTTACCCCAACACCTCCTATTCCCACCCCTTCCTTCCCTAACCCTCCTTCCTTTCCCCGACCCTTAACCTTTCCTAGCCCGAAAAACCCTTTTCTATCTTTTATTCAGATGTAACCAAAACTTTCAATAAAAATTATTAAAAAAAAAAAAAGAAATAAAAGAGAAGCTTAACAGTTGGAAAAACCTAGATCTCTCCATAATGGGCAGAGTCTCCTTGATTAAAATGAAGGTCTTCCCTAAATTAAATTTTATGTTCCAGGTACTACCGATTTTAAAAAATATGACAATATTAAAGAAATGGCAAGCAGAACTAGCCTCCTTCGTATGGAAGGGGGGAAAGCCCAGGTTTAAGTTAAAATATCTTCAACTACCCACACAACAAGGAGGATGTGGCTTTCCAGACCTCCTGAGCTACTACGAGGCCAACTGCCTCGAAAATATTAAGCCCTGGCTAGAATTAAAGGATATTGAACTGCTCAATTTAGAAGGGTGGGAAAATAAGAATGGCTGGCACGCATACCTGCTATACAATAAAATTAAAAATGATCATAATTTTAAGAACCATATAATACGGGCACGCTGTTGAAAATCTGGATTTGAAACAAGTGAGATGATATACACTAAAAATACCGCTTTGGGCATCCCCTACCAAGGCATTCGCAATTGGACAGTACAAAAGAGAATATTTTAAGACACAATGTACTACTCAAAAAAGAGAGGAATAGGTGTAGCCTAAAATCCCAGGAGGAAAAATCAAAGAATATAA
Source organism: Anolis apletophallus (assembly GCA_030556195.1). Lineage (NCBI taxonomy): Eukaryota > Metazoa > Chordata > Lepidosauria > Squamata > Anolidae > Anolis > Anolis apletophallus. Next base: position 100,219 of record JARBWK010000072.1, read on the forward strand.
TATGGGATGGCTCCAGTATAATCAGCTAAAAAGCTAGATTTACAATAGATAAAGAAAGATAAAACCCGTTGGCGGGAAAATATTATTACAGGCACAGAACAAATGTGTCAGTAAACTATATAAATTGATCATTAGAAACAAAATGGAAAAAAAAACCCCCTACAGAGTACAGGGAAAAGTGGAACAAAAAATTTTAGGGTATACAATCAGTCAGGAAAAGTGGGAGAAAACCTGGGCAAATAATGCGAGCTACACATGCTCCTATGTATTAAGAGAAAACTTAATTAAAATGGCCTACAGATGGTACTTGACACCAGACACCTTAAATAAGATCTATAAAACCGGGGTAGACAGTTGCTGGAAATGTCAGAATACGAAAGGTACTCTACTACCATGTATGGTGGACATAATGCGGAGGTGACAAGATACTGGAAAAAGTCCACAAATTTATGGAAGAGGTAACGAGGGGAAAATGATTTACAAGATAAACCTGAACTATTCCTTTGAACATTTTAGACCAAAGCGACCTGTTAACTTTTATTGCGACGGGCCTTCAGGATTACTCTAGCCAGGTATTGGAGGGAAATAAAAATACCGGGTTGGAAGAAATGATATATAAGTTAATGGACATAGCGGAAATGACAAACTATCCGCCCTGCTGAGACACGGTCCCAACAAGCTATTTGAAAAAGATGTGGAAACCGCTTGATCAACTATGTAAAAAAACCATGAAGATTGAGCTAAAGGGTTACTGGATATAAAATTCTGGAGTTTATGATATGGGATAAGATTTGAGAGGAGATAGCTTTCTTGTGGGTGAAGTCAACCCTTGTCTGTTTTTAGTTTAGGACTGTATAGTGTGTCGTTATGTCAACTAACCGAATGTTCCACCCCACTCCCTGTCCCACCTATCCCAAAGGCTGCCCGATGTGGGATGTAATGTTAAATGTTTGTATGATTTTAAACAATAAAATTTATTTTTAAAAAGTATAGTGTTTAAGGTGAAGAAACACTTAGTAAAACACACACCATTTGAGGAGAGGAACCTGAGTGCTCCTTAGAAATGGGTGGTGGAGTTCCGGAAACAAGGGGACGCCTTGAGCTGTGTGTTGAGAATGTTGACAGGTTCGGGGAAAGGGTAGTAAAAAGAAGGAGGTATGGTGGATAAAGGTGCCAGCAGGGCACGTGCATGACAGCACAGGCAAGGGAGGCAGAGGGAAAAAATAAAATCCTGTGTGTGTAGAGTTAGACTCAATCAAAATATACAAATGAGTAATACACAGTCTGCATATGAACCAATGTGGTCAGAACAGGCTGACCACGGGGGGCCGAGGAACAAAAACTCCAGGGGGGCGGTGCGGGCAAGTCCCAAGCCGGGAGCCCAGCCACGCAAGGTGAAGAACCTCCCACCTGGTCCCAAGGGATGAAAGTCGACCACACCTGGGGGGGGACTGGTGGATATGATAAGGGAAATGCCTGTGGCACACCCAGAGAATGCTCCGGTCTGGCACGGGAACCCTGGCCCGATGGCCCAACCAGGGTAGGGAGAGTGGGCCTGGAGAAATGTCAATGGAGGGCAAAATAGCCAGTGCAAAAGGCCCAGGCCCTACTACCCAACCTGTGTCCAATGCCGCCGGTCAGCTGGTAGCGATCTCCTAAGTCAATGAAGATGGGTAAGTCTATGGGCTGCGTGTCGACGGCGATAAAGGAGCCT
>JARBWK010000073.1:0-20000 GCA_030556195.1 Anolis apletophallus
TTTATGTCCAAGTCTGGAAGGTGAATCAATTGGGCTAAACTCCGACGATCAATTCTCCCTTCAGGCTGATGGAAACGTGGGGCTTGGAGGCTAGTGCTCCCGCTTATCCATAACGAGGAATTTCCATCAGAATTAGCTCATGCAATAGAACAATGGTGATCCGAAAAGGGTTTAGGATGGGAATTCAGTTACTTCCTCTCAGCTGACACAATAGCAAAATACAGGCAATCCTTCTTTACACGGGAAAGGGGGACAAGGGGTTACAAGGGGTCAGCGGGAACAAGAGGGTAACATCATACATATACAGATACAGATACAGGGGTGCATTCATAGTTATGATTTCCAGTTTCCAGCTGTGAGTCCAACATAAGCAGAACCCCCTTACTCCAGGCCAATCCCTTTCTCTGAGCTTACCACGCTGGGTCTTGGGGTTCCCCAAAGTGGGGGAAAGAAAGAGAAAGAGGGGATGAAAAGCAAAAATAAAAATGGGTTTCCTTCTCTCCTCTGCCTGTGCCAGGGCCGCTCTCACCTGCTTGCATAAAGTCATCCTGGCGGGCCCCGTGTCCCTCTCACTGACCCCAGAGTGTGCCTGGCTCGTTTGGCTTCCCATCAATCACAATTAAGTGTGTTGCTGCTGCTGCTGTGAGGCTTAACGTCATGGCTTCTTCCACCCCCCACCCCCACTCCCGACGCAGGACCTTCAGTACCATCAAGGGATTAGGGGAGGAGTGGTACGTGGAGAAATGCAAATCAGAGGAGGTCAAGACTTTCGAGGACGCTTTGGCCATCTTCCAGAGAGGTAAGGAATCCCCTAATTCTTATGTTTTGTGAGTCTCTGCCACAGTTCCCAATGCAGTGGGACCTCAACTTCAGAGTGTTTTAAATTAAGAGCCATCTCTTGGCCTGGGTTTCAATTTGATGTAAGAGCAGTGTTTTTGTGGGGAGAGCCGGAGGGAGGGCCAGCGGGGAGTGCAGGGCTTTAGGGCCTCAGGGGAGCCGCCTTCGGGCCTCCTTGGCTTGCCTGCCTGCTTTGGGAGGCGGCTGCCTGCTCTGCAGGACTTTGGGCTGGTTGATGTGGTGTGGTTTTTATTCCCGGTCCGTTTGGCTTCACGAAGAGAGAGAGAGGAGGAGAGAGAACAAGAGAGAGAGGGAAGGAGGGAGGGAGGCCGGAGGAGGAACAGGGCGAAGGTCGGCCGGGCTTTTGCACAGCTGGTTAACTGCCAGCCGCAGTAGATCTCGCCAATCCAAAGGCCGACCTCTCCTGACCTTTAGCCCAGTTTCTGCCCACCTTGCTGTTCAAAAGCAAATGTAAGTAGATAAATAGGTTCCGCTTTGAACCTGGGCTTATACTCCTCGAGTCAATAAGCTTTCCCAGTTTTTTGTGGTAAAATTAGGTGCCTGGGCTTATGTTTGGGTCGGCTTATACTCGAGCCTATACAGTAGGCCTTGTTGCAATGGCACCAACAGTAGGCCTTGACTTGCAATGGCACCAACACGGATGTTTCATGGCTTCTCCACTGACTTCCACCCCCCAGAGAGCCCAAATAATAAATAAATAAATAAATAAGGGGGAGCCGCGCATGTATCCCAGGCATGGGCAAACTTCGGCCCTCGGGGCTTGTGCCCTTGAACTCCCACCATTCCTAACTGCCAGGAAACTGGCTGGCATTTCTGGAAGCTGAAGTCCAAAACACCTGGAGGGCCAAAGTTTGCCCATGCCTGATGCGTCTCAAAGGCACCCGGGTATAACCCACTGGGAGTGGCCGACATGGACTGCCCTTAAAGAGCGCCTTGACCTCGCCTGTGTACAATCACCACCAGACGGAGTCCTTTTTCTCTCGACACACCTGATGTAGGGAAGGGAGGGATCCCACACAAAACTTACGGCCGGTGTTCCAGAAACCTCAACAGGGTTCAGGGGCCGGAAGAGATCTAACAGCATTTCAATGGTCAGTTTGCTTTGAGATAAGAGTGTTTGGAATGAATTAAAAGTCAGTCACAGCAGGACAGATTGAACTCTTGACTCAAGGCATCACTGCATGTGGCTGCATCAAACTGACCGTTAAGTGTTCCTTCTGTTCGCAGCCCAAGCCAAGAGGCGCACGGGGCCAACTGCGCTGAATCCTCGATCAAGCCGCTCTCATTGTGTGTTTATCATAAAATTGATCCAGGCGCCCTTGGAATCAGGAACAAAGAACATTACACAGGTGCAACTAGAGACAGGCTGCAAAAGCAGGGCCCGTGGTGGTGGTGGTGGTGGTGGTGGGCTTATTCCTATGTGACCAGTAGAGAAGTCTTGGTGGTGATGGTGTTTTTTTAATTGAAGTAATGGCTCCTTCTTGTTTCCAGGGGAGAGGAGGGGTCACCCTCAGCCAGCTCTGCTTAGTCGACCTGGCAGGAGGCCAGCGACTGGAGAAAACGCAAGCGGAAGGGATGACGTTGGAGGAGAGCAGTAAGTACTGGTGCTGTTTCCTTGCTGCTATATTTGTGTCCTTATCCAACTGGTCCAAAACAGGCACTTACTTCCACGTTGTTCCTTGAGATCCCACGGCAGGGTCCCCCCCCCCCCCCCGTGCTGCTGTGGAATAGTCTTCCCTTGAAAGGAGGGTGAAAGGGGGGGGGGGCAGGGGGCAGGAGGGCAGATATAATATATATGTACATATAATATTTATAATATTATAATGCAATACAATATAATACTACTACTAATAATGCAATATTATAATTATATATTTCATATTACATTACAATATGATGGTATAGTACAATTATAGTAATATATAATACTGATATTGTGCTGTGCTAATGTATGTATATATATCTTGTAAGCCGCTCTGAGTCCCCTTCGGGGTGAGAAGGGCGGCATATAAAGGCTGTAAATAAACAAACAAACAAAAATTAAATAAATAAGAAAGAACAGGTCAGGGTGCGCATAGGCTGAAGATACCATCCCTCTTTATTGTTTGGAAGACAAGAGGCTCGCACCCCTGCCCTTCTCTATAGGCCTAGCTACAAGAGCATAAATCAAGGGTCCTGGAGCCTAGTGGTTGCCCCGCCCCACATCCCTGGTCCCTCTGCCCTGCCCTCCCCTTTGGCCCATGGCCGCGGGCCCCGTCTCAGAAGGGCTGAGCGTTGGATGGCAGGAGATTGAGACCACGGCACCCACTGGGCCATCTGCCGATATCTCCCCTTCGCAGTAAAAGGAAGCCATCTTTCAGGTGTTCACAGGAAGGCCTTGCTGAGAAATACAGCTCACGAAGCCAAGGGTTGTTTTGGCCTCTGAGGGCACGCTCTTTTATTGGTTTATTTATTTATTTATTTATTTATCACATTTCTATCCCGCCCCTCTCATCCCGAAGGCGACTCGGGGCGGTTTACACAAGGCAATTAAAACACGAGAAAAACAAACCAAACAATAACCATATAACACAACAATTAGCAAATAAAACATACAATTACAGTCTCAGCGTCACGTTGAAATCACTTTCAGTCACATCGTTGTCATTCCAGATATCTAATTAAACCGCTATATTTCATCAGCAAATGCCTGCTCAAACAGCCAGGTCTTGACTTTCTTGCGAAATGTCAGGAGGGAGGGGGCCGATCCGATGTCTCTAGGGAGGGCGTTCCAAAGCCAAAGAGCCACCGCTGAAAAGGCCCTGTCTCTCGTCCCCGCCAGTCGCGCCTGCGAAGAAGGCGGGACCGAGAGCAGGGCCTCTCCGGATGACCTTAAGCATCTCGATGGTTCATAGGGAGAGATGCGTTCGGACAGGTAGGCTGCGCCAGAACCGTTTAGGGCTTTAAAGGCTAAAGCCAGCACTTTGAATTGTGCCCAGTAGCAAACTGGCAGCCAGTGGAGCTGGCGCAACAGGGGAGTGGTACGCTCTCTGAATGCTATTGAGGGAGGGAGGGAGGGAGGGGGAGGACTCCTTGGAAGTCCTTCTGCATCTTCGATGCCCGCCTTTCTCCGCTGGAGAGAACAGGAATTTTGCCTATCCGAGGGTTTTGTTTTTAAAGACCTAACGGGAGCCTTCTCCCCATTCTGCCGATTCCTTTGCTTGGCACTCATCGCTGGAATAACCGGCCAGAAGAGACCTGACCACAACACGGGCTGTCGGGATTCAAAACGCACCTGATACTGGGGATAATGGGTGGCGGCTGGGCATGTCGTTGTTTCTCTTTGATGCTTTCAGCAGGCAGTGATGCAAGCAGACTTCCTTGAAAGACAGGAAGTTCTGTTTATTTTTATTTATTTATTTATTTATTTATTTATTTATTTATTTATTCGCTCTTCCAGCAGGCTCGGGGCGGTTTACACAATGCATATAAAACAATCACAGCACAGTTTAATGCAACAACACTAAAAGCATAAAACGGAAAGCATAAAGACACAACAGCAGTGCTCAAGCAAGCAGCTGCAGAGCGTCTGCAGTTTAGGTTCTGGGCTTGGCATCAATGCTTAGGGAACACTAAGGTTAAAAGCTGGTCTAAACAAAGATGTTTTACAAGCTCTCCTGAACGGGGCCAGTTCTTCGATGGTGCGGACTTCAACCGGCATAGAGTTCCATAGAGATGGTGCTGCCACAAGGAAGGCTCTCGACCTCATGGTGGACAGCCTACAGGAATGGATCGAAGGGACTAAAAGGAGGTTCTGCTCTTCTGAACGCAGTGATCTCGAGGGAATATATGGGGTGAGGCGGTCCCTCAGGTGCCGGCCCTAGACCATACAAGGCCTTAAAGGTCAATACCAGCACCTTGAAAACAATCCGGTACTCGATTGGAAGCCAGTGCAGTTGCTGGAGGATGGGTGTGATGTGCTCTCATACCGATGCTCCCACCAGTAGTCGAGCGGCAGCATTCTGCAGTAGCTTAAGTTTCCAGATTGCTGACAAGGGAAGGCCAATGTAGAGGGCGTTACAGGAATCCAGCCTCGAGATGACCGTCACCTGGATCACCGTAGCCAGGTCGCCTCTGGACAAGTAGGGAGCCAGCTGCCTGGCCTGTCGCAGGTGGAAGAATGCGGTCCTGCATACCGTGGGGATTTGCAGCTCCATCGATAGCAGCGAGTCCAAGTGGACCCCCCAGGCTCTTTACAGAGGACGACGGGCTTAAAGGCTCGCCGTCCAGGGTAGGCTGCCGGCATCCACTCAATCCAGGGCGACCCAGCCATAGGATCTCCGTCTTCGACGGGTTCACCTTCAGCCAGCTGATCAAGGTTTCCCCTTGACATTAAGTGTCCAAGCCATGTCCAACAAGCTGGGCCTCACAGCAGGAACTCATCCCACTCCCTGGATTCGAACTGCCAACCTTTCGGTCAACAAGTCCCACAGCCCAGCAGTTCAACCCGCTGCACCCCCGGGGACCCTTGTTTGCTGAAGGTGCCATGCATTTAAAGAAACAGCCACGTTTCTTGTTAAGGGTTAAAAACTTCAGTAGCATTTCAGAGAGTTTGTATCTTGAACTGAGAATCGTTAACAGTTCCTTCATGGTCTGGGGCCAGTGTACCTAAGGGATTGTCTGTTCCCCTATAGCCCCCCCCCCCGAGATCTCTATGGTCAGAGGATCAGAACCTCTTAGATATTCCCAGTGTGAAATCCTTCCGCCTGACAACAACTCGCCGAAGGGCCTTTTCCATCATTGTGGGTGATTATGGCCAATGTTTTTTATGGACTGAACATTGTTTTAATCCAGAGTGAATGTGTATGGTGCTAATGTAGTTGTATTTTAATGTATTTTTAATGTATTTTAATTGTTGAAGTGTTTTGGGGTTTATATTGTTATTACGTGGGCATCGAATTGTGCCCTACTGTAAGCCGCTCTGAGTCCCCCCCTTGGGGGTTGAGAAGAGCGGGGTAAAATCCCGAAATAAATAAATAAATTGCCCCGGTCTTATGGAACGCCTTGCCACCCGAGGCTCAAGCCTTGCGAAGTTTGACCATTTTTCGCAAAGCATGTAAAACCTACCTATTTAGGCAGGCCTTTGAGTCTTGAACTTAATTCTGTTTTATGCTGGTGGTTTTATCTAGGGCATAAGAACATAAGAACATAAGAAGAGCCATGCTGAATCGGGCCTCAGCCCATCTAGTCCAGCATTCTGTGTCACACATTGGCCCCCAGTTGTACACGGGGATCTCTAGCAGAAAGGAGGGCAGAACCCTCACCTGCTCCCGACCCCCCACAATCAGTACCCGGGGAAAATCCTGCCTGCCTCCATCAACACAGAGGTGGCACTTGGATGTCCATTTCAGTAGCTACCGATACACTTGGTATCCATGAATCTGTCTAATCCTGCCTTGAAGCTGTCCAGGCTGACCGCTGTCACAACCTCCTCTGGAAGTGAGTTCCATAACCCAATGACCCTCTGGGTGAAGAAATATTTCCCTTTATTAGTCCTAACTTTCCTGCCTTGGAGCTTTAGGAGTGCCCCCTAGTCCTAGTGTTGGGTGACAGAGAAAATATTTTTTCTTTATTCACCTTTTCTATCCCATGCATGATTTTATACACTTCGATCAAGTCACCTCTTAAACGCCGTCTTTCAAGGCTGAAAAGAACAAGGCGTTGCAACCTGGTTTCATGAGGGAGCTGCTCCATCCCTTGGATCATTCTTGTTGCCCTTTTCTGTACCTTTTCCAGTTCCGTTATATCCTTCTTGAGGTGCGGAGACCAGAATTGTACACAGTACTCCAGATGTGGCCTCACCATAGATTTGTAGAGAGGCAATACAACATTTGCTGACCTATTTTCGATTCCCTCCTGATCATGCCAAGCATAGAATTTGCTTTTTTCACTGCTGCAGCGCACTGGGTTGACATCTTCATTGAGCTGTCCACCAAAACCCCAAGATCCCTTTCCTGGTTTGTCTCGGAAAGCTTTGATCCCATCAGTTGATAAGTGTAGTTGGGGTTCTTTGCCCCGATGTGCATGACTTTACACTTGTTTAGGTTAAAATGCATTTGCCACTTTGTTGCCCATTCACTCAATTTCGAGAGATCTTTCTGGAGCTCTTTACAATCAGTTTCATTTTTAACTACCCTGAACAGTTTAGTGTCGTCTGCAAACTTTGCTCCCTCAGAATTCACTCCTACATCCAGGTCATTAATGAATAAATTAAAAAGTAACGGGCCCAAAACTGAACCTTGGGGTACGCCACTTCTCACCTCTTTCCACCCAGAGAAATGTCCGTTTATTACCACCCTTTGTTTCCTACAGTTTAGCCAGGTTCCAATCCAGGACAAGACCTGTCCCTGATTCCATGGCTGAAGAGCTTATTTAGGAGCCTTTGGTGAGGGACTTTGTCAAAAGCCTTTTGAAAGTCAAGGTAAACAATATCGACTGGGTCCCCTTTATCTATGTGTTTATTTACACCCTCAAAGAATTCTATCAAGTTAGTAAGACATGATTTGCCTTTGCAGAAACCATGTTGATTTTCCTTCAGCAATGCCTGTTCTTCTATGTGCTTAGTGATTTTTCCTTTAATAATGGTTTCCATCACTTTGCCTGGAACTGAGGTTAGACTAACTGGCCTATTAGTCCTTTCTTGAATCACCCTGGATCCTTTCTTGAAGATCGGAGTTACATTTGCCTCCCTCCAGTCCTCTGGTACAGTGCCTGATCTTAGAGAAAGGTTATATATTTTGGCTAGAAGTTCAGCAATTTCACACTTGAGTTCCTTAAGAACTCTGGGGTGGATGCCGTCTGGCCCTGGTGATTTGTTGACATTTAGTTTAGTAAGGCATGTGAGAACATCCTCCTTGTTTATCTCTATCTGGTTTAATTCATTTAATTCCCTCCCTGAGAAAACTGATTCAGCTGCAGGCATATGTTTTCTGTCCTCCTGTGTGAAAACGGAGGCAAAGAAGTCATTTAGCCGCTCAGCAATCTCCTTGTCTTCACTTATTGTCCCTTTCTTACCATTTTCGTCAAGTGGCCCAACTGCTTTTCTAGTTGGGTTTCTACTTCTGATGTACTTAAAGAAGTTTTTGATATTTTTTAAAATGTTCTTAGCTATATGTGCCTCAAAATCTCTCTTGGCTTTCCTGACGGTTGCTTTGCATTTAGTTTGCCAGAGCTTGTGTTCCTTTCTGTTCTCCTCAGTAGGAAGAGCCTTCCATTTCTTAAATGAGTTTTTCTTCTTTCCAATCACATCTTTTTTTACTTCATTTGTAAGCCATACCGATGTCCTCTTGGACTTTCCCGGCCCTCTTTCTTATTTTAGGAATGCATTTTAGTTCGGCTTGTTTTAAAGTATTTTTAAACAGTTTCCAAGCATTTTGGAGGGATTTGATTTTTTTTTACTGTTCCTTTTAGTTTGTTCTTTACTATTTTTCTCATTTTGGTGAAATTCCCTTTGTGAAAATTTAAGGTTTCTGTGTTAGTTTTCACTGACAGTTTGCTATCCAAACTTAAGTTGAAGGTTATTGTGTTGTGGTCACTGGTACCTATGGGCTCAGTTACAAGGACATCTTGAACCAGGTCTTGTTCGTTAGTTAGCACCAGGTCCAGGATCCCCTGTCCCCTGGTTGGTTCCATGACCATCTGCTCAAGGGAATAATCAGCTAGCATGTCGAGGAACCTTGTCTCTCTTTCATGCGTAGAACAAGAATTTAGCCAATCTATTCGGGGATAGTTGAAGTCCCCCATTATGACTAATTTATTGCTTTTTGAGGCCTGTTTAATTTCATTTTCCAGATAGCAGTCTGCCTCTGGAGTTTGGTTGGGAGGGCGATAGCAGATCCCTAATGCTAGATTAGTTTTTTGTCCTGGGATTTTTACCCACAATGTTTCTGTAGGTGAGTTTGAATTTTCTTGAAGTTCTAATTCATGAGATTCTAGCTCTTCATTTATGTACAAGGCCACACCGCCACCGTTTTTCCCTCTCCTGTCTTTCCTGTACAGTTTATAACCTGGAATTTTTGTGTCCCAATTGTTTTCCTCCGTCCACCAGGTTTCTGTTATGCCAATAATATCAATATTTTTTTCTTTTGCCAAACATTCCAACTCCCCCTATTTTTGTTCGAAGGCTTCTAGCGTTTGCGTACAGACATTTATATTTATTGCTCTGATGCCCTTTCAACTTTGGCTGTTTATGAGAATTTGTAGAAGGCCTACCATGTCCTACCTCTTGACTACTTTCTATCTTTTCTGTTGACTCAGCCATTTGTGCGTAAATTTCATCCTCCATACTTGGCGTTTCACCCTCTCGAACCGGAAGCTGCCCAGCTCCTGTCGACTTTCCCCTAGGAATCAGTTTAAAAGCTGCTCTGAAGCCTTTTTAATATTAATTGCCCGCAGTCTGGTTCCATTTTCGTTCAAGTGTAACCCGTCCCTTTTGTAAAGGTTTGGCTTTCCCGAAAACATCTCCCAGTTCCTAACAAATCTAAACCCTTCCTCTCGACACCACTGCCTCATCCACGCATTGAAGCTCCTGAGCTCTGCTTGTCTGGCTGTCCCTGCGCGTGGAACCGGTAGAATTTCCGAGAATACTACCTTTGAGGTCCTGGACCTTAATCTTCTACCTAGCAACCTAAATTTGGCTTCCAGGACCATCCCCGGCACTATCTACCAGCCTATCTAGATGCCTCGTGATGTCCGCGACCTTTGCACCTGGCAGGCAATTTACCATGCGGTCATCACATCCATCACAAACCCAGCTTTCTATGTTCCTGACAATCGAATCGCCCACTACAAGACGTCCCCCTCCTACCACCCGTTGAGAAGTATCCTCGGTGCAAGAGGATATGGTGTATGTGTTCCTTTCTTCTTCCTTCCTTCCTTCCTTCTATCCTTTCCCTTCCTTTCCCCTCCCCTTCCTGCTATCCTTCATTTTTCCTTCCTTTCTTCTCCCCTCCTTCCTTCCATCCATTCTTCCTTCTATCCTTCCCTTCCTTCCTTTCCTTCCTTCCTTCCTTCCTTCCTTCCTTCCTTCCTTCCTTCCATCCATTCATCCTTCTATCCTTTCCTTCCTTTCCCCTCCTTCCTGCTATCCTTCCTTTTTCCTTCCTTTCTTCTTCCCTCCTTCATTCCATCCATTCATGTATGTGTGCATGTCTTTATGTATATGTGTGTGTGTATGTGTGTGCTTATGTTTGTGTGTATATGTGTATATGTATATTGTGTAGGTTCTCCTTCCTGCCTTCTTTACCTCTTTCCAGTCTTTCCTTTTTTTTCTTTCCTTCCTGCCCTCCTTCCTTCCTTCCCCCTCCTTCTCTCTCTCCTTCCTCCCCCTTTCCATTGTTCCTGTATGTGCACACACACCCCGCCCCCCGCCCCCGTACGCATTCTATCCTTTTTTTTACTTCCTTTCTCCTCCCCCTTCTTTCTTTCTATCCTACCTTCCTTTGCTTCCTTCCTTTTTCCTTCCTTTCTCCTCTGTTCTTTCCTTCCTCCCTTCCTTCCTTATGAGGAGGAGGAGGGCCCGAGGAGGAGGGAGGGAAGAGGGGGCTCGACGGACTGTTAGGGAAAGAAGGATGGCAGGCCCTCTTCTCAGTTTCTCAGTGGTGGCGGGGAGGGGGAGGAGGGGAGAAAACCGTTTTGCACGCACGGGAGTTGTTTACGCGCATGGGCTGTGCTGCATTAGCGTGGGGGATCATATGTTGTTTAATATATTTTTTAATTTTTTGGGTGGCAAACATACTTCATTGGGTTTTCTGGGTATGTGGGCTCTTTTTGTGTGTCTGCCTTGTGTGGTTTTGCTGTCTATAGGCTATTTAGGATGACAGCAATCATTTTATATAGATAGATGTATTTCATACAAATGTTTACATATATTTATTTAACGTAATGTTTATTATGACATGGTTTTTAATTGGATTGTGTCCTGCCTCAAGGAGAGGCAGGTAAGAAATAAAAGTATTCATATTTATTTATTTATTTACCGTATTTATGTGCTGCCTTTCTCAGCCCGAAGGCGACTCGTTATGTAACACATTTTTTGTTCCTGGGTTATACATGTCATTTCCCAATGGGTTCTCGCATGAAAACACAGGAAAAGTTACTGAAACAGCAAGGAGTCTTTCCAGAGGGTTTAAAAGAGGCAGTAGTCTCCCCGCTACTGAGGAAACCGCCCGGTATCGAATATTTTGTTCCTGGGCCTTAAGGTGATTGAGAGGGCAGAGCGGGGCAGCTGCAGCAGTTCTTAGAAGACACAGCCGGATTAGATCCCTTCCAGTCCGGCTTCCGCTCAGGGCATGGGACTGAGACCGTTCTGGTCGCCATCTCAGATCAGCTTTGATGCCAGCTTGACAAGGACGGTTCAGCGCTGCTTGTGTTATTGGACCTCACAGCAGCATTTGATACAGTCGATTACAATCTTCTGGCCCACCACCTTGCCGTTGTTGGAGTCAGGGGGACATCCTTAAACTGGCTGTTGTCCTCTCTCTCTCTCTCTCTCTCTCTCTCTCTCTCTCTCTCTTTTAAAAAAATGAATCTTTATTAGTTTTGCAATTAAAGACAATAAAATAGCACACAGACAAAAACGAAGACAGAAGATACATTGATTGCGGAGTGAGCATAGAGTTGCTCGAGAAGAAATGTAGCTACCTAAGAGAGGTAAGTGTGTGTGAAAAGTGTGATAAAGAGGTTGAGTGGAGAGCTGGAAATTGTCCCGTACTGTCTTTTCTCCCTCCTCGCCTTGCTGAAATTCCCCTTATACTGCCTGTATAGAGAAAGAGAAGAGCGTGACTTTATAATTAATCTAGAATCAAATCCACATTGTATTCCATTCTACAGTAATGACGTACCGCCCCCAAATCTGATTTTTCCGGCCTAGATTTGTTTTTGTTTCTTAATTTCTCGGTTAGCCATTCTAATTGGATTGTTTCCGTTACCTTTATAAACCATTCCTCTTTAGTCGGGACTGAGGGAGATTTCCAATTCTTAGCCAGGAGAATCCTGGCCGCTGTTATCCCTGTCAGAATTATTTTCCTCTCCATTGTTGGGACTGTTTCCTCCAAAATTCCTAATAGAAAGATCTCCGGGTTTTTTTCAAGTGTATATGTTAGCATTTTCTGCAGCTCCTTTTGTACCATTGTCCAGAATTTAGACGACTTCGGGCAGGTCCACCAAAGGTGGAAGAATGTTCCATTTTTATTGCCACATTTCCAGCACTTAGGATCCATAGTTTTGTAGATCCTAGATAGTTTCTCTGGGGAGAGGTACCAACGATAAATCATCTTCACCCAGTTTTCTCTAAATGAGTTGCTTAGAGATTTCTGGATTGTGTTACACCATATGTTTTGCCAGGTTTTGGGTTTTATCTTGAAGCCTACATTCCTGGACCACTCTTCCATATAACCTCTCTTCTGGTTGTTAGCTGTGTCTAACTGAAGCAAGATTTTATATATCTTTCCTAATGGCTTCATATCTTCTTTTAGTATTTTATCTTCCAATTCGATTTCTTCCACTATGAATTCTCTTTTTTGGTCCTCCTTAAATTTTTCTCTCATTTGCAGAAAAGGGAACCAACCCAAATGGATTCCCTCTTTCTCAAGTTCCTCTTTTGTTTTTAACTCGTGGGCTCTCCCATTCCATTTTAACGAAATGTTATATGTTGTCCAGTTCTTATTTTCTAGCTCTCTGGTTCTAAATGCCTCGTTTACTGAGGCCCAAAGAGGAATTTTTCGCCTGTACATTACATTGGAGTATTTTTGCCAGACCGTCCACAGTGACCTTCTTATAAAATGGTTACTGAAGGCTGCGTCTGTTTTCCTTTTATCATATAACATATACCCGTGAAAACCGTATTTGAGATCATGTCCCTCCAAGTTTAGAAGTTTTTGGTTCTTTAGCTGGATCCATTCCTTTATCCAGGCAAGGCAACTAGCCTCATGGTAGAGTCTAAGATTAGGGACTCCTAGTCCTCCTCTTTCTGCCGAACCCTGTAGCGTTTTCATTTTGATTCTGGGTTTTCTACCACCCCAGATAAACTTAGAAATATCTCTCGTCCAGTCCCGAAAAGTCTTCTCATTTTTGATGATCGGAATAACCATGAACAGGAAATTTATTCTGGGTAAAATCATCATGTTTAGAGCTGCAATTCTCCCCATGAAGGAAAGGTTTAGTTTATGCCAGCTCTCTAGGTCCCTCTTGACTTTCGTCCATAGTTCTGTATAGTTGTTTTTGAATAGTTTTGAGTTTTTTGGTGTTATGTTAATGCCCAGATATTTTACCCTATCCTGAACTTTCATACCTGATGTTATTTGAAGGGTTTGTTTTTTAGTCTCAGATAAGTTTTTGGCAAGAATGTTGGTCTTCCCTCTATTAATCTTAAAGCCTGCTATTTTGCCGTACTGCTCTATCTTTTGTATCCAGGCTGATATTGACTCTACCGGGTTTTCTATCATAAGTACAACATCGTCCGCAAATGCCTTGACTTTGATGTTATCCTTCTTGATTCTTAGACCCCTTCAGTCCCTCAGCCTCCCTTATCTTGTTTAGGAGAACTTCCAATGCCATAATGAAAAGGAGTGGTGACAGCGGGCAGCCCTGTCTTACCCCTTTGGAAATTTCCACCTCTTCTGATTTCTTTTGGTTGACTATGATTTTTGCCCTTTGGGTCCCATATATGGCCTGGACCGCGTTTTTGATTTGGAACCCTATGTCCAGCTCATCTAGCAGTACCTTTAAATAGGTCCCGTTTTACCCTGTCGAACGCCTTTCGGCGTCTAAGAACATCAGGCCCATCTCCCTATCATTATTTTTCTCATAATATTCTATTATATCGATTATGTACCTGATATTTGTTTTTATTTGTCTTTTTAGTAAAAACCCATTTTGGTCGTCTTTAATCCAATTGTTTAGAAAAGATTTGAATCTGCTAGCCAGAATTGATGTGAAAATTTTGTAGTCAAAGTTTAGTAGAGAGATGGGCCTGTAGTTTGCTGGGTCCTCGGGGTCTTTCCCTGCTTTCTTTAACAGTGTTATATTCGACTCCTTCCAGGTCTCCGGAATTATGCCATGTTGCAAGATTTCATTAAATAGCTTCTCCAGTACCTCTGCCAGCTCGTCCTGGTAATCCTTATAATACTCCGTGGTGAACCCATCGGGTCCAGCCGCTTTGTTTCTCTTCAAGGATTTTATTGTTTCTAGTATTTCTGTTCTAGTAACTTTTTTATTGAGTTCCTCTCTCTCCTCGTCAGAGATCTTCTCTAGCTTACAATCCCCTATATAGTTGATGACATCCTTTTTATCTATTTCTTCTTCCTTATATCGTTCCCCATAGAACTTGGCAATTACTTCCCTCATTTCCTTGTCCCCTGTATATTCCTTTTGTCCTAGTTTAATCTTTTTTATTATACTTTTCTCTTTCTTCTCTCTTAGTTGCTGTGCTAAAAATCTACCCGTCTTATTTGCCGATTCGAAATGTCTTTGTTTTAAATATTTCAGATTTTTTCCCCATTTTTCTTAGATCTAGGAATTCTAGTTTTTTTTGTAAAGATTTATTTCTTTCCTTTTCTTCTCACTATTAGGGTTTCTTTTAAGTTCTTTTTCTGCGCACTCTAGTTTTTCTTTTGTTTCCTGGCTGTTGTCCTTTCTCCACAACCGGGGACAGCGAGTGGAAAGGGGAGGCCTGGTTTCCGAGGGGGCTCCTCTAACACGCGGGGTCCCTCAAGGGGCCATTCTTTCCCCTTTGTTATTTAACATCTATATGCGACCACTTGCTCGGCTGGTTCGAAGTTTCGGGCTGGAGTGCTCTCAGTACGCTGATGACACCCAGCTTGTTCTGAAAATGGGAGGCCGGCCAGACTCCGTGCCCACAAATTTTCTTTTTTTAAAAAAAAAAACCTTATTATAATTTTCCAAATATAAAATACAACAAAGATAAAGCACATAAAAACACAGAAGTTCTATGGATGGGTTGGGGAAAAAGAGTCGGGAGAGATGGGGAGGGGGTTAGACAGGGGGTGTAGAAAGGTGCAGCGAGGGGAGAGGAGATGTCATATTCTTGTAGGCTTATGGCCACTTGTATCTTATACTAGATCTTCGTCCACTTCTTTTTTTGGATAATCTATAGAACCTAAAAATATAAACATAGAATATTATTACTTATACTTAATACCAATATACCCAATCTTAATTTTCTAATGTACACTTTTCTAATTCCAATTGAGCATTAGCTCAATGTTATGTTCTCGACTACAGTATTCTTGCCCGCTTAACCAATCTGTTTTCCCACAAATTCCCATCAGTGCCTTGAAGCCGTCACTGGATGGCTGTGTGCCAGCACTGCCCAGCAGGTGGAGGGTGAATCCAGCAAAGACGGAGATACTGTGGCTGGCTCGACTGGACGGCGGGGTGGTCCGGCTGCCTACCCTGGATGGCGAGGCACTACGCCCGTCACTTTCAGTAAAGAGCCTAGGAGTCATTTTAGACCCTTTGCTGACAATGGAGGTCTCTGCTGTTAGCAAAACTGCCTTTTTAACTCTGCGGCAGGCTAGACGGCCGGTCTCCCATCTGTCTAGAGACGACCTAGCCACGGTGATCCAGGCCACGGTCATCTCAAGATTAGACTACTGTTACGCCCTTTACATTGGCCTACCTTTGTCTGTGACCCGGAAGCTTAAGCTCGTCCAGAATGCTGCTGCTCGACTTCTCGCTGGGGCTCCAGTGAAGTGTCACATAACTCCTATTCTGCAGCAGCTCCACTGGCTGCCGATCGAGCACCGGATCACTTTCAAGGTGATGGTACTAACCTTCAAGGCCTTGTGTGGTCCAGGGCCGGTGTATCTGAAGGACTGTCTCACCCCCTTCCAACCCCAGAGATCACTTCTCTGAAGATCTAAACCTACTGGAAGTACCCAGCTTTAAAGCCGCTCGCCTAACGCCTACGGGGCGCAGAGCTTTCTCTGTTGTGGCGCCAACTCTTTGGAATGCCTTGCCAACTGAAGTTCATGCCCTGCGAGACCTGTCGGCCTTTCGCAGGGCTTGTAAGACTCATTTGTTTCGGTTGGCGTTTGAATTGTGAACTCTGAATTTTAATTTGGTATAATTAATGTTAATCGTTGCTTTTATGGTGTTTTACATTGTGGTATGAGCTACCCGAGCCCTCGGGAGTGGCGGCATTCAAGATTGAACAATAAATAAATAGATAAATAAATAAATAAAAACATGGGCTCTCGACCTATTGTGTAGCCTGTTGTCGACCTTTGCAACCCGAAAGACAGTTGCATCTGTCAAGTAGGAAATTAAGGTACCACTTAGTGGGGAGGCTTAATTTAACTGATTTACGGGGCCATAAAAAAGATCTTCAGGAAATACGCTGAGGAATGAAGGAGTGTGACAGCTCCCCCTGGTGGCCAGATGTTAAAAATTGCCTCTGTCTGTCTTGTGTGTTTGTGTGTCTAAATGTAATGTGTACATCCGCCCTGAGTCCCCTGCGGGGTGAGAAGGGCGGAAAAGAAATAAGTAAATAATAATAAAAAATAAAATTTTTGAGGAATGGACATCTTGCAGTACATTTTGCTCTAGTTTTTCAATAGGGTTGCGACCAATTCAACTACAAAAATGAGGTTTCTGAAGTAGAACAACTACTTTGAAAGTAAGGACCGCACAATCAAATAGGAAATCACACTTTCGAACCAGAAGCAGATTTTGTTTTCAAATTTGGTTACATAGCGTTTGCACTGGAACTGTCTAATTATTATTATGATTTCAGATTCTGGGGGCTCCTCTGTTGGGAGGTACTTATGGCCCTGTGCCAAATCCCCCGTTTCTCTTCTTTAATGGTCGATAAACTAAAACGCTAGTTAAGCCAAATGGGCTCCAATATTCCAAGCGTGGTTTCTCCTCGGAGCACATCCCTCTTCCGAACCTGAGCTGGCAAGCCAGGCGCCACCACCACTGCCGCAGCAGACAATCAGGTACACATCGGTAAAAGATCCCTTTACTTTTTGGGAAAGATCAAGACTAATGGTCTCTATTTTTTCAGAAAAATAAATACTTCTTTGTCGTTTCTAAAAACATACATTGAGGCTCTGAGGGATCAACAAAAGAGTTCTAAGAAGAAAAATACTCAGGTTTGTGGCTGCTTGTTTCTGTGGATCCTGTTGCCTTTTAGCCTTGAGAACTTGGAAACTCATTCAACTCTTTTTTTTAGGTACCTTTTCGAAATTCATTGTTGACCAAATACTTTAGAAACTGTTTTGAAGGAGATGGCAGAGTCAACATAATCATTTGTGTCGGCCCTAAAGAGGAAGACTACCAAGAGAGCCTGGTAAGCCTCTTAATTTTCCATGATTGAAACGTGTCAAAACTGGCTGGGAGGGACCCGCCTTGATTTTGGTCCAACTTGAAATGTGTTAGATCGCTTCCAATGTATGTAAACCTCTTGCACCAAATGTAAAACTCTCTTAGTTCAGCAAACAACGTTTTTGACTTATTGGGACCTGAAGACCAAGTTTCCATTGGCCTTTCTGGGTAGGATTGGTTTGTCGGGGGAGGGGCGTCCTTGTCATGCCCCTGGAAGGGGCTGAAGTGACTCGCCTTGAGTAGGGACCTCCATCCACACTGGGCCCCAGAGTCCTCGCCCAGGGCCCCAACCCTTGGACTGCACTTTGTCTTTCATGATCCAGGTACAGAACCTGGTTTGGGCACATTGTCCGGGTTCTGTCTTGGAGCCTTAGCAAGAGGCCCCGATGCAGAACCCTGGCATTCCAAAACACTAGATAAGCACTCTCTTTCCCCTGGGAACAAACGGTCCAAGTCTTGGTGCACAAAAAGCGCGGGGTTTGTGTCTGCCTGTTTGAGTGTGGGGGAGGGATTTTATAAAAGGGATGCACTTTGCTGTGCAGCCACTCTCGGCTTCAACCCTCTTTGGATTGCTTATAGTAAAGATCTTGAATAAAATCCAGGAGACTCCCTGTGAGTTATTTGGGACAGCTATCGAGTGAGCCTGACAGAAAGCTGAGAGTCACAGATGCTTATCCTGCAACGGTGGTGAGAGCATACAGACTGACCTCCTGTGGCTGCAGTGAGAGTGCGGAGATGTTGAAAAGGTGTTGGTGTGGGCGCCCATGGCTGTTGAGGGCCATGAAGATGGCCTGTCTTCTGAGAGTGAGGGCAAAGTGGTCCATTGCAAAAGGGTGGACGGGAATTTTGGTATGCGGGAGCTGGTGAGAAAAGTGGAAGAGGTGCCTACGGAGATGCCTCAGCACCCCCGCCAGAAGTTGCCTCCGAGAGGTGAGGAGTGCGAGGATTTCATTCCTCAAAGAGTCACAGCTGCACACGAGTGGATACTTGCGATGGAGAAGATCATGGTGAAGATTTGCCATCAGCTGGGGAGAAGAAGTCCAGCAGAGGCCCTTCGTGCCAGCCTGGGGCTCCAGCCAGGAGCCATGCAGAGCGACTCCCTGGGAGACCACCCCGTGTCTTCCAGTGAGACCCCGTCCCTATTGATTGCTGGGACCGAAGGAGGCATAGCTGAAGGAGGGTCCCAAGCATCAGAGGTGAGGGGCGAGCCATTTGGCAGCGACAGGGGAGAGATGGAGAAATGGCCCAGGGTGCCCCAACCTCCTTGGCACGCTTCCAGACGAAAGCAGCACCGAAGAGGGTGGAGAGGTGCCTCCCAGGGAAAGAATGGCAAGCCTCGGCCTGGGCGGGTGGTGGCCAAGGGGCCCAACCCAATTCCCTTGGGGAACTGGATGAAAAGGAAGGAGATGTGGCTGAACTAAGTGAAGTGGGGGCTCTTCCGCCTAGCCAGATGGAGCTGCTAGCAGAATGCATGGCGAGAATGGAACTGCGGCTGCAAGACCGGGCAGAATTCCTATGGCACCTCTTCCCGGCTGGGCCAGAGGAGGAGACGGCTGCTTTGGAAGCTGAGTGGCAGGGGAACGCCCAAGCAGCTAGCTGCCACGAAATCACAGCAAATCATCCTGCGTGTGCCTCGGACGGGGCAGCAGAGGAGGGTTGCATGGAGTCGGTGAGAAGCAGTTCCGAGGTGGCTGAGGCGCATGGGTCCAGAGAGATGGGAGGCGAGAGGGAAAAGGGCCCCGAGCAACTCCAAATTGGTGCGCTGGAAGGAGGAGAGGAAAAGCCTGGGAGCGTGGCACCAGAGGGGAGCTTGCCTGAAGCAGAAGGTGATTGCATGGGATCAGGAGAGGGCCCCTGCTGTGGAGAGAAGGAAGGCGCGTGGCTGCTGGGTCCCAGCCAGAAGCTGCAAAGCTATCTCAGCCTTCCTTGAGCTTGAGCTAGGCAACAGCATTCCTGTGATCCGAAAAGCGGCCCAGGCGAGGGAGAAGCAACTCAGCCCCGCGAGGAACCGAGATCCCCTTTGCAGACAGAAAAGGCAGAGGCAGAGGGGGGAACGTTACCCCCCCCCCCCGGAAAAGGGAAAAGAGAAAGAGGCGAGGCCCGGCGGAGAGCAGTCCCCTCCTACGATGCCGTGGAGAGTGGTCCTTGCGGGGCCTCAGCTGTGGAGGCAGGAGGCGTGCCTGCCTTCCCAAGATGCAGCCCGGGGGAGCCAGGGACAGCAGGAGCAGGAAATGAAAGGCTTTGAGATCGCCAATCTGGAGGTGATGGGTCCCAGGTTTTCTCCCAACGCAGATCGCAGGGGGCTGAGAGAGTGTGCCCCAGACTGTTTAGGGTGCTTGCTAACCAGGGCCAAAGGACTGTTCCGAAACCGAACATTGATGGGGAGCGAGTCGATCTGGTGGGTTGTGGGGTGCATCTTGTCTACAGGAAACCACATGACCCGCCAGGGGCTATATTAGCAGAGACGATTCTACCAGAGACTACACGGCCTGCATCCTGGGACATTGAGCATGGAACTTATGACTGAGGGACATGGCTGTATTGGGCTGAGAAAGAAGAACCCACTCAGGGAATGGGTGGGATTGAGGCCCCCAGGGGGAGGGGGGAGAAGTTCAGCAGAGTGTGGGGGGGTGTTGTGGAAAGTTACATGAATCATTAATGCCTGTGGGATTTTGGTCAATGGAAAGACAACGTTAGGCCCCAAGATGCGTAATGTAATATGAAATAGATTCTATGAAGCGTTGATGAAACTGTTT